>OZ014525.1:327392858-327920358 GCA_963966055.1 Lathyrus aphaca
ATTCTATTGATTTCTCTTGTTTTTTGTTGTTTTTGTTGTTGTTTGTTGTTGTTTTTAAGATTTTTATGTTTAAGGATTTTATTGATCTTGTTGTTGTTGTTATTGTTGTTGAAGTTGTTTTTGTTATTGTTGTTGATATTGTTGTTGATATTTCATGTTTAATAATTATATTTATTTATTTTGTGATGTTGTTGATGATGATGATGAGGACTCAAAATTTCTCAACAAATTTGATGCTTTGAAAACTAAAATAAAGAAAAAAATAGATAAGAATAATTTTTTTGGGAATAGGTTATTTTTACCTCGGGTATTATTTCCAACTGAGGTAAAAAGTAGTTATTGGGGATCAAACCCTTTACCACCACAGTTTTCCCCTATGTGGAAGTTATTCTCAAGGGAAAAGTTGAAAATTATCATGACGCCCTTTGTTACAACTCCTATGTGTCGCTCCTTGGATTTCTATCCTGGTACAAATGCGAAAGTGACGCGGAAAGAGGTAGAGTCGCCAGCCAAACATTTTTATCCCGAATGAACGAGAATGGTAATGCTGCACAAACCGAAGAAAGAGAAGGAAGGAAACAAGTCCTTCGAACCAAAGTGACTGGGTTCGGGAGTCGGTTACGACCTGGGAAGGTATTAGCACCCCAGATCGTCTGTACCCGACGGGATCCACGCTTGCAAAGAAATCTGTTTCAAAGGGTAAAAAAAACATGAAAGCTGCTGCAAAAGAAAGACTGGAACTGGATAAGAAAAGAAAAGAAATGGGGAAATGTAGGGAAAATAAAAGAGTGCTAGAACGGGCCCTACCCCGCTGCCTATGTACCTCATCTGGACATGAGGATCAGAGTCGTCGTAGTTCCCCTAACTAGGAGTGGAAAGATTGCTTGTGTCTTAAGGCTTGAACTGCCTATGTCAATGCTCAAGGTGTTGCCAGGCTCGGACGAAGAGTGCGTTACCATCTTGAAAAATGACAAGTATGAGCAAGTTCTTATGTAAAAAGTGAAGATGATGAGAAGAGAAGTCCCGAAGGAGACGCTTATTGTTTGTTTGAGTTTTTAGAGGTCTTTTTTATGAGTGTGGCACAAGGAAGTGAACTCAAGCTCCTTTCCATGAATGTGTACTTGCTACTACATTCCAAGATGGAATAATAGAACAAGCACACCAAGTAAGGAGAATTTATCCAAGACTTGTTTCCAAAGATTAGGGCCTAAGCTCACTAACTCATTGACTTTATTAAGTGTTTTTGTGATTAAAAATGAAGAAGTATTTTTTATGGTTTTCTTGATGAAGATGACTGCATGATCAGACTTGTGCATCATGCTAGAAAAGTGTACTATTCCAAGATTGAATGAATACATATGCTTCATGGAATAAGGCTATTGCACAAGAAGTCACTTCTTTCTTTATTAATGTTTTTTTAGGGTTTTTGTTTTGAGATGAGAATAGAAAGAACCAAAGGAGAAAAAGGGGAAAGACTAAACCTAAAGTTATCATGAAAAGTTGGTCCTAAGGTTAGTGAGGTTTGAACTATCCTAATGAAGAAGAAGGAAAGAAGAAGAAAAGGAGAGGAGAAGAAAGCTAGAGAACAACTTATTCCTCTAAAGGAGATAAGTTGCTTCTAAGGGGGAAAGATGAAGAGTTGAATCACATGATGGCATAAGGCTCATCAAAAATCACAAAATAGAAATCAAAGTAAGAAGAAGAGATGAAGAATTGAAATGTGGATAAACATCCACACTTCACTTACCATTGCACCTACAAATGTTAGCAAAATTTCCAGCACATATTCAGCACATCAATCAATACTAACACATCAACACAATTCATGGAATTAACATGCTCAAAGTTTCAAGAAGACAAAATCAACAAACATGCCAAGCTTTGCAAATACATGAATTTACATGTCGAGAAATGAAGGAATACATCAACCAGCAAGAAAATTACCCTAAACTAGCATACAAACTAATCATACAATGGTCAATGATGATTAAAGCAAGTAGGAGAAGCAAACAAACTCAAAACAGCCCAAAAAAGTAACTCTGCTTCGGTGTTAACCGGTTAACCAAAGTGTTAACCGGTTAACCAACTTAAACCTGCATAAAAAAACACAGAAAACAGACGTGTTAACCGGTTAACCAAAGCTTTAACCGGTTAACACTATGCAAACAACACTAAAACCTTTAGAAAAATTCAGTTCAAACCAGCTTAATTCACAAAATCCAACAATAGTCCAGCAATCAATTATGCATGAAATAGTAAGATCAATTCAGATTAATCAAACACCATTAGGCTCATGAACATTAACACAGAGATCCGATCACAAATCAACCAAACAATTCAAGCAAGACAAGCAAATAACAAGCACATGGTGGATCTAAGCATAAGCATGCAAATAAGCTAAAAACAGAGATAGATCTGAACTTAACCAACCTACAAAGCTGAGATATGCTTTGGTAAATGTTTTTCAAGCTGGAAATGAGGAATCTCGCGGAAAACTTCGAAGATCCGGTGCTAATCTTCACATACCATGCAAAATAAATGCAAGCAAAGGATCTAGAAGCAAGAACTTGGCTCCAAAAGCAATTCTAACCACCAAATTAAATCTGAACCAAATAGTGAAACCATCAAATTGATGCAAAGAAGCTATGGATGAAGGTCTAGTTCCAAGATCCACAAACTTTAATGCAAAGTTTTGTGATCTTCAAAGAGAAACTTTGAGTGATTTGGAAATTGGGAGAGAAAAATGAGAGAATTGTGAGAGAGTGGTGAAAATTCAGAAATTGAGAAGTGAATTACGAGAGAGGGAGACTTTGGTTTGGAGGGAAATGGAATAAATATCCTCTAGGTTTGGGGCCCAAAATTCTGGTTTGGAGTCCAAAAAAAGTGGATTGGAATTAGCTTAGAAAGGTGATTAGGATCTAGCTTTGGGATTAGGCTTGGTAAACCCTCTAGATCCTTCTACATGCTGACCCTGCTGCTGGAATTCAAAATTCGCAGCCGTTAAACAGTTAACCAATGTGTTAACTGGTTAACGCAGGAAAATTTTGAATTTTCCCTCCTTTTGGCGGGAAACTCCAAGAATACACCGGCGCCAACCATTCCAAACTGATCTTGATTCTCAATCCTTTTAGGGCTTTGACCATGATACCAAGCTTGTACAAAAGGTATTGTAAGCTTCTTGCCAGGTCATCATGCTCTTGGCTTTGACTTGTAAACGATCGTGAGTTCTCAGATGATTGATCATATGCCTTGTACTAGAACATGTGAGTACTATGCTTCATTTTTCTATGCAAAATGTTAAGGATATGACATGCTGATGATGATTATGATATGATGATGATGATAAAAGAAGAGGGAAAATTTGGGGTGCTACAGTTTCCCCTATTCAAGAAACTGTTAATATGAAAAGGACGATAGCACGGGCTATCGACCGTTCAAGATAAACTGAGGTTGAATGCCAAGAAAACCTGAAATTTGCACTCTGCTGGAGAATGCAAGCGATGGGAAATAAAACCAATCAAATATCGCTCTGGGTGACTGAAGCGAAGACGAAGCAGACGAGATCCTTCCAAATTGAATTGTTACGCCGAATAAGAAAAACTTAGACAGACGAGTCTTCTTCAAGCAAACCTATTACGCCAGGTAATAGACATATGAGCCCTCCTTAACTAAACATGTTACGCCAGGAACTGTACATACGAGCCCTCTTCATACATTTTTATAAAAATATATGACTTGAGACAAACGAACCTCCTTCGGATAAATCTGTTACGCCAGGACCGGTGATGCACTTAAGTCTGTGGGATAGACATGCATAATCAGGATAGACGAACCCTCTTCACATATCCTCCGTATATATATGGTCTAAGACAAACGAGTCTTCTTTGAGAAAATCTGTTACGCCAGGTGCGACATTAGGATTGGACGAACCCTCTTCACAAATCTTGCATAGATAAGTGGTATCTGAGACAAACAAACCTCTTTCGGATAAACCTATTACGCCAGGACCGGTAACCATTTTGACGTTTAATCCCACCGTCAGGACTTCAAACCTCTTCAACACAAATGAGTATTGGATGATCATCAGGAGAACACAGATGAGTGCCATAAGTCAATGATACAAACGAATATCAGACAATGATCTAAGAAACACAGACGAGCGCTTTAGGCAATGATACAAACGAATATCAACCACTGATACAGACGAATACCAGAAATCCAACACAGACGAGCACTTGGAGTAGCAATACAGACGAGTATCAGGAATCCAATCACAGACGAGCATTTGGAGTAGCAATACAGACGAGTATCAGGAATCTAATCACAGAAGAGCATTTGGAGTAGCAATACAGACGAGTACCGGAGTGATTATCAAATTAATACATATGGATATAAGCTAACACAGACGAGTGTGAGGGAATGAAGACGAGCAACAAGAAGATATCAAACACAAACGAGTGTTGGGGAATGTAGACGAGCAATAAGAAAATATCAAACACATACGAGTGATGGGGAATGTAGACGAGAAAAAGAAACTATCAAACACCGACGAGTGTTGGGGAGTGCATATGAGCACAAATATCAAACACAGACGAGTGTCAGGGAGTGCAGACGAGCACAAATATCAAACACAGATGAGTGACGGGGAGTGCAGATGGGCACAAATATCAAGCACAGACGAGTGCTGGGGAATGCAGACGGGCAAAAGTAACTATCAAACACCGATGAGTGTTGGGGAGTGCATACGAGCACATATATCAAACACAGACGAGTGGCGGGGAGTGCAGACAAGCAACAAGCAAATATAAAACACAAACGAGTGCTGGGGAATACAAACGAGCAACAAGCAGGTGCCTGATAAGGATCACAACTTTGCAAGGGGAAATCAGGTCAAGAGGTTTTGACGATGTTTAACTCTGGCTGGGGAGATGAATAACTGTTTGTATCATCACAAGGGCCAAAAATAAATTGGCGACTTCTCTGGGGAATACTTCAATGATGGGAGTAAATCCCAAACACATACTCTGCGGGGGATAACCATCTCCAGACTTGGCTGGGGAAGATGCTTGGTTAAATAACCCTTGCAGGGAAATGAATTCTGACATTTTGCACTCTGTGGGGAAATTAGGCGTTCAACTGCCTGCTAGGAATACTTCACTTGTGGAAAAATAATCCGCTTGGGGAAGAAACCTCTTCAATTAGGTTTGGAATTCAGCTGGGATTCCACTTGCTCTAGCTCAGCTGGGGAGCATTCTCTACTTGGGGAGATATGATACCCTCCTGTAAAACCTGCAACAACAGTATACACACATGTGCCCCGGGGATTTACATGGTATGATCTGTTCATCCATTGTCACCCGACATTCAAAGATAATTTTAATTGTTTCCCTTCAACGTCATTTTTTGGAAAATCACCATGTTTCGAATGCAATGTTCTTTTTGCCAAAAATTCATGACATTTTTACAATCAAAGTAAACAAACACAACAAAACTTTTGACTAAATATTCATTCATTGAGAAGCCTTTGAATAGGCAAAGTCTTACATCAGGAAGCAACTACCTGGAAAGAGGTAGCTACCATAAAATGTAGAAAAGAAACTATCCTAATGGCAATGTACACGGCATTCCAGCAAGTTTCCTTCCTGCTATGACCAACATGTCTTCAAGACTTTCTGTTCTTGCCTTCACTTTCTGAAGAAGATGATGGGACTAATTCCTACCCTTCTGATATTGTCAGACTGTTTGAAATGATGATTTGGTTCAGATTACCCGGATCCCAGCTGTTCTCTTATTCCCTTGTTTTGCGAGGATCGCCCTTTCGGGTTTTTAATCCACCAGGATACCCTTTTTTGCCTGAGCTGTCCGATGTGGCTTTTCAACTCAGCGGGTGTACTTTTCTTTTTATTTCCTTAAATTTTGCCCGAGCTTTTTATTCTTTTTTTTAGCTCGTCGGGATGCTCTTTTTTTGCCTGGACTTTAATTCTTGTTTTGTGTCCAGCGGGTCGTTTTATGCAAAGTATTTTTTAACTGCGTCCGAGTTAACAGGGGATTGGAAATCTTCTCCATCCATAGTGGTGGGAATCAGTGCCCCACCTGAGAAAACTTTCTTTACTATGAATGGGCCTTCGTAGTTTGGGGTCTACTTGCCCATGTGATCTGAACCTGGAGGAATGATCCTTTTGAGTACAAGCTCACCTACTTGATACTCTCGAGTATGTACTCGTTAGTCGAATGCTCGTTTCATTCTCCTCTGATAAAGTTGACCATGAAATATAGCCGCTAAGCTCTTTTCCTCAATTAGACACCACTGATTATATCGAGCACGTACCCACTCAGCCTCATCAAGCTTCACATCCATCATCATACGTAAAGAAGGAATTTCTACCTCAATGGGCAGGACTGCCTCCATGCCATACACCAAGGAGAATGGAGTTGCCCCGGTCGACGTCCTGACTGACGTTCGGTGCCCATGCAGTGCGAATGGTAACATCTCATGCCAATCTTTGTAAGTGACAACCAACTTTTGCACAATCTTTTCAATATTCTTATTAACTGCCTCCACCGTGCCATTCATCTTTAGCCGATAAGGAGAAGAATTGTGATGCTGAATACTGAAGTCCCGACATAGTTCTGCCATCATCTTATTGTTTAAATTGGAACCATTATCAGTAGTGATTCGCTCGGGCACTCCGTATCTGCAAATGATGTCTCTCTTTAAAAATCTGGCTACCACTTGGCGAGTGACATTGGCATAAGATGATGCTTCAACCCATTTGGTGAAGTAATCAATCGCAACCAAGATGAAACGATGACCATTCGAAGCAGTAGGCTATATCTTCCCGATCATGTCAATTCCCCACATAGAAAAGGGCCAAGGAGATGACATGACGTTGAGCGGGCTAGGAGGAACATGCACCTTGTCTGCATAAATCTGGCATTTGTGGCATTTATGGGTGTACGAACAATAATTTGCATCATTGTTAGCCAATAGTACCCTGATCTCAAAAACTTCTTAGCCATAACATGTCTTCCTACATAAGTACCGAAGGATCCCTCGTGGACTTCCTGCATTAACAGGTCTGCTTCGTGTCTATCCACGCATCTGAGAAAGACCATGTCAAAGTTCCTCTTATACAGAACACCGTCTGCATTCAAGAAGAAGCTAGCATCAAGTCTTCTCAAGGTCTTCTTGTCGTTGGATGATGCCCCAACTGGGTATTCTTGTTTTTCCAGGAAAAGCTTAATATCAAAGTACCAAGGTTTCTCATCAGACACTGCGTCTACAGAGTAAGCATAAGCTGGTGCGTCAAGCCTGGAAATGTCAATCCTGGGCACATAGTTCCAACACAAGACTTTGATGGACGAAGAAAGAGTAGCCAATGTGTCGGAAAATTGATTTTCATCTCGTGGTATATATTGAAGCTTAACCATTGTGAAGAACGTCAACAGTCTTCTGGCATAATCCCTATAAGGAATTAAGTGTTCTTGATGTGTATACCACTTGCCAGTAATCTGGTTAATAATGATGGCTGAATCTCCGAATATATCGAGGGTCTTAATCTGAAGATTAATAGCCTCCTCTATTCCCATTATGCACGCCTCATATTCCGCTTCATTGTTGGTGCAGCCAAAAGTAATTCTGGCTGCGAAGGGAAAGTGAACACCTTCGGGGGTGATAAGAATAACACCAACTCCGCGTCCGTTGATATTGATTGCCCCATCAAACATCAACTTCCATTTGGATTCAGGGTCAGGCCCCTCCTCCAGAAGTGGTTCCTCGCAATCAAACTTCATTGGCTGATAATCATCCTCAAGCGGTTGTTGTGCAAGATAATATGACAATACACTTCCTTTGATGGCTTTCTGGGAAGTATATTGTATGTCATACTCTGTTAATATCATTTTCCACCTTGCAACCCTTTCGGTTAACGCTGGTTTTTCGAAAATATACTTGACGGGGTCCATTTTTGAGATTAGCAATGTGGTATGGGTCAACATGTACTGTCTCAGTCGGCGAGCAGCCAATGCCAAAGCGCAACAAGTTTTCTCGAGCAGTGAGTAACGGGATTGAGAGTCGGTAAACTTTTTGCTAAGCTAATAAATAACATGCTCTTTTCGACCAGACTCGTCATGTTGGCCTAGCACGCACCCCATTGAACCTTCTAACACAATCAAGTACATGATAAGTGGTCGTCCTGGAACTGGAGGCATTAGAATCGGAGGCTCCTGCAAATATTCTTTTATCTTTTCAAAGGCTCTTTGATAGTCCTCATTCCACCTGACCGTTTGTTCTTTTCTTAACAATTTGAAGATTGGCTCGCATATGGCAGTTAGATGAGATATAAACCGTGAAATGTAGTTCAATCTCCGTAAAAACCCACACACTTCTTTTTTTGTTTTCGGTGCAGGAATATCTTGTATTGCTTTTACTTTTGAAGGATCTACCTCAATCCCCCTCTGGCTAACAATGAAACCCAACAATTTACCGGAACGCACTCTGAAAGTGCACTTGTTTGGATTCAACATCAGTCTATACTTTATCAATCTATCAAACAGCTTTTTGAGATTGACCAGATGCTTTTCATCTTCCCAGGACTTGGCAATCATATCGTCCACATAAAACTCAATTTCCTTGAGTATCATAACGTCGTTTTATCCATGTCTTTCGGTGCCATCTTAATCAGATTGTACCCGGAGAATCCATCCATGAAAGAAAATACCGAGAACTGAGCGGTGTTATCTACCAACACATCAATGTGAGGTAATGGAAAGTCATCCTTTGGACTTGATCTGTTTAGATCCCGATAATCGACGCACATCTGAACCTTGCCATCTTTATTTGGTATAGGCACAATGTTATCTACCCAAGGTGGGTAACTAGTTACGACAAGGAACCCGACATCCCACTGCTGTTGAACTTCCTCCTTGATCTTTATTGCCATATCAAGGCGAGTTCTTCTCAGCTTTTGCTTTACAGGAGGACAATCCTCTTTTAGTGGCAGCTTGTGTACAACAATGTCAGTATCCAACCCCGACATATCTTGATACGACCAGGCGAAGATATCCACCTATTCACGTAGCATACCAATCAATTCCTTCTTTACCTCGGCCTGCAGACTGACCCCAATCTTTATCTATTTCTTTACATCCTCAGACCCAATGTTGATGATCTCTATTTCTTCCTGATGAGGCTGAATGACCCTTTCCTCTTGTTGTCGCTCCCCGGATTTTCGTCCCGGTGCAAATGCAAACCGTCGGTGATGTTGGAGGTTGAGGTTGAATAGAGTCGCCAGCTAGACATTTTTATCTCGAAGGAAAGGTAATGTTGCATAAACCTGGAAAGATATGGATAAGATGGTTGTGAACCAAAGAAACTGAGTAAGGGGGTTGTTTACGACCTGGGAAGGTATTAGCACCCAGATTTTCCGTCGTACTCGACGGGATCCACGCTTACTTGATTGTGTTTAAAAGGGGATAATGTATGTGCTAAGCTGTGTATAAAAAAAGCTAGGGAGAAATAGATGTACAGAGTGTCAGTGCAAAAAGAAGGTGAGTGCTCAGAACTAAGGCTAAGGAAAGAGAAACTGGGAGGAGGAGAGGGGGGAAGACAAAGAGACTTTTATTCGATAACTGTTAAGTTATGCCTACGTATCCTCTCGTGCAATGAGGAAGTCAGAACACCGTAGTTTGACTCAAAGAGACTTGGATGTTTTGGTGTGAACTGCTTGCTTGTCTATGCTCAAGTGTATGACTCGTCTGGATCGAGTGCTAACTGTCTTGTATTAGACAAAAGAAGCGAGTTCTCCTTTCAGAGTGAGTGTGATGAGAAAAGAATCCCGAAGGAGACATTTATTGTTTGTTTTTGTGCTTTCAGTTTTTTATTGTTTTTCGTGTTTTGCATAGGATAATGAGCTTAAGCCTTAATCAAGGGTTTGTAAACTCATTATATCACCCCTGATTAGGGATAATGGGTCTACTTAAGTATGAGATGAGAATCTCAACTTAATTACCCTAATGATGCAGGATTAAGATCATTAACCTACTTGTGATTATTAAGTGTCTTTGGATTTTGTTTTGTGTTAAGTAATGAGTTTATTCTCTAATCAGGGATTAGTGAACTCATTACACCATCCTAAGAGAAGGATAATATATGAGAACACTTAAGATGAGGAAGATACCTCAACTTAAACCATGGTTAGGGACTAAATTCATTATATAACAAGCCTTTATTAAAATGGATTTTAATTAAAGGTGGAATCAAGAAATGGATTTTATCTTTGTAAGACTAAACCTGAGGGGGACTTGTCCATTGAACACTAGGGTTAGTCCCTTTTAACCAACAGGCAAAGATGTAACCCTAATATAAGGCCCAAGTTACAAGCTTGAGTCTTAATGATTATTAGGTGTTTTAATTAGGAGATGTAAACAACTTAAAGGTTTAACACTAAGTAATAAAGTTATACATTCCATACTAAGATAAGGATACATGCATAACCCTAATACAGAGTCTTAAAACTTTAACTGTTTAGCCTTGATTATGAGATGAGAAGAAGAGACTCAAGGAGACTCAAAGGTAAAAACTAGGGGAGACTATGCACAACCCTAAAGTTATCATGCTTGGTAGTTCCTATGGTTTGTGAGTCATAGAGAAAGATCTTCAAAAAGTCTTCAGATGGCCACAAAGGAAGAAGAAGTAGATGAAAACAGAAGGGAAATGAGAATAGGTTACTTACTTCCCGAAGAAGTTAATTAAATTAAGAGGGAGAAAGAGAGAGCACAAGTGAGTCAAACTCACTTCAAAGAAAAATAAGATGCAAATGAAAAAATAATAAGAGGTTGGATGTGAAGGCAAATCCACATCCTGATCAACTTACCATAAGCCCCTGCAATGGTTAGTATGAATGCATAAGGTGAAACAAGATGCAATGATGCAAAGATGAAGATGCAATGATGCCAACCATAAGTTAATACATGATGCAAATGTGTCACGGAGAGATGCAAAATCATATACAATACATATGTATGATCAAACAAGAAAAAACAAGCATGTTAGGAGCTTAAGGATACATGAACATGCATAAGATGTAATGGATGCAAAATATATCAAATGAATGCAACAATGATCAACCAATGTTCACACATGTCCTAAGGCATCTAAGATGACATACAAATGCATGAGATATCCTGACAAGTTCATATGATGATTGTATGCAAAGATGAATGCAAATGAACATGACAAATTAGGGTTTTAAGAAAGTATGAGATGCATATGATCAAAACAGGAGAAAAAAACATGATAAAAATTGAAATTGCAACCAAGTGAACCCTAAACCCACATAAGATCACACCCCAAAGATGGAAGTCAGAAGATATACCAAAGTCAAGTTATGGTTTTTCTAAGTTAGGCTAGGGTTTTGGATACTTCTTCATGAAAAATGTCAAACAAATGGAAAATGCAATGCAAAAATATGATGTAAATACCCTAGGTACTACATGCCAATTATGAAAGAATGCAAAAAGAACCATTAAGAAACTCATCTTGGTTGATCAGAAGTGAATTTTTGAAGTTAGGGTTAGAATGCTAAACTCATCTTGGTTTGTCAAAATGTGATCAAACCCTAAAAGAAATTTTTAATATGAGTTTGTAAATTGTTCTAAATGTGTAAGAATGCTTCATGATTTTTTTTGGTGATTTTTAAATACCTAAAAGTATTTTTAATTAATTAAAATGAATTAATTAATCAAATAATAAGATTATATTATTTAAAATTATATTTATAATGCAAAAATTAAAAATAAAAATGTTTTAGGTTTCTGAAAAATATTTAAAGTGAAAACGCAAAAGATTATGATTTTACAAAGTGGTTTGCTATTTTAAATAAATATGAGAAATAAAATGCAAAACAAATAAAATAAAAATGCAAAGTAATTAAAAGGGATGGTTCAAATTGCGTGAGAGAGAGATCAATGGTTCAGGATGCAAGTCACCTTGACTTGGGGTAGGCTGATCATAAGGTTGTGGTTTAAAAATGAGATTCGTGCGTGATCCAATGGTCAGGATTTAAACTGAGTTAATTAATTAGGTTTTAGTTAATTAATAAGGATTAAGGTTTAATGAATTATCTGAGCCGTACGCTGCTTAAACTAATCTCAATCCAATGGCTATGGTTCAATTTGGAGACCTAAACCCTAATGACTTTCAGGTGACCGGAGATAAGCTCCGGTCATCTTCCCTGGCCATCCCAAAACCTATTTTCTTCCCCAGCTCACTAAAACTCACAAGACCTGCCCAGAAATGATCCCCAAACATCATATAACTCAAATCAATCAACAAAAATCATTTAAACTTCTTGAACAAGTAGAATCGAAGCAAAACATTTTCACGGGCAAATTTTCAGAACAACCATACATGCTCATTTCTACACTATTTTCAATTCTAAACACATCAGAATTATCAGCAAAGCATATAGAATCATTTTATAACAAGAAATCAAGGTTCTGGAAAATTTGTTCTTGATGAATACCTGAACTGAAGTTCTTCGAATTGGAGCTTTCTGAGCCTTTCCTTGGTGCAAAATGAATCCTCTGGTCCCCCTTGTGCTAATGGAATGCTTAAAATGCTTTGAAAGTGGCTGGTGTTTGAGGTCCAGTTCTGATGAAGCAGAAATCGTGTTTTTGATATGTGGTGTTTCAGGCCATGGTGATGGGTGGGAAATGTTCCTTGTGTTATGTGTGATTGAATGGTGAAAGAATTTTGGATGTTTGATGGCTGAGTAGTGAGAATCAAAGTGGGGAAGGTTTTGACAATTTTTGTGCAATCTGAGTGTTGGCTTCTTTCAAGGCTTCAAGTGTTATGTCTTATGATCCTTAGGCAATGCATAAAAGATTGAGATAGGTCAGAGGAGTGGTTGTGCACTGTGGGAATGGTATGGCTCCATTGGCAAACAAGTCAAAAATGGTGTACTTGAAGCATGGGCCATGGAAGAAGTGATTTGAGGTCCTGGGCTGCCTCAGTTGAGTTCAAGGATCACCATTGGATTGAAAGTTGTGAGCTGTATGGCTTGATTCATGAGTTTCCAAAGGTTTTGCATTTTCACAACTTTGTACATTTTGAAGAAATTGTAAATGAAACTTGTGAAGCAAGGAATGAATTTTGTTCTTGAGATGTTTCTCATCAATGTTATGCAGTGTAGAAGTGAATTATAGGTCATTAGAATGCTTAAAAGTCCATTTTTGCAAAATTCCCTCTTTGACATGAACTTGAAAATTACAAGATTTTTCCCAACTTTGACTTGCCATATCTTGAGTTCTAGGATGACTCGAGATGAGTTCTTGTACTTTTTGAAAATGGAAAGATCAAATCTACAACTTTCATGTTTGAGGAAAATTCATTTGAAGCCTTTTTGATCAAGAAAGAGGAGGTTGAAGATCTTTCCCAAAATGGAAAGTTTCCATTACAAGTCATTTCCAAAAATAGAATGTTTTCAAATGCTCAAAATTCTTCAATCTTGTGAACTTCCAAGCATTCCTAAGATCAAATAAAGATAATAGGACCTCAAATTGATGAAGATGACCCTTTGGAACCCTTGTTGGTGGCCTCAGATGCCCTGATTCTGACTTTTCTTGCACAACAAGTCACCACTTGATCAGATGACTTCCACAAGGGATTTTTGCTTCAAATTTGATACACATGCTCCTTATAAGTTATATAGACCAATATAATAAAGAATGACCAAATATTTTGAGTGTAAGGGCCTCAAACCCAAAACCTAATTTCTGGTCATCTGTGCAGGAGCCATGAGCCTGCCTGGACAACTGTGCAATCTTCTGAGATTTTGTGACTTCAAAGCAACCTTGGAGGTATAATATGATCATAGACCACTCATGGACCCTCTTGGCATGCGTCATGGCCTCTGAGATAGCTCAAACCACTTCTAAGATTCATCTGACCACAAACCATAGCTATGCAGCTTATGCAATGAAATAACTATGCAGTGTGAGATAGTATGCTTATGCAATGCAATATGGAGGATCACAAGCCAAGGTGTGAGAAAAAAGAGATGGAAAATTTGGAGTGTTTACAGCTTCCCCTATTCAAGCATGAGTTAGCTGCGTAGGATGTAAGTGCCTGGCTTAACAGACAAACAAGATAACTTGTGGTTGAATACCAAGACAATCCAAAATTTGCACTCTTTATTATAAGAAGAAAAGGGATATAAATTGTAAGAGACATTATAGACTGAATATTAAATGGTAGCAACGGAGGACGACCATTGAGCAGAGGATGAATGCCGGGGATAAAAGCGGTGAGAAATGCACTGACGGGGACGGCCATAATGCTGAGGAATAAAGAATCCGTGACAGGAAAGGTCATCGGGTAAAGAAAAGTGACTTTACTAGGGGCTTAAAAGCACTAACGGGGACGACCGTCAGGATGAAGAATAAAGAAACCTGCGACGGGGACGACCATCGGGTGAAGAATAAATAAATCAATGATGAGGGACGATCATCAAAAGTTGTAGGACGATCACCGAGCAGGGTACGGCTGCTGAGGGTTATCGCGACATAGGACGAATGTCAGATAAAAAGATCGACGATGGGGACGGCCATCAAATGAATGATGAGGTACAGTCATCAAAAGGTGAAGGACGATCACCTAGTAGGGAACGGCTGCTGAAAGATATCACGACATAGGACGAATGTAGTGTTGAAAGATCGACGATGGGGACGACCATTGGGAGAATGATGAGGGATGGTCATCATAATAAATGATGAGGGACGATCATCAAGAGGTGAAGGACGATCACCTAGCAGGGGACAACTACTCTGTTGGGGATTATCTCGACATAAGACGAATGTCAGATAGGAAGGCCAACGATAGGGGCGGCCATCAGACTAAATGAAGAGGGACGGTCATCCAAATAAATGATGAGGGACGGTCAACAATAGGTGAAGGAAGATCACCTAGAAGGGGACGGCTGCTGAGAATTTTCGCGACATAGGACGAATGTCGGATAGAGAATGTTTTATTGGCAACTTCTGGGGATAGATAAACACGAACAAGTGTTTAAGCCCTAAATAAAATGGAATAAGTGTTTCAACTGTGTGTATAGATTAAAGATACGAACGAGTATCCTTAGAACCACGATACGGACGAGTATGGATAGAAACAAACGCCGACGCGTGTTTAAGGAGTGATGATACGGACGAGTATCAACTGTTTGAACAAGGAACACATACGAGTGTTGATCTGTTGGGGAGATGTGTAAGATACGGATGAGTATCAAAGAAATATATATAAGTGGGATACAGACGAGTATTAGAAGGATTGTGTATAAGTATGTACAAGCATTTGTATTGAGAGTGCAAAAGGATATTTTGGCTTTTTATCTGCAAGGGATAAGGTTTTGCATATTGCTGGAGGAGTAATTTTGGTATTTGCAGGTGATTGGCTCAAACCTGGCTTATGATCATGCAAATGTTTGACTTTTTCTGTAATGCTCCGTATTAGACGGAATGCTATGCTTTGTTTGGGGATTAATGATGTGAATGCTATGATTATGCAAATGAGAGAAACGAGATTTGAGATCTGAAATCTGTAGGGAGAAGGGATCACTGCATGATCTTTCTAGAGAATTCTAGGGAAAGAACTCTGTGGGGATCCCATGCCGGGGATGAGAAGATCTGACAACTTGTTAGGGAAAAGTGATTCAGGCATTGCTTTGGAGATCCTGCTTGGGGAGGAGAGAACTTCTGGGAAGTAATCCGCTGGAGGATCAACTTTGCGGGGGACACTCTGAGGGGATAAAAAGCTCCGTGGGGAAATACTTTTGTCAAGTATTCCTTCTGATGATGCGACTTCCGGCTTGGCTGGGAATATAGCCTGATATGCCCCATGCTGTGAAAGGTTTTCTACCTTGAGTACCTGCAACCTGTCAAACAAAGGAAACGTACGAGTGCCCTGAGGTATCCTCAAACCGGATTCTGTCATAGGAGTCAGGTTCGCTTAAAAGCACATATTTCCTGCAAGCATTTATTGAAAATGGCCTATACATTTTCATGCAAATATTGTATTGCAAACTTTGGACATTTTTTCGAACGAAACAAAAAGGTACAAAACAACAGTGTGAATGAATAATTTACTTTATTGATTTTTGTGCCCTGAATAGGCGAGTACAGTGAGGAAGCTAATTAATGAAATGCGGAGATTGCTACAAAATTGAGAAAATAAAAATCCTATTTGGCAATGCTGAAGTTGATGCTTCAATCTTCCTTTTGCTATGACCTGTATGATCTGAACGCTCTTCTTATCTTGCTTTCTGAAGGAAGTTGATTTTGATCAACGCTTTGTCCTTTCGAAGTTTGCCATGTTATGCGATTGATACAGACGAATTCAGAATGCAGTTGTTCGCTTATTCCCTGATTTTTCATGGATCGCCAGTTCGGGTTTTCAATCCACCGGGATACCCTTTTTTTTGCCTGAGTTGTCTGATGTGGCTTTTCAACTCAGCGGGTGTACATTTTTTTTTCAACTTTTTCCCTTACTTTTTCCCGAGTCTTTTATTTTTGTTTTTGACTCTCCGGGATGCCCTATTTTTTCCTAGACTCACATTCTGTTTTTATGTCCAGCGGGTCATTTATGCGAGGTATTTTTTAACTGCATCTGAATTCACAGGAGACGGTAAGTCTTCACCATCCATGGTTGCGAGCATCAGTGCTCCGCCCGAGAAGACTTTAGTTATCAAATAACGTAAACACCCCAAATTTGCCCTCACTCTTTCTCACACCATGGCTTGTGATCTTTTCATATTGCATTGCATAAACATCTCATTACACCTCATACTACATAGTTCATTTCATGTGCGTCTAGGGTTTGTAACCTGAGGAATCCAAGAAGTGATCTGAGCTATCTCAATGGTCTTGAAGCATGCCAATAGGGTCCATGAATGTTCTATGATCATCTTATTCTTCCCAAAGTTCATAAAAGTCAAAGTGTAACAAGGGATGGCACAGAGGTCCAGGCAGACTGAAGATTTCCTACACAAATGACCTGAAATTAGGGTTTTGGGTTTGAGGCCCTTAATCTCAAATTTTTTGGTCATTATTTATTCTAATGGCCTTAATATGTTATAAGGAGCATGTGTACCAAAATTGATGAAGAAATTCATTGTGGAAGTCATCTGATCAACTGGTGACTTATTGTGCAAGAAAAGTCAGAATCAGGGCATCTGAGGCTTCCAACAATTGAAGCAAATGATCATTTTCATCAATTTTAGGTTCTATGATCTTTATTTGATCTTATAAGTGGTTAGAGGTTAACAAGATTGAATAATTTCAAGCCATTTGCAAACTTGTTATTTTTGGACATGACTTGTAATGGAAACTTTCCATTTTGGGAAAGATTTTCAACCTCCTATTTCTTGATCAAAAATGCTTCAAAAGAAAAATCCTTAAAAGTACAAGAACTCCTCTTGATTCATCCTAGAACTCAAGATATGATCTTTCAAAGTTGGGAAAAATCCTATAATTTTCAAGTTCATGCCAAAGAGGGATTTTTGCAAATTCAAGTTCTAAGCACTTTCACGACCTCTAATTGATCTCTAAGCATCAAAAAAACATCACATGACTTGCCTTGATCAGAATTATGCCTTGGATTACAAGTTTCCATTAGCCATTTTCACAAAATTCTCAAAGAGGAAAAGTTGCAAAATCTATGCTATCACATGATCCAAGTATTCCAACTCATGAAATTTGATCCAAAGGCCATCCTTGATGCAAGTTGAGGCATGAAAAGCCCCCAAGCCAACTCTGACCAGTGCCCATACCTCATAGTATACAATCTTGACTTTTTGCAAAAACCTCCCATACCAATCAGCCTGTGCCACAACAACTTTCTGATAAATCCCATTGGCCTATACTAACATCATGGACTTCATTACACAACACACACAAGCCTGAATGCAAACCTAAACTCAGTTTCACAAAAATCCCCAAAAACATTCATCTCTTCGAATCTCATCACACAAGTATCAAACCTTCAATCTTCTTCCTCCAATCATCTCCACACATCATAAGGATCATAAACCACCCTTCACCATGGCCTAAAAAATCCCAAAACCAAAACACGATTTCTGCCTTAGTGTCGCTCCCGAAGATTTGCATCCCGGTGCAAGCGCAAACGGTCGGCGAAAAGAGAGAATGAGAATGAATTGAATAGAGTCGCCAGCTAGGCATTTTTATCCTGAAGGAAAGGTAATGCTGCATAAACCTAGAAAGAGATGGATAAGACGGTTGAGAACAGAGAGAAACTGAGAAAGGGGGTTGGTTATAACTTTGGAAGGTATTAGCACCCAGATTGTCCGTCGTACTCGACAGGATCCACGCTTAAAAGATTGTGTTTAAAAGGGGTAAGTGTATGTGCTATTTGTGTGAAAAAGCTAGGAATGAAAAGAATGTACAATGTGTCAGTGCAAAAGAGAGGGTAAGATGCTCAAGAATGAGGCTTGGAAAGGAAGCTGAAAGAGGGGGAAGACACATAGACTTTTGTTTGATAATTGTTAAGTTATGCCTACGTATCCTCTTGTGCAATGAGGAAGTCAGAACACCGTAGTTCGACTCAAATAGACTGAAAAAAGAATTGACTGTGAACTGCTTACTTGTCTATGCTCAAGTGTATGACTCGTCTGGCTCGAGTGCTAACTGTCTTGCATTAGACGGAAGAAGCAAGTCCTCGCTTGTGAATGAGTGTGATGAGAAAAGAATCCCAAAGGAGACGATTATTGTTTGTTTTTGTGTTTTCAGTTTTGTTATTATTTTTGGTGTTTTGCATAAGTTCATGAGCTTAAGCCTAAATCAAGAGTTTGTAAACTCATTATATCCTCCCTGATTAGGGATAATGAGCCTACTTAAGCATGTGATAAGCATCTCAACTTAATTACCAGGATGATGTAGGATTAAGATCATTAACCTACTTGTGATTAATTAGATGTTTTTGATTTTTTTTGTTTAGTGTTAAGTAATGAGTTTAATCTCTAATCACAGATTAGTGAACTCATTACACTATCCTAATAGAAGGATAATAGATGAGAACACTTAAGTTGAGGAAGATACCTCAACTTAATCCATGGTTAGGGACTAAATTCATTATGTAACAAGCCTTTATTAAATGGATTTTAATTAAGGGATGAGATAAAGAAATGGATTTTATGTTTGTAAGACAACTTGAGGGGGACTTGTCCATAAAACACTAGGGTTAGTCCCTCTTAACCATAAGGAAGAGTTAGAACCCTAATGTAAGGCCCAAGTTACAAGATAAAGTCTTAGTGATTATTAATGTGATTTGATTAAGAGATTTAGACAAATTAAGGGTTTAACACTTAGGATTAAAGTTATACACTCCATCCTAAGAGAAGGATGCAGGCATAACCCTAATTCCAAATTCCTAAAACTTTAAGAGTTTAGTCTCTGATTATTGAGATGAGAAGAGAGACTCAAGGAGACTCAAAGGTAAAAGCTATGGGGGACTATATAAAACCCTAAATGTTATCATGCTTGGATGTCCTATGGTTTGTGAGGCTTAAGAGAAAAGATCTTCAAGGAAGCCACCAATGGAAGAAGCAGATGAAAGGGAGGAGGAAGCAGAAGAATAAGTTACTTATTTCCTAAGAAGATGAGTAACTTAAAGGAAGAAAGTGAGCGATATGGAAAACAAGTGAATCAAATTCACTTCAAAAACAAGTTACAATGCACATGAAAGAGATAGGAAGAAGTGAGAGGTGAAGACAAATCCACCTCCCACAATAACTTACCAAAAGTTCCTGAAATGGTTAGAATGAATGCATGAGACAAAAAGCATGAAGAAATGAATTGAAATGAGATGAAAATGAGATGCAAAGATCAAAGTCAGAAGTGTTTATGCAATGCAAATGACATATAAGATGATGCAATGTCATACAATGTGCATATGAATGATCATACAAAGATGAGATGTTATGAAAGCATGCTTAGAAGTTTGAAAACACATGGATGTTTATGAAATGAAATGAATGCAAAGCATGGAAAATGAAAGAAGAAATGATCAAGCAATGTTTTAACATTTCCTAAGATTTCTAAGATTACATATGAATGCTTGAAATGTCATGGCAAGTTCATGTGATGATGCTATGTAAAGAAGAATGCAAATGAACATGAGAAATTAGGGTTTTAAGATAACATGAGATGCATATGACCAAAACAGAAGCAATCAACATGATAAAAAATTGAAATCAAGCTCAAACAAGCCCTGAACCTATACAAAGTCATACCCCAAAGGAGAAGGTCAGAAGCTAATCCTATTGAAAGTTATGATTTTCCTAAGTTTTATAGGGTTTTTGGGTGATGCAAAAGGAAAAATGAAAATCAAATTGAAAATGCAAGATAAATTCATGAGGAAAATGACCTATAAACTAAATGAAATATGTAAAACAATGCAAAAAGAATCAAGTTCAAACTCTTCTTGGTTAGACAGAAATGATTTTTTAAAGTTAGGGTTTAGAAATTGTGATTTTAATGAACCCTAATTCAAAGAAAATTGGGAAACTATGATCAAACCTAAAAAGAAATTTGTATGAAGAGTTTGAAAATGTTTCTAAATGCATTGGAATGGTTCATGATTTTTTTGGTGATTTTTGGAAACCTAAATGCATTTTTAATTAATTAAAATACTTTAATTAATTTAAAATAAAATTTAAATATTTTAAAAATACTTTTTAAATGCAAAAAATAAAATAAATAATCATTTTTGATTTAAGAAAAATATTTAAGTCAGAATGCAAAGTTTCAAATTTTTTGAAAGTGTTTTGGTATTTTAAAATAAATATGCAAAAGAAATAGAATAAAATGAAAATAAAATGAATAAAATGAGAAGTCAACTGATCCAAGGCTCCAGATTCAAAGGTCGGTTGACTGTGCGCGCAGATGAAAGACTGGGATTGTTTCTGGCTAAATAAATAAATTAACTTAATTAATTACGAATTAGGGTTTAGCAGCCGTCCCCTGCTAGGTGATCGTCCTTCACCTCTTGATGATCGTCCTTCATCATTTTATCTGATGGCCGTCCCCATCGTTGATCTTGTTATCTAACATTCGTCCTATGTCATGATAAACCCTCAGAGCAGCCGTACCCTGCTAGGTGATCGTCCTTCACCTCTTGATGATCGTCCTTCATCATGCTTATCCGATGGCCGACCCCATCGCCGACCTTTTCATCCGACATTCGTCCTATGTCGTGATATTTTTGGAAACCGTACCTTGCCAAGTGATCGTCCTTCACCTTAGATGATTGTCCCTCATCTTTTCCCCCAACAGAGCAGCCGTCCCCTGCTAGGTGAACGTCCTTCACCTTTGATGATCGTTCCTCATCATCTGTTTCTTCAGCCGGATGGTCGTCCCCATCGTTTACCTTTAATCCCCAGAAAGTCTTATTTCTTTACTTGATGGCCGTCCCCATCATAATCTTTTATATCCCTAGCTTGTCGGCCGTCCCCGTCATTGCTTTATTTCCCGCGTTTTTCCCCAGCTTGTCGGTCGTCCCCGCCATAGCTTCATCCCCAACAATCGTCCTCTGCTCGGCAGTCGTCCTCTGCTCGGCGGTCGTCCTCCGTCTCCCGCACTTTATAATCATGCTTTACTTCCTTTTACAATCTATATCCCTTTTCTCCTTCATTCCGTGAGTGCAAATTTTGGACTGTCTTTGGTATTCAACCACAAGTTATCTTGCTTGCCTGTTAAGCCGTTGCTTACATCCTGCACAACTGACTCATGTTTGAATAGGGGCAGCTGTAAACACCCCATATTTTCCCTCACTCATTTCACCATGTCTTGTGATTCTTTTCATATTGCATAAATTCAATCATAGCATCTCATACTACATTTTTGCTTCACTGCATTGATTCAAAGCCATCTGCATCTAGGGTTTGTGATCTGAGCTAGCCCTGAGCCATTTGAGCCACTCCAAAGGTCATCAATCACTTCAAAGGGGTCCATGTATGTTCAAGTATCATATTATATCCTCACAAGGTCAAGAAAATCAAAGAATCACAAGAACTGAGGGATGGCATGGAAGCAGAGCCAGGCTTAACTGCACAGATGACCTAAAATTAGGGTTTTGGTTTCAGAGGCCATAACTCCAATTTTTTTGGTCATTCTTGTTTCTATTGGTCTCTATATGTTATGAGGATCATGCATATCAATTTTCATGAAGAAATTCAATGAGGAAGGCATCTGATCACAAGATGACTTCTTGAGCAAGTCAGTGCAAAATCATGGCATCTGAGACCCCCAATGACCCAACCAAAGGGGTTTCTCCATCATTTTGAATGTGTATGATCTTTATTTGATCATAGAAGATGTTAGAAGTTCATAAAATTGAAGAATTTCAAGTCATTTGCAAAGTTGCCTTTTTGGGAAAGTGACTTATAATGAAAACTTGCCATTTTGGAAAAGTTTTTCAACCTCCTCTTTTTGATTCAAAAATGCCTCAAATGGAAAGACTTTGGTCACGAAAGTTGTAGAATGGATCATTCCCTTTTCAAAAAGTACAAGAACTCATTCTAATTCATTTTGGATCAAAAGTTATGGCTTGTCAAAGTTGGACAAAATCACATAAATTTCACTTTTACACCAAAGGAGGAAAGTTGCAAGACTTCATGCCAAGGCCAATTGTGACTTCAAATCAACTTCTAAGCATTACACAAACATAAATCATGACCGAAAATTCAGAATGCACCAAAGAATCTCCAAGTTTCATGACTTATGCTTTAAGAAATCTCAAAAGGGCCAAACTTCATGAAAATTGCAAAAACCCCCATAAGCTTCAATCCACTTGCTGGTTTGCCTCAATCTCACTTCCATGGTTCTCCTTGATCACAGCTGCACAAGACATGCCCTTGTCCTTGGCCTGCCATGACCCATACCTCAAAGGACACCTAACATTGACTTTTGGCAAAATGGACCATACCAATCAACATAGGCCAGCAACAACTCTCTGACCTATCCCAACTTGATACATGGACCAAAAGCAACTCAACACAACACACAACACAGCCTGAGTTCTCCCACAAGTGAGCATTCACAAAAATCCCTCTTTATGCATTTTCATTCGAATCTCATCACACAATCATAAAACCTCAAAACCAACTTCACCATTCATTCAGAAGAGCTTCATAGAGCATAAACCACCCTTCATCTTGCCCTGAAAAGCCCACAAACAGAAATACGATTTTTCACTCTCCTTGGTCAGAACTTCATCAATCTCAAAAACCAGCCACAATACATTCCAACTAAGCCTCAAAGCATCTTCAGGGAGATCATTGGAGGGACTTTGAAGCAAGGAACTGGCCTGAAAGCTCCAAAAGCAAAAGCTCCATCTCAGGTATCCTCTTGAAACTTTTTTCCATAAATTGTTTATTTGGTTATAAAAAGATAAAGCATGTTCCACTGGTCACAATGAACCTTGAATGATGAAAAATGGTTGAGTATTGAGGATGTATGAGTGTTCTGAGATTTTGTTCAGTTTTTGATTTCTTGTTCGAATCATGTTGTTGATGAAAAATAAATGAAATTTGATGTTTGATTCTTGTTCCTTGATGTTTGTTGAGTGATTCTGGAGCTTTAGGGGGCTTGGGGTGAGGTTTTGAGGGAGATAGCAATTTTCAGGGAGGGATGTCACCGGAGAAGACGACCGGAGCTCTTCTCCGGTGACCTGTATGTCATTAGGGTTTTAATCTGTGATTAGGGTTCAGTTTAAATGTGGAGCGTACGATGATGTTTCCCGCGCGTGTCCAATCGCTCAGATTACCCCATTTAGCCCTAATCCACGTCATTAAATTAATTAATTAGGTTTTAGGGCCATAGGATCTGGCGCCAGTCAATTCCCTCCAAATCCATTTGAATGTGAGCCTCAGGATTTGCATACTTCTCCATTTAATTCAAATTTTATTTCATTTTATTTGTTTATTTTACACGAAATATTAAAAATAGCAAAACATATTAAAAAATTCTGAAATTTTTTGTCAAACCTTTTATTAATTTTCAGAACCCAAAAATATTTTTATTTTTATTTTTTCGCATTCAAAATTATTTTTAAATCATTTAAATGTTTATTTTTAATTAGTTAATGGAAATTAATTAATTAAAAATGCATTTAAGTATTTAAAAATCACAAAAAAATTCACATTGCATTCTTTAACATTTAGAAACATTATCAAACTCTTCAAACAAATTTCTTTTTGGTTTTTGACCTATTTTGACATTTTTCATTGGAATAAAATTTGTTTAAAGGCAATATTTTTGTTCAAAATTAGAAAAATCCATTCTGCCTAACCATGAGGAGTTTGATGATGGTTATTCTTGCATTGCATCCTTCATAGCATGTAGTTTCTAGGGTAAAATTGGTTTGAATTCATATTTAATTTTCAATTTAATGTGCATTTTCCCTTTTGAGGTGCCTTAAAACCCTAGTTGACTTGAGAAAATCATAACTTCCATTAGGTTTAGATTTAGGTTTCCTCCTTTGCGCAGTGAACTTGTGTAGGGTTAGGGTACCTTTGATCCCATTTTCAATTTTTTATCATGTCATTTGCTTCTGATTTTGAGTTTTGTGTTGCATGTGATGCATAAACCCTAATTCTTTCCTTCATGTGCATCCATCTCTCATATGCTTGCATTCAAGAACTTGCCATGACATTTTGTGCATCAACATGACATATAAGACATCTTAGGACATATTAGAATCATGTTTGATCATTGCATCTTTCATTTTCCATGTTATGCATTCATATCATTCCATAAACTTTCATGAACTTCCATGGTTCAAAGCATGCTTCACTTGCATCCTCATCCTTGTATGATCATCCACAACTCTTGACATGTGTTTTCTTCATCTCTTAGCTTCATTAACATCATGTTCATGCTTCTGACTTTGGGTTTTCATCATTGCATTCATCTCATTTTCACTTCATTTCATTTCTTTTGCTAACGTTTCAGGAGGTAAGTTGTTCTGAGAAGTGAATTTGCCTTCACTTCTCACAATCTCTTCTCATCCCTCTTATGCATCATTGCTGCATTTTATCTTGTGTATTAGAGTGAGCTTGCTCATTCATGCTCTTTCCCACTTTCTTCCTTCAAGCAACTTGTCTTCTTAAGTGAAGCAAGTTGTCTTGCTTCTTCTTGCTTTTTCCTTTCATCTGCTTCTTCCTTGGTGGCCTTTCTCCTGAAGATCTTCTTGCAAGCCTCATTAACCCTAGGAACACCCAAGCATGATCACAATTAGGGTTTGATTAGTCTCCCCATTAGTTTTACCTTTGTTTCATCTTTGTGTCTTCTCTTCTCATCTCATAACCTAGGGCTAAACCCTAAAGGCTTTAAGGCTTTGTGATTAAGCTTATGCCTGCATCCTTCTATTAGGATGGAATGTATAACTTTAATCCTAAGTGTTAAACCCTTAATGTGTTTAAATCCTTTAATCAATCCACCTAATAATCACTAAGACATCATGCTTGTAACTTGGGCCTTGCATTAGGGTTTTATTTCTTCCTTAACTGGTTAAGAAGGACTAACCCTAGTGTTAATGGACAAGTCCCCCTCAAGTTGTCTTACAAACCATAAAATTCACTTCTTCATCTTATCATTAACTAAAAATCCATTTTAATAAAGGCTTTTTTTTGTCATGAGATTAATCCCTAATCATGGATTAAGTTGAGGAGCCTTCCTCAGCTTAAATGTTCTCATCTATCATCCTTCTATTAGGATGGTGTAATGGGTCCATTAAATCCTTGATTATGGCTTAAACTCATTACTTAACACTAAACAAAAACATCAAAAACTTCTAAATAAATGCAAGTAGGTTAATGATCTTAACCCTACATAATGGTGATTAAGTGTGAGGTGCTTACTTCATACTTAAGGTATTCTCATTACCCCTAATCAGAGGGAGGATGTGATGAGTTTACTAACCCTTGGTTTAGACTTAAGCTCATTAACTTATGACAAACACCAAAAAGCAATAAAAGATTGAAAACACAAAAACAAACAATAATCGTCTCCTCCGGGATTCTTTTCTCACCTCATTCACTCACAAACGAGAACCTGCTTCTTCCGTCTAATGCAAAACAGTTAGCACCTGAGCCAGACAGGTCATACACTTGAGCATAGACAAGTGAGCAGTTCACAAGTCAATTAATCTTTTCAGTCTCTTTGAGTCGAACTACGGTGTTCTGACTTCCTCATTGCACGAGAGGATACGTAGGCATAACTTAACTGTTATCGAACAAAAGTCTCTGTATATTCCCCCTCCTTCCAGCATTATTCTTTTAGCCTCATAGCCTTGAGCATTTCACTCTTGTTCTCACACTGACACTTCTCTTATACACTTCACATTTCTTCACACTGACACTTGCATTCTCTCCAGCTTTGATACACAAATTGCACTGACACTACCCCTTTAAAACACAAATCTTTTAAGCATGGATCCCGTCGAGTACGACGGACAATCTGGGTGCTAATACCTTCCCAGGTTGTAACCAACCCCCTTTCTCAGTTTCTCTGGTTCGCGACCGTCTTATCCATCTTTTCTTAGGTTTATGCAGCATTACCTTTCCTTCGGGATGAAAATGCCTAGCTGGCGACTCTTTTCATTTCTTCTCTTTCGCCGACCGTTCGCGTCTGTACCCCTCTTGGCCAGGTGTCATTTGGTGGGAGCGACAACAAGCTGATAAGGTGTTTCCCCAGTAGACGTTCTGATTGAGGTTCGATACCCATGCAAGGCAAATGGAAACATTTCATGCCAGTCTTTGTAGGTAAATACCATCTTCTGCACAATCTTCTTGATGCTCTTGTTAGCTGCCTCAACAGCTCCATTAATCTTTGGCCTGTAAGGAGAAGAGTTGTGATGTTGGATTTTGAAGTCCCGACATAGTTCTGCCATATTTTTATTGATCAAATTGGACCCATTATCAGTAATGATTTGCTTGGGAACTCCATATTGACAGATGATGACTCTTTTCAGGAATCTGGCTACCACTTGTCTGGTGACGTTTGCATATGAAGCTGCTTCAACCCACTTGGTGAAGTAATCAATGACTACCATGATGAATATGTGACCATTTGAAGCAGTTGGTTCAATCTTTTTAATCATGTGAATGCCCCACATGGCAAAGGGCCAAGGTGAAGACATTACGTTCAAAGGATTCGGAGGCACATGCACTTTATCTGTGTAGATCTGGCATTTGTGGCAGTTTTTGGCTTAGGCACAACAGTCTGCATCCATTGTGATCCAGTAGTAACCTGATATTAACAACTTTTTTTCCATTGCATGTCCTCCGGCATGGGTGCCGAAAGAACCTTCGTGTACTTCGTGCATTAGTAGGTCTACTTCCTTCTTGTCAACACATCTGAGCAGGACCATGTCGAAATTTCACTTGTATAATGAACCATCAGCATTGAGGAAGAAACTACCGGCCAGCCTTCTCAATCTTCTTATCATTGGATGATGCCCCAGGTGGGTATGTCTGATCCTCCAAGAAACTTTTGATGTCATGGAATCAAGGTTTGTCATCACCAGCAATGTCCATAGAGAACACATATGTCGGTCGGTCTAGTCTGGACACCAAAATATGAGGCACATAATTGGAAGTTTGAACTTTGATCATGGGGGAAATAGTAGCTAAAGCGTCTGCAAACGGATTCTCATCTCGAGGGATGTATTCAAGTTTGACTATTGTGAAGAAAGTCAATAATCTCCTCGTATAGTCACGGTATGGAATCAGATGCTCCTGGTGAGTATACCATTTGTTATTGGTCTGATTGATTAACAAAGTTGAATCTCCAAATACATTCAAAGTTTTGATCCTGAGGTCAATGGCTTCCTCAAGCCCCATGATACATGCTTCGTATTCAGCCTCATTGTTAGTGCAGGCAAACGTGAGTTTTGCCGAGAAAGGCATATGAACTCCTTTTGGTTTAATGAGAACTGCACCAACTCCACGACCATTCTTATTGACAGCCCCGTCAAACATCATAGTCCATTCTTCTTCTGGATCAGGCCCTTCAGTGTGAACTGGCTTTTCATAATCTTTTGCTTTCAAGAACGTGATGTCTTCATCAGGGAAGTCAAATCTCATGGGCTGGTAATCATCAATGGGTTGCTCAGCCAGATAGTCAGACAATACACTGCCCTTGATGGCCTTTTGAGAGGTGTACTAAATGTCATACTCTGTCAGAATCATTTCCCATCTTGCAACCCTTCTGGTAAGCGCTGGCTTCTCGAATATGTACTTGACGGGGTCCATTTTTAAGATCAACAAGGTAGTGTGAGTCATCATATACTGTCTTAGTCGGCGAGTAGCCCACGCTAAAGCACATCAAGTTTTCTCGAGCAGTGAATAACGTTGTTCACAATCGGTAAACATTTTGCTTAGGTTGTATATTGCATACTCTTTTCGACCAGACTCGTCATGCTGGACCAGCACACACCCCATTGATCCTTCTAATATTGTCAGGTACATTATCAGAGGTCTTCCTTCAATTGGAGGCATGAGAATTGGAGGTTCTTGCAGGTACTCCTTGATATTTTCAAAAGATTTTTGACAATCATCGTTCCACCTAACTGTCTGTTCCTTTCTTAATAGTTTGAACAAGGGTTCATAGGTTGCAGTGAGGTGAGATATGAACCTTGATATGTAGTTCAATCTACCTAAGAACCCCCGAACTTCTTTTTCAGTCCTAGGTGTAAACACCCCAAATTTGCCCTTACTCAGTTCACACCATGGCTTGTGATCTTCCATATTTTCATTAGTTTAAGCTTATCTTCATATTGCATCTTTTGCTTCACTGCATAGTTCAAGTTCATCTGCATCTAGGGTTTGTGATCTGAGCAATCCAAAGATTCATCTGAGCCACTCCAAAGGCTTCCAATAACTCCAAAAGGGTCCATGTATGTTCTATCATCATTTTATATCCCTCAAAGATCAAGGAAGTCAAAAAATCACAAGAACTGGGAAAACATGGAAGCAGAGCTAGGGTTTCACTGCACAGATGACCTAAAATTAGGGTTTTGGTTTCAAAGGTCATAACTCCAAATTTTTTGGTCATTCTTGTTTCTAATGGTCTCAATCTATTGTAAGGATCATGTGTACCAAGTTTGATGAAGAAATTCATTGTGGAAGTCATCTGTTCACTGGGTAACTTCTTGAGCAAGTCAGAGCAAAATCAGGGCATCTAAGTCCCCCAACAATGGAACCAAAGTGGATTTTCATCAAATTGAAGTTATATGATCTTTATTTGATCATTGAAATTCATGTAAGTTCAAAAATAGAAGAAAATTGAGCTAAACCTAAAGTTGCCAAAAATGGAAATGACTTGTAATGTAAACTTTCCATTTTGGGAAGGTATTTCAACCTCCTCTTTCTCAACCAAAAATGCTTCAAATGAAAAATTATTGGTCATGAAAGTTGTATATTGGATCATTCCCTTTACAAAAAGTACAAGAACAAATTCTAATTCATTATGGAACTCAAGTTATGATCTTTCAAAGTTGGCAAAAATCCTATAATTTTCAAGAATACACCAAAGAGGGATTTTTGCAAAACCACTTGCCAAGCCATTTTGTGACTTCTAATACACTTCTATGCATCATAAAAACATAGTGCATTGCCTAAAAATCAGAATTTCCCAAAGAATCATGTCATTCCATGCCTTGAACATCAAGAAATTCAAAAGGGGCCAAACTTCTTCCAATTTGCAAAAGAGCACAAAACCTTTCACAATCTTGCTGAATCACCACAAAATGCATTCCATGGTTCTCCTTGATCCTTTTTGAACCAGGACAATCCAAAAAGCCAGCTGCACAAGAACCCATACCTTAAGTACAAGCTTTGTTGTCTTTTTGCAAAATCACCCATACCAATCACACTATGCCACACCAACTCCTCTGACCAATCACAACATCATATGCAAGCATTATGGAACTCATAACACACAACAAGCAAGCCTGAAACCTCAGAATCCTCAAGCTCTCAAAAATCACCCCATTTGCAAAAACTTTCGAAACACACAACACACTCACTCAAACTTCAAACTCTTTTCACCAAACAACTCAGCGTCACAAGAGGATCACTTCCCACCCTTCATTGAAACCAAAAAGCCTCTCTACACAAAACACGATTTCTGACCAGCAAGAGTGAAAGCTCTCAAACCAGCCATAACAAACTCCTTCCAAGCATCAAAGCTTCATCAGAGGGATCGTTGGAGTGTTTTTGCACAAGAGAGGAGGTCCAAAAGCTCCAAACTGAGGAAGCTCAAGCTCAGGTAACCTCTTCAAACTTTTTTCTAGAAATGCTATTTTAAGTTCTTAGATTGTTCTTTATGCTTTGCTGATCACCATGATATGTTTATTTTTGAAAATGGTTGCGAAATGCGCATGTACTGATTGTCTGAAAGTTTCACCATTTTTATGTTCTTCTTCGAATCTTGATTTTGAGCCATGATAAATTTGTTTTGAGGGTAGATTTGATTTTAGGAAGGTGAGAGGAGTTGAGGTTTATTTTCCCTAATTAAGGTTAGCTGCGTAATTAGGAAATTTTGAATTTCAGTCGTTTGATGTTTGCTTCCCGGGTGTGATGAAAGGCCCAGATGCGTTCACTTAAGTTTAATTAGGATTAATTAATTCATTAATTAAAATTAACACAGTTTGAATTATGGTCATTGGATAGCAGGCGTAGTCAAAGGAAAATTCCCCAGGTTCAATCCTGTCCATCAGATCAGCATACTTCCATTTAATTCATTTTTATTTCATTTTTTTATCATTTGTTTTGCATAATTAATTTAAAATACTTAAATATTTCCAAAAATATTTTCCTTCTGCATTTTGATTTCAAATAATTTTCTCAACCAGAAAACATTTTTATTTTTATTTTTTGCATTAAAAATCATTTTAAAAACATTTAAATGTTTATTTTAATTAATTAATGAAAATTAATTAATTAAAATATTATTTAGGTTTCTGAATATTCCAAAAACATTCACATTGCATCTTAGGACATTTAGAAACATTGTCAAACCATTCATACAAATTTCTTTTTGGTTTTGATCACTCTTTGACATTTTTCTTGAATTTAGGGTTTATAAAAATCCCTTTTTTGAACCCTAACTTAAAGAATTCTTTTCTGCCTAACCATGAAGGGTTTGACATTGGTTCTTTTTGCATTGATCTTCATATAGCATGTAGTATCTAGCATATTTTTGTCACAAATTTATCTTGCATTTTTTATTTGATTTGCATTTTCCCTCTTAAGGTACCTTAAAACCCTAGATAACTTAGAAAAATCACAACTTTCTTTAGGTTAAGAGTTAGGTCTTCTCCTTTGGGGTATGATATCATATGGGGTTAAAGTTACTTTGAGTTCATTTGCAATTTTTTATATTATGATTTGCTTCTGTTTTTGACTTATGCATCTCATGTTGCTTTAAAACCCTAATTTCTCATGTTCATTTGCATACATCTTGCATATGCATCCATATATGAACTTGCCATGACATTTCATGCATTCACATGTCATCTTGGACATCATAGGACACATTAGAATCATGCTTGATCATTTCTTCATCCATTTTCCATGATGTGCATTCATTTCATTTCATAAGCTTTCATGTGCTTTCATGCTTCCTACATGCTTCATTTGCATTCTCATCTCTTGTATGATCATTCATAATACTTGACATGTCTTTGTATCATCTCATAACATCATTTGCATCATGAATATGCTTCGGGTTTTGGTTTGCATCTTTGCAAACATTTCATTTTCATTTCATTCCTTTCTTTATGCTAACATTTTCAGGTGGTAAGTAATTTGAGAAGTGAATTTGCCTTCACTTCTTATTTCTCTTCTCATTCTTCATATGCATCATTGCTGAATTTTTCTTTATGTTAGAGTGAGCTTGCTCATTCATGTTCATCATTCACTTTCTTCCTCCAAGTTACTTATCTTCTTAAGTGAAGTAAGTAACTTTTTTCTTCTGCTTCTCCTCCTTTCATCTGCTTCTTCCATTGGTGGCTTCTTTGAAGATCTCTTGCAAGCCTTTCAAACCACAGGAACATCCAAGCATGAAAATAATTAGGGTTTTTATTAGTCCCCCTTTAGCTTTTACCTTTGAGTCTTCTTTTGTGTCTCTCTTCTCATCTCATAATCAGAGACTAAACCTTTAAGGTTTTAAGACTTTGTGATTAGGGTTATGCATGCATCCTTCTCTTAGGATGGAGTGTATAACTTTAATCCTAAGTGTTAAACCCTTAATTTATTTAAACCTCTTAATCAATCCACCTTAATAATCACTAAGACAATAGCTTGTAACTTGGGCCTCGCATTAGGGTTCTAATTCTTCCTTAATTGGTTAAGAAGGACTAACCCTAGTGTTAATGGACAAGTCCCCCTCGAGTTGTCTTACAAGCCATAAAATTCACTTCTTAATCTTACCCTTAATTAAAATCCACTTTAATAAAGGTTTTTTTTGTCACGAGGTTAATCCCTAATCATGGATTAAGTTGAGGTATCTTCCTCAACTTAAGTGTTCTCATCTATTATCCTTCAATTAGGATGGTGTAATGGGTTCACTAATCCTTGATTATGGCTTAAACTCATTACTTAACACTAAACAAAAACACCAAAAACATCTAAATAATCACAAGTAGGTTAATGATCTTAATCCTACATCATGGTAATTAAGTTTGAGGTGTTTATCTCATACTTAAGGTATTCTCATTATCCCTAATCAAAGGGAGGATATGATGAGTTTACTAACCCTTGGTTTAAGGTTAAGCTCATTAACTTATGACAAACACAAAAAAGCAATAAAAGATTGAAAACTCAAAAAACAAACAATAATCATCTCCTTCGGGATTCTTTTCTCATCATCTTCACTCAAAAACGAGAACTTGCTTCTTCCGTCTAATGCAAGACAGTTAGCACTCGAGCCAGACGAGTCATACACTTGAGCATAGACAAGCAAGAAGTTCACAAGTTAATTCATTTTCAGTCTCTTTGAGTCGATCTACGGTGTTCTGACTTCCTCATTGCATGAGAGGATACGTAGGCATAAGTTAACTGTTATCGAACAAAAGTCTTTGTGTCTTCCCCCTCTTTCAACATTCTTTTAAGCCTCATTTCTGAGCACTTCACTTCACTTCTTTTGCACTGACACCTGTACATTCTTTTCCAGCTTTTTCACACAGATAGCACAGGCACTACCCCTTTAAACACAATCTTTCAAGCTTTGATCCCGTCGAGTACGACGGACAATCTGGTTCGCAACCGTCTTATCCATCTTTTTCTAGGTTTATGCAGCATTACCTTTCCTTCGGGATAAAAATGCCTAGCTGGCGACTCTTTTCAGTTCTTCTCATCTTCTCCTCTCGCCGACCGTTCGCGTTTGTACCCTATCTGACCCTGTGTCACGTAGTGGGAGCGACAGCTTGACGACTCTGCTGGGGAGAAAGCAATTCCAGGGCATCTGGTTCTTTTTGTGGGTTCCTCCCAGCGCTTGTTTGATTTGTGTTTACGGGGTGTTATGTGCTACTTGTGCTTATTTATTTGCTTTATTTATTGCTTTCTGTACAACTTTATTTACTTCTTTCCTTTACAGTCTTATGCATTTTCATACTGTCATTATCATGTGCTGGCTCTTGTCTGTTTTGGTGGGTGGGGGTTTCATTGAGTGATTAAGGTCCTATACCTGGGACCTGAGTGACACATAGGCTAGAGTGGCTTCATATTCTTTCCCATTCCATTTCGGTCTGGTGCGGGAATATGAAACACGTTTCAGACATGGTTTTCTTCTTGAGAACTCTGTGCTACAGATTTCCTGTAGTACTAGGGCTATCTGGGAAGCCTGCTAAGTCTGGATGACCTTTTTATGACCTTCAGCATCTGAGGTGAATTAGAGGAGGATCTTTTATGGTTATTGTATAGACTGTACCTCCGGGTTAGAAGTGTTTACACTTCTCATAACTGATCCAAGTCTGAGGATCCTTGTTCTAGAACATTACGTGTGAGGGGGTTGGGTTGTTTACAGGTTTGCAGGAACCCTTGGCCACATCATACCCTGTTACTGGTTTTGTTTTAAGAATGCACCACTTTGGACAGTTCTTGTGATTACCCTGAACTTGTGACTCTTTATTTGTGTCCCCCACCTGGTTAATGGATTTCTAATCCTCCATCCGGACTTATGAACATACATGGACTTTTACCAAGGCAGATAAATAGATCCAGCACTTGATCATAAACCCTTTGCATATTGTCGCTCCCGACAAATGAAATGGATCAAATGAAGGTACAGACGCGAACGGTCGGCGAAGGGAACAGTGAGAACACACAGCCGTGAACTCACTGGAGGATGAATAGAGTCGCCAGCTAGGCATTTTTATCCCGAAGGAAAGGTAATGCTGCATAGACCTAGAAAAAGATGGATAAGACGGTTTGCGAACCAGAGAGACTGAGAAAGGGGGTTGGTTACAACCTGGGAAGGTATTAGCACCCAGATTGTCCGTCGTACTCGACGGGATCCACGCTTGAAAGATTTGTGCTATAAAGGGGTAGTGTCAGTGCAATTTGTGTATAAAATAGCTGGAAGAGAATGTACAGGTGTCAGTGTAAGTGAAGTGTATAAGTGAAGTGTCAGTGTAGGGATGAGAATGAGCTGCTCATGACAATGAGGCTTAAAGGATAAGGCTGGAAAAAAATGGGGAATATACAGAGACTTTTGTTCGATAACTGTTAGGTTATGCCTACGTATCCTCTCGTGCAATGAGGAAGTCAGAACACCGTAGTTCGACCCAAAGAGACTGAAAGAATTGACTTGTGAATTGCTTACTTGTCTATGCTCAAGTGTATGACCTGTCTGGCTCAGGTGCAAACTGTCTTGCATTAGACGGAAGAAGCGAGTTCTCGTTTGTGAGTGAATGAGATGAGATGAGAATCCCGAAGGAGACGATTATTTTTTTTTTTTTGTGTTTTCAGTCTTTTATTGCTTTTGAAAGTTTGTCATAAGCTAATGAGCTTAAGTCTAAACCAATGGGTTAGTAAACTCATCACATCTTCCCTCTGATTAGGGGTAATGAGAATACCTTAAGTGTGAAGTCAGATTCTCACACTTAATCACCTTTGATGCAGGATTAAGATCATTGACCTACTTGTGATTATTTAGATGTTTTTGGTGTTTTTGTTTAGTGTTGAGTAATGAGGTTAAGCCATAATCAAGGATTAAACAGACTCATTACACCATCCTAATAGAAGGATAATAGATGAGGGTGTTTAAGCTGAGGAAAGCTCCTCAGCTTAATCCATGATTAGGGATTAAACTCATGACAAAACAAACCTTTATTAAGTGGATTTTATTTAATGGTATGATGATGAGGTGATTTTTAGGGTTTGTAAGACAACTTGAGGGGGACTTGTCCATTAACACTAGGGTTAGTCCTTCTTAACCAGTTAAGGAAGAATTAGAACCCTAATGCAAGGCCCAAGTTACAAGCTTGATGTCTTGATGATTATTAAGTGGATTAATTAAAGGAGTTTAAACACATTAATGGTTTAACACTTAGGATTAAAGTTATACACTCCATCCTAAGAGAAGGATGCAGGCATAAGCTTAATCACAAAGCCTTAAAGCCTTTAGGGTTTAGTCCCTGATTATGAGGTGAGAAGAGAAGACTCAAAGAGACACAAAGGTAAAACTAAAAGGGGAAACTAATCAAAACCCTAATCATTGTCATGCTTGGTTGTCCCTAAGGTTTGTGAGGTTTTCAAGAACAATCTTCAATGGAACCACCAGGAAGCAGATGAACAGGATCAAGAGAAGAAAAGTGACTTGCTTCATTCAAGAAGTCAAGTCTCTTGAAGAAAGAAAGTGGGAGGAACAAGAATGAGCAAGCTCAATCTCAAACACATACAAAATGCAGCAAATGAAATATGAGAGAGATGAAAAGGGAAAGTTAGAAGTGAAGGCAAATTCACTTCTCAAACAACTTACCACCTGAAACGTTAGTAAAGACATGAAATGCAATGCAAAATGAGATGAAATGTGATGATGCAAACCAAAACCAGAAGCATGTTGATGATGATAATGATGCTATGAGATGCTACAAACATGAGACAAGGCATGGAAATGTTCATACAAGTTCATGGATGCAAATGGTGCAAGTTTAGAAGCATGGATACACATGAAAAGTTATGAAACATACATGGCAAACAAGATGGCAAATATGGGATGCAATGATCAAACATGCTTTCTATATGTCTTATGAAGTCAAATGAATCAAATGGAGGCATGGAATGGCATGGCAAGTCATGTTGTGCAAGAAAATGCAAGAAGGATGCAAAAGAAAGCCCAAATTAGGGTTTATGAATCAAACAACAAACAAAAACCAAAAACAGAAGCAAACCCTAAGATAAAAAATGGAAAAGGCCACTCAAAGAAACCCTAACCCTATACTAAACCAAGGTCCAAAGGGGAGGTCTCAACTCTTAACCCATCTCAAGTTATGAATTTTCTAAGTTATTAGGGTTTTTAGGGCTCTTAAGCAAAAGAAATGTCAAACAATTTGAAAATGCAAGATCAAAACATGGCCATTTAATCCTAGAAACTACATGCTAAACACAAAGCAATGCAAGAAGAACCAATGTCCCACTCTTCTCAAATAGGCAGAAATGATTTTTTTTAACTTATGATCAAAATAATGCACAAAAAATGATTTAATTCAATGGAAAATTCTTAAGATGCATCAAGATCAAAAAAGAAATTTGGTTTGAAGGTTGGACAATGTTTCTAAATGTCTTAGAACATTTCATGAATTTTTTGGTGATTTTTAGATACTTAAAAGTATTTTTAATAAATTAATTTCCATTAATCAATTAAAAATAATCTTTTAAATATTTAAAAATACTTTTTTAATGATAAAAAATAAAATGAAAATATTTTTGGGTCATAAAAATTAATAAAACTCAGAAGAAAAAGTTTCATAATTTTTATGCATTTTTTACTATTTTTAATTAATTGTGCAAATAAAAGGAAATAAAATGAAATTAAAATGAATTTTTAATGAATTAATGAGAAGTAATCAGATCCTAAGGTGGAGATTCAAACTCACACGCGCGGGAGTTGACTGCGCGCCACATCTCACGGCTCAGATTCAAATTTGCTAATTAATGCTTAAAACCCTAACCCTGCCGTTAATCACTCTCAGATGACCGGAACAGTGTTCCGGTCATCTTCTCCGTTCAGCTCAAAATGCTATCTCTCTCCCCAGGCCATTTTAGAAGCTCTAACTCTCCAGAAATCATCTACTAACTACCCTAAGCACGAATCCAGCATCAAATCACATTTAAACTCACACACAAACATGAATCGAAGCAAAGAAATTTCTAGGTCAAACTTTCAGAACACCATAACATACTCATTTCTGGCTTATTTTCAAAAGTAAATAGATCCCAATGATCAGTGCAACATGCTAAACAAGATTCTAACAAGAAAATGGAGTTCTGGAAAAAAAGTTCATGGTGTCACCTGAGATGGAGCTTTTGATTTAGGAGCTTTCTGGATGATTCTTTGGCTCAATCAAGTCCCAATGATCCACCTTTGAAGCTTTGGATGCTTAGTTGGAGTTTAAACAACCTCTGGAGTGAGTTTGCAGAAGCTCTGACCAAGGGCATGTGAAAATCGTATTTGAGACATGGGGTGTTTCAGGCCAAAACAATGGTTGGTTTCTGGTCAGTGAGGTGAGTAGAGATTGTTGGTGGAGTTTGTTCTTGTGTTTGAGGTTTGTGGAGAGAGATTCGAAGGAAAATGCAGGCTGAGGTGAAGAATGGCAATGGGGTGTTCTTGCTCAAATCAAGCCTGGCTCTTGGTGCTTTGAGGTCTATGAAGTATGGTGAGTTGATTGGTGATAATGGTTTGAATGTTTTGTGGCTGGGCAGAGGGATTCAAAGCAAAATGCAGCTGGGGTGTGTTTTGTGAATGTTGTGTATGAGAGAGTTTCAGCCTTGCTAGATGTATCAAATGTCTTGCCCTTTGTCCACATAAACCTCTCTCATTGGTCAGATGACAAGACATGTGCTTTTTTGATTGGTAAGTCTACTTTTGCAAAAAGTCAAATTTTTTGTAAGGAAAGTATGGCTCATGATCTAGGCCAGTACAAGATATGGTTCTGGTGCAGCATGGTGTGGCTTGAGGCTAGCAAAGTGCAGTAACCAATGCAGCAAGTTGCAGGAAGTGATCATGAAGATTTTGCAAGTTGTTGCTTTATGGTTCACATGGAAAGATCTTGTCCCAAAAGCCATGAAACATGAGCAATGCCTAGTCCATTCTGAATTTTGTGACTTGTAGAATGTTTGCATACTGGTTTGGAATGAATTAGAAGTTGCAATTGGCTTTGGTTCATGATCTTGCAAAATTCTCATTTGAAGCATGCCTTGAAAATCAATGATTTTAGCCAACTTTGTCACACCATAACTTTTGATCCAAGAAGAATTTGATCATGTTCTTGTACTTTTTGAAAAGGGAAAAATGAGATCTACAACTTTCATGACCAAAGTTTTTCCATTTGAAGCATTTTTGGATCAATAATTAAGGCTTGAAAAATGACCTAAAATGAAACATTCTTGAAAAGTCAACTATGCCCAAAAAGTCAACATTTGCAAAACTTCCAAATTCTTGATTTCTATGAACTTCAAACTTCTTCCATGATCAAATAAAGATCATATACACTCAAAATGATGAAGATCACCCATTGGTTGGGCCATTGGGGGCCTCAGATGCCCTGATTTTACACTGACTTGTCTGAAAAGTCAACCCTTGATCAGATGACTTCCCCATGGAATTTCTTCATGAAAATTGATATGCATACTCCCTATACCCTATAGAGACCAATGGAAACAAGAATGACCCAAAAATTTGGAGTTATGGCCTTTGAAACCAAAAACCCTAATTCTAGGTCAACTGTGCAGTCAAACCTGGCCCTGCATCCATTCAAACCTCAGTTCTTGTGATTCTTTTGAAATCTTGACTTTGAGAGGATGTATTATGACATAAGAACACATGTAGACCCCTTTGAATTGATTGGTTTCTTTTGGAGTGGCTCAAGAAGCCCTGAGATTGCTCAGATCACAAACCCTAGGTGCAGATGACCTAGAAACCAGGCAGTGAATCAAAAATGAGATATGGGGTGATATGATTGTGTTTATGCATATGAAATGATCACAAGCCATGGTGAATGGGTGAGGGCAAATTTGGGGTGTTTACAGCTGCCCCTATTCAAACATGAGTTAGCTGTGCAGGATGTAAGCGACGGCTTAACAGGCAAACAAGATAACTTGTGGTTGAATACCAAAGACAGTCCAAAATTTGCACTCACAGAATGAAGAAGAAAAGGGATATAGATTGTCAAAAGAAAATAAAGTATATTGTAAAGTGTGGGCGACGGAGGACGACCGTCGAGCAGAGGACGACTGCTGGGTAAATAGCAACGACGGGGACGACCGACATGCTGGGGATAAAAGGTAAAGCCAAGACGGGGACGGCCGACTAGCTGGGGAAAATAAAATCATGATGGGGACGGCCATCAAGGTAAAGTTGCAAAATTCTCTGGGGATTAATGAAACATGACGGGGACGGCCATCAAGTTCATAAAGGTAAAGTAACCAACGATGGGGACGGCCATCGGGCTAAAAAGGAAAAGGGACCACGACGGGGACGGCCATCGGGTTAAAGAATAAATGAAATAAACAGATGATGGGGTACGGCCATCAAAAGTGAAGGACGATCACCTAGCAGGGGACGAATGCTCTGTTGGGTATAAGAGAAATATGATGGGGACGGCCATCAAAGGTGGAGGACGACCACCTGGCAGGGTACGGCTGCCGAAAATATCAACGATGGGGACGGCCATCGGATAAAAGGTCAACGATGGGGACGGCCATCGGACGAGCATGATGGAGGACGACCATCAAGAGGTGGAGGACGACCACCTAGCAGGGGACGGCTGCTCTCGAGGTTTCTCATGACATAGGACGAGTGCCAGATAACCAAAATCAACAATGGGGACGGCCATTGGATAAAATGATGAAGGACGATCATCAGGGGGTGGAGGACGACCACCTAGCAGGGGACGGCTGCTAAATATCAACGATGGGGACGGCCATCGGATGAGCATGATGGAGGACGACCATCAAGAAGTGGAGGACGACCACTCAGCAGGGTACGGCTGCTCTCAAGGTTTATCATAACACAGGACGAGTGTTAGATAAAAAGAAAATTTGCTTTGTTGGCGATCTACTGGGGAGAGTAAACACGGACGAGTGTTTATATCCAAGAAACAAAAGGTATAAGTGTTTGGTATTGTGTATAGATTAAAGATGCGGACGAGCATCCTTAAGACTACGATACGGACGAGTATCGGGTAGAAACAAATACTGACACGTGTTCAGAGATGATGATACAGACGAGTATTAACTGGTCAACAAAGAACACGGACGAGTGTTGAATCTGAGGGGACTCTTCTGGGGAAAAGTAGACACGGACGAGTATCTATATTCAAAGAGACATATGTGTTTGACACAGTGTATGGATTAAAGATGCGGACGAGCATCTTTAAGACTATGATACGGACGAGTATCATGTAGAACCAAACGCTTGACGCATGTTCTGAGATGATGGTACGGACGAGTACCAACTGGTTAACAAAGAACAAGGACTAATGCTGAATCTGTGGGTATATAATTGGTATGTACAAGATACGGACGAGCGAGTGTTGTATAGATGGTGTTTAACTGCTGAGGAGGGTGACACGGACGAGTGTCAGAAGGAGAAAAGTGTGATATCAATAAGTATATGAGCGACTGCGCTGGGGATACGACACGGACGGGTGTCAAGAAAGTGTATATATAAGTATGTGTGGGTGCAAAGAGGGTGTCTCCGGCTTTCTGCTGGTGATATGACACGGACGGGTGTCAGGAAGTATCTGTAATACGGGTGATTTTGTTTGTAAATAGTGTTCAGGCGACTTTACTGGGGAATGATGACACGGGCGGGTGTCCAAAATGAGTATATACTGGTGTATGTGATTTATGAGGCAACTGCTTTGCTGGGACCCTGGTGGGGATTTCTGTACAATGATGATGAACGGTTATTATTCACAAATGTTAATTCAGAACATGGCTTATGATTATGCTATGCGTTCGATTTTTGCCGTAATGCTCCGTGTTAGACGGAATGCTACGCTCTGAGGGGATAATATGATGCGAATGCTATGATTGTGCAAAGACACCGAATCGGGACTCGGATCCCGTTGCTGCGAAGATCCCTGGCCGATCTGCTTGAAATGGACATCCCAGCTGGGGATGAGATCATTGGTAGACCTGGAGAGATGTATCTGCTTGGGGATACAGGTCACTGATTGACACGTCCTTGTAATGAGGGACCCAGCTGGGGGTTGTAGAAGCTTTCTTCACTCTGTTGTGATTCTTTCGTGCGTTGCTCTTCTGAATAGAGGCTGAGGATTCTGCGGGGATATGGTTCCCAGATTTCTTGCATTCTGCTGAGGAGGAATGATTGGTACTACGGCTGGGAGAGTTGTTGGCCACTCAGCCGGGGATAGTAATGAGAGGCAACTCAGCTGGGGATAGAGCATTTCAGATGCTGAGATTGAGTGTATGTTGATTTGGCAACTTCGCTGGGGAAATGGGCACCTTCCAGTGTCACATGGAAGACAGACCGAGTTGATAATGATCTGCCAGCTTGCTGAGGGTGAAGCTTTCATGCCCCAAGTTGCGTTCTGGATACCTGCAATCCTGCAAAGATAAGGAAACGCATAAAAGGTCCCGAGGTATCCTTTACTGGATCCCATCATAGGAGTTAAGTACCTTCGAGAGTAAGTATATTCCCTGTAAGCATGTGTTTTATATCTTTTTTTTGGAGAAAAACATCTGTACTTATGCAATTGATTTTTTTTTTTTTTTTTTTTTTTTTAGAGACATCAGACATCCTTTGCAAATAAATATACACAACGAAACATGACTGAAAAATCTGATTTTATTAATTCATGTGCCCTGAATTGGCAAGATACAGTCAGAGAAACATGTCTCCTGAAATGAGGAGATTGTTACAAATTGAGAAACAAAGTGCTGGCAGTGTTGATGACGCTTTAAGGAGCTTCCTCTCCTGCTATGACTCGTATGACTTTTGACTTTCTTCTCGTCTTGATTTCTGAAGAAGGTTGATTCTGATTGGAGCTTGGTCCTTTGGAGTTTTAACCAAGTTGCTGACAATACAGACGAATTCAGAATGCAGTTGTTCGCTTATCCCCTTATTTTGCATGGATCGCCCTTTCGGGTTTTCAATCCATCGGGATACCCATTTTTGCCTGAGTTGTCCAATGCGGCTTTTCAACTCAGCGGGTGTACATTTTTTATTTATTTCCCTTATTTTTGCCCGAGTCTTTTATTCTATTTTTGACTCGCCGGGATGCCCTATTTTTGCCTGGACTTACATTCTATTTTTATGTCCAGCGGGTCATCTTTATGCGAAGTATTTTTTAACTGCATCTGAATTCACAGGGGACGGGAAATCTTCACCATCCATGGTGCTGAGCATCAGTGCTCCACCAGAGAAAACTTTCTTCACCACAAATGGTCCTTCGTAATTTGGAGTCCATTTTCCCCTGTGGTCTGTATGAGGAGGGAGGATTCTTTTCAGCACAAGATCTCCCACTTGGTACTCTCGGTGCCTGACTTTCTGATTGAAGGCTTTCTTCATTCTCTTCTGATACAATTGTCCATGACAGATTGCAGCCAATCTCTTCTCTTCAGTCAGACTCAGTTGCTCGTATCGGGACCTAACCCATTCTGCTTCACTCAGTTTGACATCCATCAAGACTCGCAAGGAGGGTAATTCAACTTCAACTGGTAGGACTGCTTCCATACCATACACGAGTTGATACGGTGTTGCCCCAGTGGATGTCCTGATTGACGTGCGGTACCCATGCAAGGCAAACGGTAGCATCTCATGCCAGTCTTTGTAGGTGACTACCATCTTCTGCACAATCTTCTTGATATTCTTATTTGCCGCCTCAACAGCGCCATTCATCTTTGGCCTGTAAGGAGAAGAATTGTGATGTTGGATCTTGAAGTCCCGGCATAACTCAGCCATCATCTTGTTGTTTAGATTGGAACCATTATCAGTAATGATTCGCTCGGGAACTCCATACCGACAGATGATATCTCTTTTCAGAAATCTGGCTACCACTTGCCTGGTGACATTTGCATATGAGGCTGCTTCAACCCACTTGGTGAAATAGTCAATGGCGACCAGGATGAATCTGTGGCCATTCGAAGCAATTGGCTCGATCTTGCCAATCATATCAATGCCCCACATGGCAAAGGGCCATGGTGAAAACATCACATTCAAAGGATTGGGAGGCACATGCACCTTATCTGCATAGATCTGACATTTATGGCATTTTCTGGCGTAGGCACAACAGTCTACATCCATTGTGATCCAGTAATAACCTGATCTTAGCAACTTCTTAGCCATGGCATGCCCTCCAGCATGGGTACCAAAGGATCCCTCGTGCACTTCATGCATCAACAAGTCTGCTTCTGTCTTATCAACGCATCTTAGGAGTACCATATCAAAGTTCCTCTTGTATAGGGAACCATCAGTATTCAGGAAGAAACTTCCAGCAAACCTTCTTAATGTCTTCTTATCATTGGAAGATGCCCCAGGTGGGTATGTCTGATCCTCCAAGAAGCATTTGATGTCGTGGAACCAAGGCTTATCATCCTTAACAACATCTGCTGCGAATATATATGCTGGCCTGTCGAGTCTGGACACTGAAATCTGAGGTGCAAAGTTAGCAGCTTGAACTTTGATCATGGATGAAATGGTAGCAAGAGCATCTGCAAACTGATTCTCGTCCCGAGGGATATACTCGAGCTTGACTGTTGTGAAGAAAGTCAGTAACCTTCTTGTATAATCCCTATACGGTATCAGATGATCTTGGTGTGTATACCATTTTCCGTTGGTCTGATTGACTACCAAAGCTGAATCTCCGAATACGGTCAATGTCTTGATCCTGAGGTCAATGGCTTCCTCAAGACCCATAATGCAAGCTTCGTATTCAGCTTCGTTGTTAGTGCAGTTGAAAGTGAGTTTTGCCGAGAAAGGCATGTGAACTCCTTTAGGTGAAATGAGTACTGCACCAACACCACGACCATTCATGTTAACAGCCCCATCAAATATCATAGTCCATTCTTTTTCCGGGTCAGGCCCTTCAGTGTGAATAGGCTCCTCATGATCTTTTGATTTAATGAACATGATGTCTTCATCAGGGAAGTCAAATCTCATAGGCTGGTAGTCATCAATGGGTTGCTCTGCAAGATATTCAGATAGTACACTGCCCTTGATGGCTTTCTGAGAAGTGTATTGGATGTCGTATTCAGTGAGAATCATTTGCCATCTTGCAACCCGTCCGGTAAGAGCTGGCTTCTCGAAAATGTACTTAACTGGGTCCATTTTGGAGATCAATAAAGTAGTGTGGGTCAACATATACTGCCTTAGTCGGCGAGCAGCCCACGCTAAAGCACAGCAAGTTTTCTCGAGCAGTGAATAACGTTGTTCACAGTCGGTAAACTTTTTGCTTAGGTAGTATATTGCATACTCTTTTCGACCAGACTCGTCATGCTGGCCCAACACACAACCCATTGACTCTTCTAATACTGTCAAGTACATGATTAGAGGTCTTCCTTCAACTGGCGGCATAAGGATTGGAGGCTCTTGTAAGTATTCTTTGATCTTGTCAAAAGCCTTCTGGCAGTCTTCATTCCACCTGACCGTCTGTTCTTTTCTTAACAACTTGAACAAGGGCTCACAGGTTGCTGTAAGGTGAGATATGAACCTTGAGATGTAGTTCAATCGGCCTAAGAACCCTCGAACTTCTTTCTCAGTCCTTGGTGCAGGCATCTCTTGAATAGCTTTGACTTTATCAGGGTCAACTTCGATCCCTTTCTCACTTACAATAAATCCCAGCAGCTTACCGGATCGCACCCCGAATGTGCATTTGTTGGGGTTCAACTTCAGTTGGTATTTCCTCAGACGCTTGAACAATTTCAGCAGATTCACCAGATGGTCTTCTTCAGTAAGGGACTTGGCAATCATGTCATCCACATAACATTCGATTTCTTTATGGATCATATCGTGGAATAATGTTACCATAGCCCGTTGATACGTTGCACCAGCATTCTTCAGTCCGAATGGCATCACTTTGTAGCAAAACGTGCCCCAGGGTGTGATGAAGGTTGTCTTCTCCATGTCTTCAGGTGACATCTTGATCTGATTGTATCCTGAAAATCCATCCATGAAGGAGAATACCGAGAACTGAGCCGTATTATCCACCAATACGTCAATGTGAGGTAATGGAAAATCATCTTTCGGGCTGGCTCTGTTCAGGTCCCGATAGTCAACACACATCCTTACTTTACCATCCTTCTTAGGCACAGGTACTATATTAGCAACCCACGGCGGATAGCTAGTTACAGCAAGGAACCCGGCGTCCCATTGCTTTTGTACCTCTTCCTTGATTTTCATAGCCATGTCTGGACGAGTACGGCGCAACTTCTGTTTGACTGGTGGGCACTCTTCTCTCAAAGGCAGCTTGTGCACGACGATGTCGGTGTCCAAACCTGGCATATCTTGATAAGACCAAGCGAACACGTCCACATATTCTCGAAGCAGGTCAATCAGCTGTCCTTTCACTGAGTCTTGCAGGCAGGCCCCGATCTTGACTTCTTTCACGTCTTCATCTGTACCAAGATTGATCTCTTCAACCTCCTCCTGGTGAGGAGTAATAACCTTTTCCTCTTGTCTTAACAACCTGACTAGCTCTTCAGGAAGCTCATATTCTTCATCAACCCCTTCATCAGCTTGATTGATTGGATTGTCAAAGTCATACGAAGTCATATCCGTGCTGTTGTCGGTGCTGTCAGGAGGGCACTCTCTGCAAGGGTTTAGTTTGTTCATTTTAGTGATTAATTTTAATCTTGCTTTAGAAAAAGTGAAATGAAAGTTATCATTTTGAAAACATCGCCATTTATTTTTGTAGAAAAAGAAAAATGGAAAAACAGTGAGCGAAAAAGAAAAAGACTCATTTGCAAAAAGATGTCTGATATTTCATTGATTAATCTTGTTTGCACAAAAAGGTACAGATGGCCTGGTTACAAAATGAGTCTTGTCATCTTGGGCAAGATGCAAGACTTTGATGCATGCTATAAATATACAGGAAATAATAATTACTCTGCATGAGTAACTCTTATAATTTCCTGGGAAGACCAGTTCGAGACACTGCTCCCCGGGATCTTTGGACGAATCCAGCTTTCCAGGTTGCGTTCCTCTTCCAGCTCGTCTTCCAGACAATTGATAGCATCAGGGGTAAGCATCCCCCCACTCACAAAGTTGGGCTCTTTCGCAGCTGCTGTTTGATCTTGTTGAGTTGGTTTGTAACCCAACCCAAATCTGTTCTCTTTCTTCTCCACCGATAGCAGTTTGCCCCAGCCTTGGGCATTTCCTCCCTTAACAACCTTCCGGGCTTGTTGGTAAGATGACATGGAGATCCCAGATACAGCAGATGCTTCATTCACATTCAAGGCTTCAAATCCTTGGCTCATTGTTTCATGGATCTCCCCATCCATCTCAATGGATTTATAAGTAGCCAGGTGGCTAACAAATATATCCTCCTCCCCACAGATTGTAACAACTTGGCCTTCCCACTCAAATTTTAACTTTTGGTGAAGGGTAGACGTTATTGCGCCGGCGGCGTGAATCCAGGGTCTACCCAACAAACAGCTGTAGGCGGGCTGAATGTCCATCACATAAAAGATAGTTTTAAAGGTCTGTGGGCCAATTGTCACAGGTAGCTCAATCTATCCCAGAACCGATCTCTTAGAACCATCGAAGGCCCTTACTACCAGGTTGCTGGGTCTCAATGCCAATCCATCATATTCTAACTTCACCAGAGCCTTCTTTGGTAAGACATTCAGGGATGAACCTGTGTCTACCAGCACATGAGAAAGGACAGCTCCTTTGCATTCCATGGTTATGTGCAAGGCTTTGTTGTGGTTGCGGCCATCCGCTGTCAAGTCAGTATTGGTGAACCCTAGCCCATTGCTAGCAGTAACGTTTCCAACCACGGTTTCCAACTGGTTGACAATAATCTCTTCAGGCACGTAAGCTGCGTGCAAGACTTTGAGTAGTGCATTCCGATGGGCTTCGGAGCACATAAGCAGTGAGAGGATAGAGATTTTGGATGGCGTTTGGTGAATCTGATCCACAATTTTGTAATCACTCTTTTTGATGATTCTCATAAACTCATCAACTTCTTGATCGAACGGTGTCTTCAAGGCTTCTTTAACAGCTTGATCTTCCTGCACCGGGCTCTTTCCTTTTGCCTTAGCAGCAGCTTCTGCTTCGGCAGTAGGTCTTTGAATTGGTGGAGCAAAGAGACGTCCGCTTCGAGTGAAGCCTCCGCCTCCCCCCACATTATCTACTTGTGGTGCAGGTGTTGATGTTTCAAGAGTGATTCTTTTTCCTTCGCAGTACACGTCAGAGCCATAGTGCCAAGGGATGGCCCTACTGCTTTCATATAGTACTGGTCCAGGCACCGTGACAGTGACTGGACTGATTGTTGCTGCTGAAGGGACTGTGATTGTTTGTGGATCATAAAAGATTGTAACTGGTGCTCGGGTGGGAGCAGCACCTGCTGAATGGTAGGCAGAGTTGTTTTCAGGATCATAAAATATTGTGACAGTAGAGACGTCTTCATGATTTGTTGCTGGTGTTGTAGGAGACATTGTCGGGAGTATGGATGTTGTTGTCGTAGGAGCTTCATAATGGAGTGGTGCTGGAGTCGTAGCAGGAATACTCGTTGATGTCTGATCAGTTGAAATGACAGATGAAGTACTTGTTAATGAAACCGAAGAATTGTCGGGAACAATGGTTGCTGCAGTTGTAGGAGGTTCTGAAACCGTTGCTGATGGGATTGCTGGATTTGTTGGAAACGATGTAGTGATTTGAAGTTGGCCACTCTGAATGAGGCTGTCTATGCCATTCCTCAAATTATCGCACCCATTTACCGAGATATTACAGTAAGCACAACCCAATTCACACCCTGGGAACATCTGACATTCCAAGAGCTGAGCCTTGATTTCTACCAATGGTGTCCTGATCTGTCCCACACTGGTTATTAAATAAGACGGCTTGTCTTCTTCAATAGCGTTAATCCTGGGACCACCATGGTTTGGCATTGGGTTTTTATTGACATTGGGTGGTGGTGCGAAATTCAGAGCCTTGGAGTCCACCAGGTCTTGTACCTTCATATGCAGAGCCCTGCATTTTTCTGTACTGTGGCCAGGTGCGTTTGAATGAAAAGCACACCTAGCATTGGAGTCATAGTTCCTTGGTAGACTGTTGGGATCCGGAGGTGCCAACATTCTTAGCTCAACCAGGTTGAGTTTCAGAAGTTGTGGCAGCAAGGTAGCATATGGCATCGGGATCGGATCGATCACTCGGTTAGCTTGAGATGGCCTTTGCTGAAATGGCCTTTGCTGGTTATTGTTGTTGCTGTTGCTGTTGTTGTAATTTCTTGGAGGATACTGATTTTGCTGATGGTACTGAGGTTGTGGTTGATAATTTTGTTGAGGAGGTTGATAGACTGGCTGAGGGTGAGCCGGAGCAGGAATGGTGACTGCTGCCACTGATCTGTGAACATAATGGGGCCTGCCCCTGTTGGTGTGGATGGCATTGGTCTCGCCAGTTCTTCTTGGGCCTGCAAAAGGCTTTCTTGTACTACTGGACGAGCTTGCACCGTTGTCTGAGATCTTACCCATCTTTAACAGGCTCTCAATTCTCTCTCCGGCTGTGACAACATCTGCAAAGCTAGTGGAGGAGAAAGCAGCCAGCCTGTCAATATATGTCCCCTGAAGGGTGTTCATGAACATATCTGCCATTTCCCTTTCAGACATAGGTGGTTGGACAGCAGCAGCCAATTGCCTCCATCTCTGGGCATATTCTCGGAAACTTTCCCTTGACGACTGTGACATTCCCATTAGGAAGGTCCTGTTGGGTGCCATGTCTAAGTTATACTGATACTGTCTGATGAAGGCCTCTGCCAGGTCCTTCCAGCATCTAATAGTTGCCCTTGTCAAGTGAGAGTACCATTCTCTTGACGCTCCAGTTAAGCTATCCTCGAAATAGAACATCCAGAGCTTCTCATCCATTGTATAGGCCTTCAGCCTTCCCAGAAATGATTGTAAATGAGTCCGGGGGCATGAAGTCCCGTTGTATTTTTCAAAACAAGGAGGCTTGAACTTATGGGGAATCCTGACCCCGTCTACCAAGCCCATGTCCATGACATCGAAGCCCAAAGAGTTTTGAGACTCTAAGGATCTTAATTTCTCAGCCATCTCATCCAGCCTTCTATCATAAGCTTCTTCCCCAGCACCCATTACTGTAAACTGGTCCTCCTGGGGGTCTTCTTGAAGTACCCTGGCTGCAGTGGCAGTCCCTTGAACATTTGCAGGGATGTTGACCTCTGGATGAAGATGGGGGCGAAATACAGGAGGGTTAACATGAGGTTGGACCCTTTCATTATTGCTGGTGCCGGCAGTCCCTATATGTGGATCTTCTTGATTCTGCCTTTCCACCATGGCTCTCAATCTTTCCTGGCTCTGAGCCATGTTGTTCATTACTTCCATAAACTGAGCTATCTGTGTTCTCATTTCCAATCTTTCGTTTGCCATTTGAGTCCTGACCTCTGCAAGGTCCTGCTGTACCTGATCCATTTGAATGCCCGGAAGGTTGTTACGGGTCGGATAACGGTGCGGACGGTTGAGGGGAAATACCCGGCGTCTAGCAATAGTTCCTGAGATTCACAACAGAGGTTAGCAACAACAAAACAAAAACCTACAAAACAAACAAAGGGTTAGCATGCAATGCAGTTATGCTTATTTGTTCTCAAGGTATCCGGTTTGGTCTTCAGTTTTGACCCTTCCAGACCCTTGAAGATGCTGTTGATGTTGCTTCCGAAGTAAACTTGGATGGAACAAAACTAACACAAATATATTACAGAAGGAGGAATAATACAACTTGTTCATTCTACAGCACAAGCCTTCTAAGGGGTCAAAATACATTACAAGGAAATAAAAGTACAGGGAAAGAAAGCAACAACAAACAAATGGTCAAACACCAAGACCAAACTCATCCTCACGAACTTCCTTGAGAAGTGCTTCGGTCACAGGATCAGCTGGACGCTCCGTGAGATTCCTGATGAGGAGATTCCGGGTTGTAACAGCTGCTGCTAGTTTCTTGTGCTGAGTTTGGTCCTTGGACCTCTTCACCCCTGCTTTGATCTTTAGCTCTGATATTTCCCTTTGGGCTGCTGCCAGGGCTTCTTGCTGTTCTTTTGCACTAGCTTCCAGTTGCTCCATCTTGTCTTGAACTCTCTTGTCCTCCAGGGTACGAGCCTCGGTGATCCTGACCCACCGGGCTTGACTCTCTTTCAAATACAAGTCTGTCCTTGCTCTTTGGAACTGGGCTTCTTTGCAAGCATTCTTCAGAATTTGTTCACCAGCCTTAGACTTTTTGATATAATCCCCAGACTTCTCAATCTTAGTCAGGTGCTCCACTCTCAACTTCTCCAATCTCTCAATCTCCCTCATACCTTCACTCCTCTCTCGGAGGGTCTTCTGCAAAGCCTGGGTTAACTTCTCATTTCTCTCTTTCAGGCTCTCAAACTCCTCCAAACTGACAGTGGCAAGGGGTGGTGCTGAAGAGGACTCAGGCATATCTTCTATGGTAAAGGGCATTCCAGAGAATTGAGCCCTGGCACGGGTCCACTCATAATATTGTGCTGATGCCACATTGTTGCACTTCCCTAGGATGGTGATTCCCTTGGTTTGAACATTATCCCAGGCCCAGGCAGCCTGCCTAACAACAGTCAAACTGATCTTGTTCTCACAATAGAGGGTCTCAACCAAGTCCTGTGCCCTAGGAGTATGGACCAGTGCATAGCCCAGTTGCCTCCTGAACAGCAGAGGGTTGTAATTGATACTTCCCTTAACTCCTATTAAAGGCACATTGGGAAAATGTCCACAGCTGGTGATGATATCCCTGCCCTTGGTGCTCTGAGTGCACCATCTGATGTCTGCTGAAGTTAGAACAGTGAGTCTTTTAGCCCAGTTGCTTGGCTGATGAGGGTTCAAAAATGTATCTGTCCTGGGTAGATGCCTGAGAAGCCAAGTGTGGAACAATGGAGCACAACACCTTACTAACCTCCCCCTCTGCTTTTCATTCCTCTGATGCACTGAATAGTAAAGATCCCCCAATAAAGTTGGCACTGGGTTCTTCAAGATGAACAGATGGATTGCATTCTTGCTAATGAATCGAGGCTCATCTGCAAACAACACAATTCCATATACACTCAAGGCCAGCAAGGCACAGACAGCCTTCCACTCTCCCAAAGAAGCTTTCAGGGTAGCTTGAGAAATCAGGAAGTTCAGATGAAAGCCAGGGGTCCCAGCTTTAGAGGTCATATGTTGTTCAATCAGGACAGGCTCCAGATGCAAAGCCTTTGCTACCTCTCCATTGCTGGGAAAGACCATCTCAGGGTTGAAAGGGATTCCACCCTTGATAGGTATGCCAACTAATGAGGAGTACTCTTCCAACAGAGGGCCCAACTGAAAGTCTTGAAAGGTGAAACATCTCAGTGGGGGATCATAAAACTGAATGCAGGTGTGGATCAGGCTTCTTTGTGATGGGTCCAGATCCATAACCATGTCCAGTATATCTCCATAACTCTCCCTGAACAAAGGTATGTGATCTGGAGTGATCAGGGTCTGAATCCTCCTGATGTCCGATAACTCTGGCTGGAAGAAGTGATAGGTGATGTTGCTCTTTTTAGGAGCCATGATGCTGAGACTGAGTAGAGGCAGGTGCTGATGATAATACTGAAGAAGTGGGCCACTGACTGGCTGGTGCAGGTGGTAACTGAAGCAGATGGCTGATGAAGACAAGTCAAAACTGAAGATGGGGTCAAAACTAAAACTAAATGAAGATGGATACCCTGAAACACAAATAAGCAAATGTCAATATGATGCAATGATTAGATATGCAAATGAAATGCAAGGGTCTGTGACTGAGCTGGATCTGATCAAAATGCCCTGATATAGGTCCAAGTGTGTTCAAGAATTCCAGTTGGAGGTCCATAAATCCAGTAACCAAGGTGGGGGACTCAAATAAAGAGCCACATGTCCAGGGTTTTAGAATCACAAGAACTGTCCAACATGGAGTACTCTTAACAAACAAAGTAACAGGGTATTCTGAGGTCAAGGTACCTGCAAACCTGTAAACAGCCCAACCCCCTCACAGGTGGTGTTCTAGAACAAGGATCCTCAGACTTGGATCAGTTATGAGAAGTGTAAACACTTCCAACCCGGAGGTACAGTGTTTACAATAACCATAACAATTCCTCCTCTAATTCACCTCAGTTTCTGAAGGTCAGTACTAAAAGGTCATCCAGACTTAGCAGGCTTCCCAGATAGCCCTAGCATTGCAGGAAATCGGCAACACAGAGTTCTCAAGAAGAAACCCATATCTGAACCGTGTTTCATATTCCCGCACCAGACCGAAATGGAATGGGAAAGAATATGATTCACTCTAGCCTAGGTGTCACTCAGGTCCCAGGTATAGGACCTTAACTCTCAATGAATCACCCACCCACCAAAGCAATCAACAGATCCAGCCAGCAACATGACAGTATGATATATACAAATGCAATGAGGAAGGCAGTAAAGCAAACTGTACATAAAGCAAAATAAATACAAGCACAAATAAGCACATAACACCCCAGTAAACACAAATCAAACAAGCGCTAGGAGGAACCCACAAAAAGAACCAGAAGCCCTGGTTGCAGTATAAGGGTCCCCAGCAGAGTCGCCAAGCTGTCGCTCCCGACAAATGAAATGGATCAAATGAAGGTACAGACGCGAACGGTCGGCGAAGGGAACAGTGAGAACACACAGCCGTGAACTCACTGGAGGATGAATAGAGTCGCCAGCTAGGCATTATTATCCCGAAGGAAAGGTAATGCTGTATAGACCTAGAAAAAGATGGATAAGACGGTTTGCGAACCAGAGAGACTGAGAAAGGGGGTTGGTTACAACCTGGGAAGGTATTAGCACCCAGATTGTCCGTCGTACTCGACGGGATCCACGCTTGAAAGATTTGTGCTATAAAGGGGTAGTGTCAGTGCAATTTGTGTATAAAATAGCTGGAAGAGAATGTACAGGTGTCAGTGTAAGTGAAGTGTATAAGTGAAGTGTCAGTGTAGGGATGAGAATGAGCTGCTCATGACAATGAGGCTTAAAGGATAAGGCTGGAAAAAAAGGGGGAATATACAGAGACTTTTGTTCGATAACTGTTAGGTTATGCCTACGTATCCTCTCGTGCAATGAGGAAGTCAGAACACCGTAGTTCGACCCAAAGAGACTGAAAGAATTGACTTGTGAATTGCTTACTTGTCTATGCTCAAGTGTATGACCTGTCTGGCTCAGGTGCAAACTGTCTTGCATTAGACGGAAGAAGCGAGTTCTCGTTTGTGAGTGAATGAGATGAGATGAGAATCCCGAAGGAGACGATTATTATTTGTTTTTTGTGTTTTCAGTCTTTTATTGCTTTTGAAAGTTTGTCATAAGCTAATGAGCTTAAGTCTAAACCAATGGGTTAGTAAACTCATCACATCTTCCCTCTGATTAGGGGTAATGAGAATACCTTAAGTGTGAAGTCAGATTCTCACACTTAATCACCTTTGATGCAGGATTAAGATCATTGACCTACTTGTGATTATTTAGATGTTTTTGGTGTTTTTGTTTAGTGTTGAGTAATGAGGTTAAGCCATAATCAAGGATTAAACAGACTCATTACACCATCCTAATAGAAGGATAATAGATGAGGGTGTTTAAGCTGAGGAAAGCTCCTCAGCTTAATCCATGATTAGGGATTAAACTCATGACAAAACAAACCTTTATTAAGTGGATTTTATTTAATGGTATGATGATGAGGTGATTTTTAGGGTTTGTAAGACAACTTGAGGGGGACTTGTCCATTAACACTAGGGTTAGTCCTTCTTAACCAGTTAAGGAAGAATTAGAACCCTAATGCAAGGCCCAAGTTACAAGCTTGATGTCTTGATGATTATTAAGTGGATTAATTAAAGGAGTTTAAACACATTAATGGTTTAACACTTAGGATTAAAGTTATACACTCCATCCTAAGAGAAGGATGCAGGCATAAGCTTAATCACAAAGCCTTAAAGCCTTTAGGGTTTAGTCCCTGATTATGAGGTGAGAAGAGAAGACTCAAAGAGACACAAAGGTAAAACTAAAAGGGGAAACTAATCAAAACCCTAATCATTGTCATGCTTGGTTGTCCCTAAGGTTTGTGAGGTTTTCAAGAACAATCTTCAATGGAACCACCAGGAAGCAGATGAACAGGATCAAGAGAAGCAAAGTGACTTGCTTCATTCAAGAAGTCAAGTCTCTTGAAGAAAGAAAGTGGGAGGAACAAGAATGAGCAAGCTCAATCTCAAACACATACAAAATGCAGCAAATGAAATATGAGAGAGATGAAAAGGGAAAGTTAGAAGTGAAGGCAAATTCACTTCTCAAACAACTTACCACCTGAAACGTTAGTAAAGACATGAAATGCAATGCAAAATGAGATGAAATGTGATGATGCAAACCAAAACCAGAAGCATGTTGATGATGATAATGATGCTATGAGATGCTACAAACATGAGACAAGGCATGGAAATGTTCATACAAGTTCATGGATGCAAATGGTGCAAGTTTAGAAGCATGGATACACATGAAAAGTTATGAAACATACATGGCAAACAAGATGGCAAATATGGGATGCAATGATCAAACATGCTTTCTATATGTCTTATGAAGTCAAATGAATCAAATGGAGGCATGGAATGGCATGGCAAGTCATGTTGTGCAAGAAAATGCAAGAAGGATGCAAAAGAAAGCCCAAATTAGGGTTTATGAATCAAACAACAAACAAAAACCAAAAACAGAAGCAAACCCTAAGATAAAAAATGGAAAAGGCCACTCAAAGAAACCCTAACCCTATACTAAACCAAGGTCCAAAGGGGAGGTCTCAACTCTTAACCCATCTCAAGTTATGAATTTTCTAAGTTATTAGGGTTTTTAGGGCTCTTAAGCAAAAGAAATGTCAAACAATTTGAAAATGCAAGATCAAAACATGGCCATTTAATCCTAGAAACTACATGCTAAACACAAAGCAATGCAAGAAGAACCAATGTCCCACTCTTCTCAAATAGGCAGAAATGATTTTTTTTAACTTATGATCAAAATAATGCACAAAAAATGATTTAATTCAATGGAAAATTCTTAAGATGCATCAAGATCAAAAAAGAAATTTGGTTTGAAGGTTGGACAATGTTTCTAAATGTCTTAGAACATTTCATGAATTTTTTGGTGATTTTTAGATACTTAAAAGTATTTTTAATAAATTAATTTCCATTAATCAATTAAAAATAATCTTTTAAATATTTAAAAATACTTTTTTAATGATAAAAAATAAAATGAAAATATTTTTGGGTCATAAAAATTAATAAAACTCAGAAGAAAAAGTTTCATAATTTTTATGCATTTTTTACTATTTTTAATTAATTGTGCAAATAAAAGGAAATAAAATGAAATTAAAATGAATTTTTAATGAATTAATGAGAAGTAATCAGATCCTAAGGTGGAGATTCAAACTCACACGCGCGGGAGTTGACTGCGCGCCACATCTCACGGCTCAGATTCAAATTTGCTAATTAATGCTTAAAACCCTAACCCTGCCGTTAATCACTCTCAGATGACCGGAACAGTGTTCCGGTCATCTTCTCCGTTCAGCTCAAAATGCTATCTCTCTCCCCAGGCCATTTTAGAAGCTCTAACTCTCCAGAAATCATCTACTAACTACCCTAAGCACGAATCCAGCATCAAATCACATTTAAACTCACACACAAACATGAATCGAAGCAAAGAAATTTCTAGGTCAAACTTTCAGAACACCATAACATACTCATTTCTGGCTTATTTTCAAAAGTAAATAGATCCCAATGATCAGTGCAACATGCTAAACAAGATTCTAACAAGAAAATGGAGTTCTGGAAAAAAAGTTCATGGTGTCACCTGAGATGGAGCTTTTGATTTAGGAGCTTTCTGGATGATTCTTTGGCTCAATCAAGTCCCAATGATCCACCTTTGAAGCTTTGGATGCTTAGTTGGAGTTTAAACAACCTCTGGAGTGAGTTTGCAGAAGCTCTGACCAAGGGCATGTGAAAATCGTATTTGAGACATGGGGTGTTTCAGGCCAAAACAATGGTTGGTTTCTGGTCAGTGAGGTGAGTAGAGATTGTTGGTGGAGTTTGTTCTTGTGTTTGAGGTTTGTGGAGAGAGATTCGAAGGAAAATGCAGGCTAAGGTGAAGAATGGCAATGGGGTGTTCTTGCTCAAATCAAGCCTGGCTCTTGGTGCTTTGAGGTCTATGAAGTATGGTGAGTTGATTGGTGATAATGGTTTGAATGTTTTGTGGCTGGGCAGAGGGATTCAAAGCAAAATGCAGCTGGGGTGTGTTTTGTGAATGTTGTGTATGAGAGAGTTTCAGCCTTGCTAGATGTATCAAATGTCTTGCCCTTTGTCCACATAAACCTCTCTCATTGGTCAGATGACAAGACATGTGCTTTTTTGATTGGTAAGTCTACTTTTGCAAAAAGTCAAATTTTTTGTAAGGAAAGTATGGCTCATGATCTAGGCCAGTACAAGATATGGTTCTGGTGCAGCATGGTGTGGCTTGAGGCTAGCAAAGTGCAGTAACCAATGCAGCAAGTTGTAGGAAGTGATCATGAAGATTTTGCAAGTTGTTGCTTTATGGTTCACATGGAAAGATCTTGTCCCAAAAGCCATGAAACATGAGCAATGCCTAGTCCATTCTGAATTTTGTGACTTGTAGAATGTTTGCATACTGGTTTGGAATGAATTAGAAGTTGCAATTGGCTTTGGTTCATGATCTTGCAAAATTCTCATTTGAAGCATGCCTTGAAAATCAATGATTTTAGCCAACTTTGTCACACCATAACTTTTGATCCAAGAAGAATTTGATCATGTTCTTGTACTTTTTGAAAAGGGAAAAATGAGATCTACAACTTTCATGACCAAAGTTTTTCCATTTGAAGCATTTTTGGATCAATAATTAAGGCTTGAAAAATGACCTAAAATGAAACATTCTTGAAAAGTCAACTATGCCCAAAAAGTCAACATTTGCAAAACTTCCAAATTCTTGATTTCTATGATCTTCAAACTTCTTCCATGATCAAATAAAGATCATATACACTCAAAATGATGAAGATCACCCATTGGTTGGGCCATTGGGGGCCTCAGATGCCCTGATTTTACACTAACTTGTCTGAAAAGTCAACCCTTGATCAGATGACTTCCCCATGGAATTTCTTCATGAAAATTGATATGCATACTCCCTATACCCTATAGAGACCAATGGAAACAAGAATGACCCAAAAATTTGGAGTTATGGCCTTTGAAACCAAAAACCCTAATTCTAGGTCAACTGTGCAGTCAAACCTGGCCCTGCATCCATTCAAACCTCAGTTCTTGTGATTCTTTTGAAATCTTGACTTTGAGAGGATGTATTATGACATAAGAACACATGTAGACCCCTTTGAATTGATTGGTTGCTTTTGGAGTGGCTCAAGAAGCCCTGAGATTGCTCAGATCACAAACCCTAGGTGCAGATGACCTAGAAACCAGGCAGTGAATCAAAAATGAGATATGGGGTGATATGATTGTGTTTATGCATATGAAATGATCACAAGCCATGGTGAATGGGTGAGGGAAAATTTGGGGTGTTTACACATATCATTTGCATACATCATCTTTGCATCATTTAACATTTGCTTATTTGTTTTACAGGGTATCCATCCTTTTATCTTTGGTTTTGGTTTTGACCCCTTCTGCTGCTCAGATTGCTTCAGTCATCTTCTTCAGCATCTCCATCAGTTTGTCAGTGGTTCTTCTCCAGCACCTTCATCAGTTTGTTAGAGACTCACCAAAGCTGGGGTTCCAGGCCTCCACCTAGACTTCTTGATCTCCTAGGCTACCCTGCATATAGGAGAATGGAAGGTTGTCTGTGCACTTCTAGCCCTCAGTATATATGGGGTTATTTTGTTTGCAGATGAGCCCAAGTTTGTGAGCAAGAATGCCATTCACCTGTTCTTGTTGAGGAATCCAGTTCCTACATTGCTTGGAGACTTCTACTACTCAGTACATCAGAGGAATGAAAAGCAAAGAGGAAGACTAGTCAGATGCTGTGCTCCTTTGTATTACTCTTGGCTGCTAAGACACTTGCCAAAATCAGATACCTTCTTGAACCCTCATCAGCAGAAGAACTAGGCTAAGAGATTTATTGCCTTGACATCAGATGACATTAGATGGTGCACTCAGAGCACCAAAGGAAAGGACATCATTACCAACTGTGGGCAGTATCCTAATGTGCCTTTGATGGGAGTGAAAGGTTGCATCAACTACAACCCTTTGCTGTTTAAAAGAAAATTAGGGTATGCTTTGGTTCAACCTCCCAGAGGACAAGATTTGGCTGAGACTTTTTACTGTGAAATTCAACCCAACTCTGCTGTTGTCAGACAAGCTGCCCGGGCTTGGGACAACATCCAGACTAAAGGGACAACCATCCTTGGCAAGTACAACAAAATTGCTTCAGCACAGTATTCTGATTGGTCCCGTACCAGAACTCAGATCACCCGGATGCCATTCACTTTGGAAGATGTACCTGGACCTTCTACAATGCAACCTGCAGTAACTGTCAGCATGGAAGAGTTTGAAAAGATGAAAGAGAGGAACACTCAGCTAGCTGAAGCCTTGAAGAAGACTTTTTGGAAGAGAAATGACAGCCGTCTGGACAATGAGAGATTGGAAAGGCTCAGGGTTGAGCATTTGACCAAGATTGAGAAGACGGATGACTACATCAGGAAGGCAAGAGCAGGGGAGTTAATACTGAAGAATGCTTGCAAGGAAGCAAAGACTCAGAAAGCTAGGGCAGAGCATTATCTGGAGGAGAGCCAGGCTAGGTGAATCAGGATCACTGAAGCCCGTGCACAAGAAGACTAAAAGACTCAGGCTAAGATAGAGCAGTTGGAGGCTAGTGAGAAGAAGCATCGGGAAGCTTGGTTGGAAGCTCAGAAGGAGATATCTGAATTGAAACTCCGGGCGAGGTTGAAGAGGTCAAAGGATCAGGATAAGCATAAGAAGTTAACCAATGCCATTGCTACCAGAAACCTCCTCATCAGGACTATTACAGAGCACCCAGTGGGTCCAGTGACTGAGACCCTCCTGAAGGAAGTCAGGGAGGATTATTTTGGATTAGATATCTGATCCTTTTGCTTGTACCTTTTCTTTTGTTGTACCTTTCTTTTGTTGTTGTATTTTGACCCACCATGGGGATGTATTGTAATCAAACTATGTATTTTTATCCTTTGTAATATATTAGTTTGTATTATTTATGGTGGGCTTTATCTATCAACATCATCAGAATTTCCTCGAGATCTGGAAAGGTCAAAACCAAAGAACCAAACCGGATACCCTTGGAAGACAAATAAGCATACTGCATTGCATACTAACATTCTCTTTGTTTTGTAGGTTTTTGTTTTATTGTTGTTTCTCACTTTGTTGTGGTTTCAGGAAACATTGCTCACAGAAGAGTGTTCCATGTCAACAAAATACACCGTTACCTGACGCGAAACAACCTTTCGGGACTCTAGATGGATCAAGTACAACAAGACTTGAATGAAGTGAGGACCGAAATGGCGAATGAGAGGGTTGATATGAGGAATCAGATGACCCAATTCATGGCTGTAATGAATGGCTTAGCTCAGAGCTAGGAAAGACTGAGGGAGTTGGTGGAGAGACAAACTCCTGAAGAACACCATCCAGGTACAGGAGGTACCAGTAACAACGATCACGGGCAACCTCGCAATGATCCGCCAGAGTTTGGGCCTCATCTAAACCCAGAAGTTAATGTCATAAGGAATACTCAAGGTAACACTGCTGGAGGTAGGATCTTGCAAGAGGATCCTCAAGAAGAGCAGTTTACAGTTGTTGGGGCTGGGGATGAAGTTTACGACCGTAGGCTGGATGAAATTGCTGAGAAACTAAGGTCTCTTGAATCCCAGAATTCCCTAGGCTTTGATGTAATGGACATGGGACTGGTTGAAGGGGTGAGAATTCCTCACAATTTAAAACCCCCGTGATTTGAAAAGTATAATGGCACATCCTGCCCACGCACCCACCTTCAATCATTCTTGGGAAGGTTAAAAGCATACACCATGGACGAAAAGCTGTGGATGTTTTACTTCGAGGATAGTCTAACAGGGGCATCCCGAGAATGGTATTCTCACTTGACTACAGCCACAGTACAACTTGGACATGGCTCCAAATAGGACCCTCCTAATGGGAATGTCTCAATCTTCCCGTGAAAGCTTCAAGGAATATGCCCAAAGGTGGAGGCAACTTGCTGCTGCAGTTCAACCTCCCATGTCTGAAAGAGAAATGGCAGACATGTTCATGAATACCCTTCAAGGAACATACATTGATAGATTGGCTGCATTTTCTTCTACCAGCTTTGCAGATGTGGTGATAGCTGGGGAAAGAATAGAGAGCCTATTAAAGATGGGAAAGATCTCAGATAACGGTGCTAGCAGTAAAAGAAAACCATTTGCTGGGCCGCGTAGATCTGGTGTGTAGATGTTTAGAATTGGCAGAATTTTTGACCAACAAGAAGTGTTGAACTTAGTTCAGGATGTCACATCAGATGTTGTGACATTATCAAACAGAGGATAACTTAATGAACTTAATTCAGGATGTCACACCAGATGTTGTGACATTGTATAAGTTAATGAAGTAAGTTCAGATTTCAGGATGTCACACCAGATGTTGCGACATCTCAAACCTGCTACCAGAATTAAATAATGCTTAACAGAACTGAGTAAATTCAGGGAATTTATCTGGAATGAATTGTGAATGGATAAAACAGTAGAAGGCGCATCTGTAGGGAGATTGGTTATATGATTTCAGTATAACAGAAGAACTGACTCACCTAGAATCAAGGAAGTAACAAACCCTAATTCAAGGTGATGACAGCATGCGTATCAGGATTGGATAACCTACAGAAAGCCCAAAATTCAAGCACCTATTTAAGCAACAGAAACTCTCAAAATAGTGCACGAAATTAAGAAGACTAAATAGGGTGTTTGTGTTTTAGTAGCAGGTTTTATATGTGTATCACTTTATGAGCTTTTAAGCAAAAAAGTGTATTGTGTCTTGATTGAAACTGTGAAGTAAAATCAAGCTGTTTTGTTTGAAGTGTGACTTCAATTTTATTAAACTTGTAAACATATCACTGTGTGATTGAGGGGGAGTGAGTTGGTACTCATATCTAAGTTGTGTCTTTGGTAGAAATTGCCTTGGGTAGATATTAAGTGAAAGATTAAACTGAGTGGTTTAAGTCTAGAATTAATATTACTTATATTGGATTTCCTTCCTGGCTTGGTAGCCCCCAGATGTAAGTGTGGAGATACACTAAACTGGGTTAACAATTTCCTGTGTTGTTTACTTTACCTGCACTTTAAGTTTTGTTTAAGTCTTCAAGTGTTTAAACATCTCATTCGAAATCACGTACCTGATCCCAGAATTTCAATTGGCATCAGAGCAGGCACCCTGCCTGTTTAACTGGGTGAGATCTAGGTACTGCAAATTTTGGGAACATGGACAGAGATGTAGGATCTGTGAATAGACCACCTATATTGGATGGATCAAACTATGACTATTGGAAGCCAAGAATGGTAGCATTCTTAAAATCACTTGATAATAGGGCTTGGAAAGCAGTCAACAAAGGATGGGAGCACCCTGTCCAAGACAACAAGGATGGGACAAAAGTGTTGAAACCTAAAGAAGAATGGATAAGGAGGAAGAAGATTCAACACTTGGAAATTCCAAGGCCTTAAATGCCTTATTCAATGGCATTGATAGGAACATATTCAGACTTGTGCATCACTGTGAGCTGGCCAAAGATGTTTGGGACACTCTCAAAACCACTCATGAATGAAGGAAGATGAGACAATTCATGAGTTCTACATGAACATCTTGGAAATAGCTAATACTTCTGGTGCTTTGGGAGAAAAGATGAATGATGAAAAGCTGGTAAGAAAGATTCTCAGATCTTTACCAAAAAGATTTGACATGAAGGTTTCAACAATAGAAGAAGCTCAAGACATATGCACAATGAAGGTTGAAGAGCTCATTCGTTCCCTTCAAACATTTGAGATGGGAATGAATGATACAATTGCAAAGAAGAACAAAAGCATTGCCTTGGTTTCAAATACTGATAAAGAAGAAGAAAATCATGAAGCAGACCCTGAAGAAAATTTATCAGAAACAATTGCTATGCTTGGAAGACAGTTCAACAAGCTTCTCAAAAGAGTGGATAGCAGGTCCATACCAAATGGAAGAAACTCAAACTCTTCTGAGAATAAAAGACCTTATGATGCTAATAGAAGGTCACATTATGATGAAAAGATCAACCAAGAAAAAGGGATTAAATGTCATGGATGTGAAGGATATGGTCACATCAAAAATGAATGCCCTACCTATCTAAAGAAGCAGAAGAAAGGTCTCTCTGTGACCTGGTCTGATGAAGACTCAGGATGTGATTCAGAAGAAGAATCAGTAAAGCACATCACTGCTCTAGCTGGAGTATGTGATTCTGAAAGTGGATCAAGTGATGAGGAGCTGACTTTTGAAGAGCTTGAAGAATCATACAGAGAGCTGTGTAAAAGGAGCACTGAAGTATGCATGGAGATTATAAAGCAGAAGAAGCAGATTGAGGCATTAAAGGTTGAAAAGACAAGTAATCTAGAAACCATTGACACTTTGAAAAGTGAAGTAAGTCTTATCAACTCCAAGTTGGAACATATGTCCAAATCTGTTAGAATGCTGAACAGTAGCTCAAACACACTGGATGTCATTCTCAACAACAATAAGCATTCAGGGGATAGAACTGGACTGGGATTTAACAAAGCTCAAAAGGTTGAGACTAGCACCAGCAAAACTACTTCAAATCCCATAAAGTCAAACAAGATGTCCCAACAGATGTCCCAACATCATGAAAAGAACATGATGAAAAAGAAGTATCAAAGATGGAGATGTCATCATTGTGGAAGGTTTGGTCACATTAAACCTCATTGCTACAAGTTGCATGGATATCCAAATCAGATGTATCAGCAACCCCCTAAACAGAAGATAGAGGTTACCAAGAAAGTGTTGCATGGACATCAAAATCAAAGATATCAGCAACCATCTAAGCAGAAGACAGAGGTTATCAAGAAAGTATGGGTACCTAAAGCTAGTCTTCATGCTGATCAAAGCTACATACCCAAGAACAAGTTCAACAAACAACCTTGGAGCTCTAAAAATGGACACAACACAGGGCAGAGGCATCAAAGGAAACCTCACTACAAGAAAAAATGGTCAAAGAAAAGTGTTGCATATATAACTCATACATCTCTAAGAGTATCAACTAAAGAAGACTGGTACTTTGACAGTGGATGCTCAAGGCACATGACTGGATTGAAGAATCTGCTAGTAAACTTAAAGTCACATTCATCCAGATATGTAACCTTTGGAGATGGAGCTAAAGGAGAAATCAAGGGAGTTGGGACCTTGGACTGTCCAAATGTACCAAGACTAGATGATGTGCTGCTGGTAAATGGATTGACTGCTAACTTGATCAGCATAAGTCAATTATGTGATCAAGGTTACAGTGTAAACTTTACCAGAACAGAATGCATAGTGTCTGATAAAGAACAGAAGGTGGTCATGAGAGGAGCCAGATCTAAAGACAACTATTATATGTGGAAACCTCAAGACTTCAGTCTCACTTCAACTTGCTCCTTAGCCAAAGAAGAAGAAGTGAAGCTATGGCACCAAAGACTGGGTCATCTTCATCTCAGAGGAATAAAGAAAATCATATCTATGGAGCCTGTGAGAGGTATTCCTAAATTGAAGATTGATGAAGGCAAAGTATGTGGTGAATGTCAAATAGGCAAGCAAACCAAGATGTCCCATCCAAAGCTCCAACATCTGACAACTTCCAAAGTTTTGGAATTATTGCATATGGATCTTATGGGACCAATGCAGGTTGAGAGCCTTGGTGGAAAAAGGTATGCCTATGTGGTTGTAGATGACTTTTCAAGGTATACATGGATAAATTTTATCAAAGAAAAGTCTGATGTGTTTGATGTATTCAAAGATTTGTGCCAAAGAATACAAAGAGAAAAAGCAAGCTGTGTAGTCAGAATAAGGAGTGACCATGGAAAGGAATTTGAGAATAAAAAATTCTCAGATTTCTGTTCTTCGGAGGGAATCAATCATGAGTATTCTTCTCCTATCACCCCTCAACAAAATGGGATTGTTGAGAGAAAGAACAGAACTATCCAAGAATCAGCAGGAGCTATGATTCATGCTAAAAAGTTACCATTGTACTTCTGGGTTGAAGCTATGAACACATCTTGTTACATTCATAATAGAGTCACTCTAAGGAAAGGAACCTTGTCCACCATCTATGAAGTCTGGAAAGGCAGAAAACCTACAGTCAAGTACTTCCATGTGTTTGGAAGCAATTGTTATATTCTGGCTGATAGGGAACAAAGAAGAAAGATGGATCCTAAAAGTGATGAAGGGATTTTCCTTGGATACTCCATAAATAGCAGAGCATATAGAGTATTTAACTCCAGAACCAAGGTTATAATGGAGTCCATAAATGTGATAATTGATGATGCCCCTGCAGATGTTACAGATGATGTTGGAACATCTGTTGACAATCAGACTGAAGCTGAAATAAAGAGTGATCATAATGACTTCACTCAAACTGAGGCAAGGACAGAACAATCCAACAAACCTCCCTCCATCAGAATCCAGAAGGATCATCCCAAAGATTTGATAATTGGTGATCCCAACAGTGGTGTAAGCACAAGATCAAGAGAGGTGATTTCAGGTTCTTGTTTTGTTTCAAAAATAGAACCTAAAAACATCAAGGAATGCTCTTAATGAAGAGTACTGGATTTGTGCTATGCAAGAAGAATTAGGTCAGTTCACAAGGAATGAAGTGTGGGATCTTGTTCCTAGACCCGATGACATAAATGTGATTGGCACAAAATGGGTGTATAAGAACAAGTCAAATGAGCAGGGAGTTGTTACAAAGAACAAGGCTAGACTTGTAGCTCAAGGATACACACAAATTGAAGGAGTAGACTTTGATGAAACCTTTGCACCAGTAGCAAGGCTTGAATAAATCAGACTACTTTTAGGAATTGCTTGTATCCTGAAATTCAAGCTATTTCAAATGGATGTGAAAAGTGCCTTTCTAAATGGATATCTTAATGAGGAGGTATATGTGGAACAACCTTAGGGATTTGTTGATCCAAGCTGTCCAAATCATGTATACAAACTAAGGAAGGCTCTTTATGGTCTGAAGCAAGCCCCAAGAGCATGGTATGAAAGGCTGACTACTTTTCTCATAAAACAAGGGTACAGGAAAGGTGGAATAGACAAAACCTTGTTTGTGAAGGATGAAGAAGGAAAGTCATGATTGTTCAAATATATGTAGATGACATAGTCTTTGGTGGGATGTCAGACAGGATGGTTAAACATTTTGTCAGTGAAATGGAATCTGAATTTGAGATGAGCCTAGTAGGAGAACTAACCTACTTTCTTGGACTGCAAATCAAACAAATGGAGGACTCCATGTTCATTTCCCAAAGCAAGTATGCTAAGAACATTGTCAAAAAAATTGGGATGGACAATGCTACTCACAAAAGAACACCTGCCCCCACTCATTTAAAGCTGACAAAGGATGACAAGGGTGAGAATGTAGACCAAAGCTTATACAGAAGCATGATTGGAAGCCTTTTATATCTAACTGCTAGCAGACCGGATATAGCCTTTGCAGTAGGTGTATGTGCAAGATATCAAGCTGAGCCAAAAGTAAGTCATCTAAACCAGGTTAAGAGAATTTTGAAATATGTCAATGGTACTTGTACTTTCATGGATGTAAACCAATTCTCACTGGCTTCTGTGATGCTGACTGGGCTGGAAGTGCTGATGATAGAAAGAGCACATTAGGAGGATGCTTCTTTCTAGGAAACAATTTTATTTCTTGGTTAAGTAAGAAACAAAATTGTGTATCCTTATCCACTGCTGAAGCTGAATATATTGCAGCTGGGAGCAGTTGTTCACAGTTGGTTTGGATGAAGCAAATGTGCAGAGAATACAATGTCCCACAAGATGTCATGACATTGTACTGTGACAATTTAAGTGCCATCAACATATCAAAAAACTCCTATCCAACACAGCAGGACCAAGCACATTGATATCAGGCATCATTTTATCAGAGATCTTGTGGAAGAGAAAGTGATCTCATTAGAACATGTAGCCACAGATCTGCAATTGGCTGATATATTTACTAAAGCTTTGGATGCTACCCAATTTGAAAACCTAAGGGGTAAATTGGGAATCTGCTTATGTGAAATATAGCAGTTATGGAGAAGTGCCAACATGTCCTATGACATCGTGTGGCATGATCACCAGATGGCAACACCAGTCTGGTCAAAAACTCTGTGTATTCCACCCCTTAAAATTCTCCAAGTAACGGCTTTTATAAAAGCTCCAACTTGCTCTCAGCTATTCATCTTCTCATCATCTTCTCAAAATAAATTGCATGCTATAGCTGATTTTCAAAGCTCATCAAAATCAATCAAACCTAAACTCTTCTTCCACCACTTTCGAAAATGTCTCAACATCAAAACCCTAACCTCACTGATGAAAACCTCAACCAAGAAGATGTGGTGCATGCAACCCCAATCTCCATGGTTCCAATGGATACTACTCCCATGGACGAAATCAGAGGAAGTGTTCCTCTTGCACAAAAGCCTAGAACTCCAACTGTGAGAAGAGCAAAGGAACCTGTGTTAAGCAAAAGCAAAGGGGTTCCTTCATCCTAAAACACCACCCCAAAGCCTCTGAATATGTGGATGCCACCATCAAGCATCTTGTGAGCAGAATATTGTCTGAACAAAGAGTTGTGAGTCGTATCTCTGTCCCTCTGAACACCATGCAAGCTCCACAAGAAGAACAGAGCAATAAGACTGAAGAGGACACTCCTGCTCAATAGGATGTCCCAATAGATGTTGAAACATCATCTGAGGACCAGAACAAGGCCTCAACTGATGATGATGATGATGAAGCTACTGATGACCATGCTTCTGTTGATCCACCTGCTGAAGAGGAGACTACCCAACCTCCTCATGTTGAAGACATAGACAATGACTCTGACACAGAGATCATTGCTTCTGTGAACCCTAGCATAGCCAAAAGGCTCAGGGCTAGGAAAGAAAAGAAGACTGCAGGACATGCAACTCCTGAAAAGAAACAGCCTACTCCAAAGAAAGACAAGGCCAAAGTGTCATTTGGACCTACCAAATAATGGAACAAAGTAAGTACACAAAAGAGGAAGTTGTTACTCCTCCAGATTCAGATGTTGAAGAGGATGTCCCAACATCCCCACCAAAGAAGAAACCAGCACCTTCAAGGTCTTCCTCTGCTGTTCCAGAAGCTCCTCTGGACAATATATCATTCCATCATGTGTCAAGTGTGAGCAGATGGAAATTTGTCTACCAAAGAAGGGTGGCACTTGAAAGAGAGCTAGGCAGCAATGCACTGGAGTGTACTGAGGTAATAGACCTCATATCATCTGCTGGCTTATTCAAGACAGTTTCAAACTTTTCACCCTGCTATGAGCTACTTGTCAAGGAGTTCATTGTCAACCTTCAAGAAGACTGTGCTGATGGTAAGTCAGATGAATTAAGAAAAGTCTATGTAAGAGGGAGATATGTGGAATTCTCTCCTAGGGTTATCAATCATTACCTAGGGAGAGAATCTTATGGACCTAATGAGCTAGGGAAGACTGACAACCAGGTATGCAAGGTCATCACTGCCAATCAAGTCAAAGCTTGGCCAGTCAAGGGGAAACTTTCTGTTAGCTTGCTAACAAGAAAGTATGCAATGCTGCATAGGATTGGCACTGTCAATTGGGTCCCTACCAACCATACCTCTTCAATAGCAACTACATTGGGAAGATTCATTTATGCTTTGGGCACACAAACAAAGCTGGACTTTGGGGCTTACATATTTGATCAAACATTAAAGCATGCTGGAACATCAGCAACAAAGCTTCCTATTGCTTTTCCATCTCTGCTATGTGGTATAATCCTCAGCCAGTATCCAGGTATCCTCACTGAGAAGGATTCAATCTGCAAAAGAGAGAGTCCTCTGGCCTTCCACTACAAATTATTCTTAAGCCATCATGCTGCTGATGTTGCAGCTCCCACTGGGACATCTGCTGGACCTTCAAAAGCAAAGACTCCCATATCCAAAGTTGCTTTGATTGCAGAGCTGAAGAACACCTGCAAAGAGCTGGATGCCAGAAAGCAAAAGCTTGAGGAGATTATTCAAAGGCTGGAAATGGAAGAGGTTGCTCAGAAGGATGCTCAAACTGATGATGACTCTGATGATGAATCTGAAGAAGAGGAAGATACTGAATATGAAGATTCTGAGTGAAAATGTGTGAGGAAAGTGTCCTGTATCAGCATTGTAATTTTGATTGTGTATTTCTGTCTACTTATGTAATTTGGACCTAATTTATGTCTAACAAGGGGGAGAAGAGAACAGAACAACAACAATGTCTGCTGCAGCTTACTGATTAATGAAAAATGTCTTTTGTCTATTTAATGTCTGCTTCTGAACTAAGTTGTTTTTAATGAAAAAATTTTGTTGATTGCTTGTACCTTTTCTTTTGTTGTACTTTTCTTTTGTTGTTGTATTTTGTCCCACCATGGGGATGTATTGTAATCAAACTATGTATTTTTATCCTTTGTAATATATCAGTTTGTATTATTTATGGTGGGCTTTATCTATCAACATCATCGGCATTTCCTCGAGATCTGGAAAGGTCAAAACCAAAGAACCAAATCGGATACCCTTGGAAGACAAATAAGCATACTGCATTGCATACTAACATTCTCTTTGTTTTGTAGGTTTTTGTTTTATTGTTGTTTCTCACTTTGTTGTGGTTTCAGGAAACATTGCTCACAGAAGAGTGTTCCATGTCAACAGAATACACCGTTACCTGACGCGAAACAACCTTCCGGGACTCTAGATGGATCAAGTACAACAAGACTTGGATGAAGTGAGGACCCAAATGGCGAATGAGAGGGTTGAGATGAGGAATCAGATGACCCAATTCATGGCTGTAATGAATGGCTTAGCTCAGAGCTAGGAAAGACTGAGGGAGTTGGTGGAGAGACAAACTCCTGAAGAACATCATCTAGGTACAGGAGGTACCAGTAACAACGATCACCGGCAACCTCACACTGATCCGCCAGAGTTTGGGCCTCATCTAAACCCAGAAGTTAATGTCATAACGAATACTCAAGGTAACACTGCTGGAGGTAGGATCTTGCAAGAGGATCCTAAAGAAGAGCAGTTTATAGTTGTTGGGGCTGGGGATGAAGTTTACGACTGTAGGCTGGATGAAATTGCTGAGAAACTAAGGTCTCTTGAATCCCAGAATTCCCTAGGCTTTGATGTAATGGACATGGGACTGGTTGAAGGGGTGAGAATTCCTCACAAGTTAAAACCCCCGTGTTTTGAAAAGTATAATGGCACATCCTGCCCATGCACCCACCTTCAATCATTCTTGGGAAGGTTAAAAGCATACACCATGGACGAAAAGCTGTGGATGTTTTACTTCGAGGATAGTCTAACAGGGGCATCCCGAGAATGGTATTCTCACTTGACTAGAGCATCAGTGAGGAACTGGAAAGACTTGGCTGAAGCTTTTATACGTCAGTATCAGTACAACTTGGACATGGATCCAAATAGGACCCTCCTAATGGGAATGTCTCAATCTTCCCGTGAAAGCTTCAAGGAATATGCCCAAAGGTGGAGGCAACTTGCTGCTGCAGTTCAACCTCCCATGTCTGAAAGAGAAATGGCAGACATGTTCATGAATACCCTTCAAGGAACATACATTGATAGATTGGCTGCATTTTCTTCTACCAGCTTCGCAGATGTGGTGATAGCTGGGGAAAGAATAGAGAGCCTATTGAAGATGGGAAAGATCTCAGATAACGGTGCTAGCAGTACAAGAAAACCATTTGCCGGGCCCCGTAGATCTGGTGTGTAGATGTTTAGAATTGGCAGAATTTTTGACCAACAAGAAGTGTTGAACTTAGTTCAGGATGTCACATCAGATGTTTTGACATTATCAAACAGAGGATAAGTTAATGAACTTAATTCAGGATGTCACACCAGATGTTGTGACATTGTATAAGTTAATGAAGTAAGTTCAGATTTCAGGATGTCTCACTAGATGTTGCGACATCTCAAACCTGCTACCAGAATTAAATAATGCTTAACAGAACTGAGTAAATTCAGGGAATTTATCTGGAATGAATTGTGAATGGATAAAACAGTAGAAGGCGCATCTGTAGGGAGATTGGTTATATGATTTCAGTATAACAGAAGAAATGACTCACCTAGAATCAAGGAAGTAACAAACCCTAATTCAAGGTGATGACAGCATGCGTATCAGGATTGGATAACCTACAGAAAGCCCAAAATTCAAGCACCTATTTAAGCAACAGAAACTCTCAAAATAGTGCACGAAATTAAGAAGACTAAATAGGGTGTTTGTGTTTTAGTAGCAGGTTTTATATGTGTATCACTTTATGAGCTTTTAAGCAAAAAGCGTATTGTGTCTTGATTGAAACTGTGAAGTAAAATCAAGCTGTTTTGTTTGAAGTGTGACTTCAATTTTATTAAACTTGTAAACATATCACTGTGTGATTGAGGGGGAGTGAGTTGGTACTCATATCTAAGTTGTGTCTTAGGTAGAAATTGCCTTGGGTAGATATTAAGTGAAAGATTAAACTGAGTGGTTTAAGTCTAGAATTAATATTACTTATATTGGATTTCCTTCCTGGCTTGGTAGCCCCCAGATGTAAGTGTGGAGATACATTAAACTGGGTTAACAATTTCCTGTGTTGTTTACTTTACCTGCACTTTAAGTTTTGTTTAAGTCATCAAGTGTTTAAACATATCATTCGACATCACGTACCTGATCCCAGAATTTCATGGTGAGACCAACTCTGTGCACATGGGAAGAGGGAGACCCCAATACCTGCCTAGAACAGTTGTTGCTTTTACTATCCCTGCTCCACCTCCTCAGTATACTCAACAACCACAACAGTTTCCGCAACAACAACAGTTTCCGCAACAGAGATCATACAACAATAACAACAACAATCAACAACAACGCCCGTTTCAACAGCGACCATCTCAGGTCAACCGGGTGATTGACCCCATTCCTATGCCATATGCTACACTGCTGCCACAACTCCTAAAGCTCAATCTTGTTGAGTTAAGGATATTGGCTCCACCTGATCCTCAAAACCTTCCAAGAAACTATGATGCCAATGCTAGGTGTGCTTTTCACTCTAACGCACCTGGTCATTCTACAGAAAAATGCAGAGCACTACATATGAAGGTTCAGGATCTGGTAGATTCAAAAGCCCTGAACTTTGCACCTCCTCCTAATGTAATGAAGAATCCTATGCCAAGCCACAGTGGGCCAAGGATTAATGCTGTAGAGGATGGTCCACCCATGAGTTTAATATAAGACATTGCATGTATTCAAACACCTCTGGCAGAGGTTAAAGCCCAGCTTTTGAAGTACCAAGTGTTTCCAGTTTGTGAGGTCTGTTGTAAATTATGCAAACTTTCTGAGAATGGGCATGCTAGCTTGAGGAAAGGCATCAATGATTTGATTAAGGAAGGAATTCTGCAAATTACAACCACAGTTTCTACAACACCAACAACTCTTTTGTCAACAACAAGTGAATCTTCTACAAATGCAACAACCATCTTTCCAAGCGTTTCTTCTACAACTGCAACAACCATTGTTCCAACCAATTCAGCTACAACTTCAGCAATCATTCCATCTGTCACTTCAACATACAACAATTCATTTGCGCCAGCTACTACAACTTCAACAACCAATAATGATGTTTCCACTGTCACAATTTATTATGACCCGACAACGGTCCCGAGTTCCAACAACTTTCAACCTCAACAACAGTCTCAACAAAGGTTCAATTCACCTTCACCTACATCCACCAGAGGTCCTGTAACAATCTTTTATGATCCACAGACTATTGTAGTCCCAACAATAGCTGCAGTAAGCCCAGTCACCATCACGGTGCCCGGGCCGATTCCATATGACAAAGACAGTGCTATACCATGGCATTATGGTGCTGATCTGTACTGCAACGGAGAAAAAGTCCTTCTTGATTCTCCAATTCTCACTCCCCAAGTGGATAATGTTTGGGGAGGCGGAGGCTTCACCCGAAGCGGATGTCTCTTCGCTTCACAAGTCCCTAGAACCAATTCAGAGGCAGAAGCTGCTACCAGAGCCAATGGGAAGAGTGTGATACCAGAAGAATCCGCACCTAAAGAAACTCATAAATCATCCTTCGATCAAGATGTGGATGAGTTTATGAGAATCATTAATAGAAGTGACTATAAAGTTGTGGACCAGCTCCATCAGACTCCTTCAAAGATCTCAATCCTATCATTGTTGTTATGTTCCGAAGCCCATCGGGATGCACTTCTCAAAGTTCTGCATGCTGCCTATGTGCCAGAAGAGATCACTGTAAATTAGCTGGAAACAGTGGTATCAAATGTCAACACTAGCCATGGGCTAGGGTTCACTGATGCTGATTTAACTACAGAAGGACGTCTCCACAACAAAGCTTTGCATATAACCTTGGAGTGCAAAGGAGCTGTCTTATCTCATGTGCTTGTAGACACTGGGTCCTCACTCAATGTCTTACCAAAGAAAGCTCTTGTCAAGCTTGAGTATGATGGGATAGCTCTCCGGCCAAGTAATCTTGTGGTTTGGGCTTTTGATGGCTCTAAAAGATCTGTTCTGGGAGAGGTGGAGTTGCCAATGATGATCGGTCCACAAGTCTTCAAGACCATTTTCTATGTGATGAACATACAGCCGGCATACAGTTGTTTTCTAGGTTGACCCTGGATTGACGCCGCAGGCGCAGTAACGTCGACCCTTCACCAGAAACTGAAGTACGAATGGGAAGGACATATTATCACCATCTGTGGTGAGGAAGACATATTTGTTAGCCAGCTGGCTACTTACAAATATATTGAGATGGATGGTGAAATCCATTAGACAATGAGCCAAGGGTTTGAAGCCCTAAATGTCAATGAGGCTACTGGAGTATTGGCTGCATCCCAGGAGGACAAAATGGGTACTTCAATCATCTCTTATCAGCAAGCCTAGAAGGTTGTTGAAGAAGGTACTGCTCAAGGCTGGGGCAAGTTACTGCCCGTGGAAAAGAAGGAAGATAGATTCGGGTTGGGTTACAGACCAATCCGACAAGATCAATCAGAGACTGCCAAGGAGCCCAAATTTGTCAGTGGGGGGATGCTCACCCCGGATGCTGTGAACAATATGGAAGACGAGGAGGAAAGTGACCGCAACCTGGAGAGCTGGATACGTCCAAGGATCCTGGGGAACCAAGTCCTTAACTGGTCTTCCTAGGAAATTATTAGGGTTACTCCTGCAGAGTAATTATTATTTCCTGTCTTTCAGCATGCATCAAGTCCTGCATCTTTCCCAAGGTGTCAGGACTCCTTTTGTAATAGGGCCATATTGTAATTTTGTGCAAATGATTAATCAATGAATATCGAACATCTTTTGCAAACGAGTCTCTTTTCCGTTCACTGTCTTTTCATTTTTCACTTTTGTAAAAAACAATAAAATGGCAATGTTTTCAAAATAACAACTTCATTTTCACTTTTTCTAAACAAGATTAAAATTGATCACTAAAACAAACAAATATCAACCGTTGCAGAGATTATCCTCCAGATTGCACCGACAACAACACTATTATGACCTTGTGTGACTTCGACAATCCGATTAATCAAGCTGACGAAGGGGTTGAAGAAGACTATGATTTACCTGAAGAGTTAGCCAGGTTGTTGAGGCAAGAAGAGAAAGTGATTACTCCTCATCAGGAGGAGGTTCAGACAATTAATCTTGGTACCGAAGTAGACTTGAAAGAAGTGAAGATCGGAGCCAGTCTGCAAGATTCAGTAAAGGAACAACTTATTGACATGCTTCGAGAGTACGTCGACGTCTTTGCTTGGTCCTATAAAGACATGCCAGGTCTGGATATGGATATTGTTGTGCACAAGATGCCTTTGAAAGAAGATTGTCCTCTAGTGAAGCAGAAGCTACGCCGTACTCTTCCGGATATAGCAATGAAGATTAAAGAAGAGGTACAAAAACAATGGGATGCCGGTTTCCTTGTTGTAACTAGTTACCCGCCGTGGGTTGCTAATATTGTACCATTGCCTAAGAAGGATGGCAAAGTACGGATGTGTGTGGATTATCGGGATCTGAACAGAGCTAGCCAGAAGGATGATTTCCCTTTATCTCACATTGATGTATTGGTCGACAACACAACTCAGTTCTCGGTATTTTCCTTCATGGATCGATTTTCCGGGTATAATCGGATCAGGATGTCACCCGAAGACATGGAGAAGACTACCTTCATTACACCTTAGGGAACATTCTGTTATAAGGTAATTCCTTTTGGACTAAAGAATGCCGGTGCGAATTATCAATGGGCTATAGTAACCTTATTCCACGACATGATCCACAAAGAATTTGAATGCTACGTGGATGACATGATTGCCAAGTCCCTCACTGAAGAAGATGATCTGGTAAATCTGCTGAAGTTGTTCAAACGTCTGAGAAAGTATCAGCTGAAGCTTAACCCCAACAAGTGCACATTCGGGGTACGTTCCGGTAAGCTGCTGGGATTCATTGTAAGTGAAAAAGGAATTGAAGTTGATCCTGACAAAGTCAAAGCCATTCAAGAGATGCCTGCACCAAGGACTGAAAAAGAAGTTCGGGGTTTCTAAGGTAGATTGAACTATATATCAAGGTTCATATCTCATCTTACTGCAACCTGTGAGCCCCTGTTCAAATTGTTAAGAAAGGAAAAAACGGTCAGGTGGAATGAAGATTGTCAGAAGGCTTTTAACAAAATCAAGGAGTACTTACAAGAACTTCCAATTCTTATGCCTTCAGTTGAAGGAAGACCTCTAATAATGTACCTAACAGTATTAGAAGGGTCAATGGGGTAAGTGTTGGGCCAGCATGACGAGTCTGGTCGAAAAGAGTATGCAATATACTACCTAAGAAAAAAGTTTACCGAGTGTGAACAACGTTATTCACTGCTCGAGAAAACTTGTTATGCTTTAGCGTGGGCTGCTCGCCGGCTGAGACAGTATATGTTGACTCACACTACTTTATTGATCTCAAAGATGGATCCAGTCAAGTACATATTTGAGAAGCCAACACTTACCGGAAGGGTTGCAAGATGGCAAATGATTCTGACAGAATATGACATTCAGTACACATCTCAAAAGGCCATCAAAGGCAGTGTATTGTCTGACTACCTAGTTGAGAAACCCATTGATGATTACCAGCCAATGAGATTTGACTTCCCTGATGAAGACATCATGTTCCTGAAAGCTAAAGATCATGAAGAGCCTGTTCACACTGAGGGGCCTAACCCAGAAGAAGAGTGGACAATGATGTTTGATGGGGTTGTCAACATGAATGGTCGTGGAGTTGGTGCAGTGCTCATTACACCTAAAGGAGTTCATATGCCTTTCTCGGAAAAACTCACCTTTGCATGCACTAACAATGAAGCTGAATACGGAGCCTGTATCATGGGTCTTGAGGAAGCCATTGACCTTAGGATCAAGACATTAACTGTATTTGGAGATTCAACTCTGGTAATCAATCAGACCAACGGCAAATGGTACACTCACCAAGAGCATCTGATTCCATACCGTGACTATACGAGAAGATTATTGACTTTCTTCACAACAGTCAAACTTGAGTATATCCCTCGAGACGAAAATCAGTTCGCAGATGCTTTAGCTACCATTTCCTCCATGATCAAGGTTCAGACTGCCAATTTTGTGCATCGAATTTCTGTATCCAGGCTGGACCGACCAGCATACGTGTTCTCTGTGGACATTGCTAAAGATGACAAGCCTTGGTTCCATGACATCAAATGCTTCTTAAAGGATCAAACATACCCACCTGGGGCATCATCCAATGATAAGAAGACCTTGAGAAGGCTGACTGGTAGTTTCTTCCTGAATGCTGATGGTTCGTTATTCAAGAGAAACTTTGATATGGTGCTTCTCAGATGTGTTGATAAGAAAGAAGAAGACTTGTTGATGCACGAGGTGCATGAAGGATCCGTCGGTACCCATGCGGGAGGGCATGCAATGGCTAAGAATTTGTTAAGATCAGGTTACTACTGGATCACAATGGATGCAGACTGTTGTGCCTATGCCAGGAAATACCACAAATGCCAGATTTATGCAGACAAAGTGCATGTGCCTTCGAACCCTTTGAATGTAATGTCTTCACCTTGGCCCTTTGCCATGTGGGGCATTGACATGATTGGAAAGATCGAACCGACTGCTTCAAATGGCCACAAATTCATCCTGGTAGCCATTTATTACTTCACGAAATGGGTTGAAGCAGCTTCATATGCAAACGTCACCAGACAAGTGGTAGCCAGATTCCTGAAAAGAGACATCATCTGTTGATATGGAGTACCCGAGCAAATCATTACTGATAATGGTTCCAATTTGTACAACAAAATGATAGCAGAACTGTGCCGGGACTTCAAAATTCAACATCACAACTTTTCTCCTTACAGGCCAAAGATGAATGGCGATGTTGAGGCAGCTAACAAAAACATTAAGAAGATTGTGCAAAAGATGGTGGTTACGTACAAAGACTGGCATGAGATGTTACCATTTGCCTTGCATGGGTACCGAACCTCAATCTGAACATCCACTGGGGTAACACCGTATCAACTTGTGTATGGTATGGAGGCAGTCCTACCTGTTGAAGTTGAATTACCTTCTTTACAGGTACTGATGGATGTAAAGTTGAATGAAGCAGAATAGGTCCGTTCTCGGTACAATCAACTGAATCTGATCGAAGAAAAGAGATTAGCTGCAATCTGTCATGGGCAGCTATATCAGAAAATAATGAAGAAATCCTTCTATCAGAAAGTCAGGCTTCGGGAGAACCAAGTAGGAGATCTTGTGCTGAAAAGACTCCTTCCTCCTCATACAGACCACAGGGGCAAGTGGACTCCAAATTACGATGGTCCATTCATAGTAAAGAAGGTTTTCTCTGGTGGAGCACTGATGCTCACTACTATGGATGGTGAAGATTTCTTATCCCCTGTGAATTCAGATGCAGTTAAAAAATACTTCGCATAAAATGACCCGCAGGACATAAAAACAGAATGTAAGTCCAGGCAAAAATAGGGCATCCCGGCGAGTCAAAAAACAGAATAAAAAGACTCGGGAAAAAATAAGGGAAAATTGAAATAAAATGTACACCCGCTGAGTTGAAAAGCCACATTGGACAGCTCAAGCAAAAATAGGTATCCCGATGGATTGAAAACCCGAAACGGCGATCCACGCAAAATTAGGGAATAAGCGAACAACTGCATTCTGAATTCGTCTGTGTCACTTACAGCACAACAAGCTTAGAAAGGTTAAGGCATCGGTCAGAATCAACCTTCTTCAAATAGCAAGATAAGAAGAACGTCAAGGTCATACAGGTCATAGCAAGGGAAGCTCACCGAAACGTCGTGAACGTTGCCAGCACTTTTACTTTTCTCAATTTGTAACAATCTCCTCATTTCAGGGGATCTGTTTCTTTGACTTTATTTGCCAATTCAGGGCACCCAGATCAATAAAATCAGATTTTCAGTCACACTTCGTCTTCTACATTTTTGTTTCGTTTGCAAAATGTCCAATGTCCATGATCTAATATTTGCATAAAACAGATATGCCTTTCTAATTAAAAACTTGCAGGAAATGTATTTACTCTCAGGAATATCTAACTCCTGTGACGGAATCCAGTAAGGGATACCTCGGGACACTTGTGCGTTTCTTTGTCTTAATAGATTGCAGGCATTCAAACACGGGGCATGCCAAGCATCACTTCCCCAACACATCTTCTCCAAGCAGCATCTGAAAAGCTTTTTCCCCAACAAATTTGTCAAAGCATCCTCATCCCCAATCGGGATCCCCACAGATATCTTTAGGAATATCGTTTAGTGATCTTCCCTCCCCCGAACAGAGTACCAAGTCTCTCAAAAGATAGAAGAATATATTCCCCACAGAGTTCCAGCCTCTACCCAGAAGAGAAATGTCTGAAACTATCACATGACAAAGTGACGAAAGTTTCCTCATCCCCAGCTGGGTTCCTCATTACAAAGATAGGTCTACCAATGATCTCATCCCCAGCTGGGATATCCTTCAAGCAGATCAGCCAGAGATCTTCACAATAGCGGGATCCGAATCCCGGATCGGTTTCTTTTACATAATCATAGCATTCGCATCATTTTTCCCACAAAGCGTAGCATTCCGTCTAATACGGAGCATTACAGCAAAAATCAAACATTTGCATGATCACAAGTCAGGTTCGAACCAGTCACCTGTAAATACCAACAGTACCTCATCAGCAATATGCATAATACATCCCTTGCACAAAAAATCCAAAGCATCCCCTTTGCACTCTCAAGTACAAAAACATGTTCTTCTCAACACTCGTCTGTATCATCTCCATCTCCCCACAGAAAGCCAAAGCGTCCCCTTTGCACTATCCAATAGATACATGTTCATATATACTTTTCCGGCACTCGTCCGTGTCATATTATCCCCCTGCAGATATAAGCCACAAACGTCCTCTTTGAATACAGATACTTATATACTCTTTTGACACCCGTCCGTGTCACCGCTTCCTAGCACAGTTTCCCAAACACTTGTCGCAAGCCAAACACTTGTTTATAATACACTCTCATTAACACCCGTCCGTGTCATCCTATCCCCACAGGTTTCCAGAATACCTTCAAAGTTCATAACTAATACATTTTCCCTTCTGACACTCGTCCGTGTCACTTTTCCCCCAGCAAGATGAACACTCGTCCGTGTCTTGCTCATACTCCACAATACTTGTTTTCACTTATACAGATACTCGTCCGTATCTTATATATACACTTATTCCCCACAAATTCGACACTCGTCCATGTTCTTTGATAACCAGTTGGTACTCGTTCGTATCATCATCTCAGAACATGCGTCAGCGTTTGTTTCTATCGATACTCGTCAGTATCGTGGTCTTAAGGATGCTCGTCCGCATCTTTAATCTATACACAGTGTCAAACACTTATACCTTTTATTTCTTAAGTGTAAGCACTCGTCCGTGTTTACCATTCCCCAGCAAAGAAACTTTTCTTCTATCCGACATTTGTCCTATGTCGTGATACTTTCGCCAGCCGTACCCTGCCAGGTGATCGTCCTTCACCTTTGGATGACCGTCCCTCATCCTTCCCCCAGCGGAGTCTCCATTATTGGAACCCTTTTCTACCCGACATTCGTCCTATGTCGTGATATTTAGCAGCCGTCCCCTGCTAGGTGATCGTCATTCACCTTTTTGATGATCGTCCTTCATCATGTTATCCGATGGTCGTCCCCATCATTGATCTTTCTTATCTAACATTCGTCCTATGTCATGATAAACCCTGAGACCAGCCGTACCCTGCTAGGTGATCGTCCTTCACCTCTTGATGATCGTCCTTCATCATGCTTATCCGATGGCCATCCCCATCGTCGACCTTTTCTATCCGACATTCGTCATATGTTGTGGTAAAGAGCATCCGTCCCCTGCTAGGTGATCGTCCTTCACCTTTGATGACCGTCCCTCATCAATATTTCATTTATTCTTTTAACCGATGGCCGTCCCCGTCGTTGTTTACTTTACTTTGCAAACCTGATGGTCTTCCCCATCATTTCCTTTACTTTAATCCCCAGAAAACCTTATTACTTTGATTGATGGTCGTCCCCATCATGATCTCTTTATTTCCCCAGCATGTCGGCCGTCCCCGTCATTGCTTTATCCCTAGCAGTCGTCCTCTGCTCGATGGTCGTCCTCCATCTCCCTCACTTTATAATCACACTTTACTTTCTTTTACCAATTTATATCCCTTTTCTTCTTCACCCCAGTGAGTGCAAATTTGGGACTGTCTTTGGTATTCAACCACAAGTTATCTTGTTTGTCTGTTAAGCCCGTCGCTTACATCCTGCATAGCTAACTCATGCTTGAATAGGGGCAGTTGTAAACACCCCAAATTTTCCCTCACTCATTTCACACCATGGCTTGTGATCTTCCATATTTGCATTAGTTTAAGCTTATCTTCATATTGCATCTTTTGCTTCACTGCATAGTTCAAGTTCATCTGCATCTAGGGTTTGTGATCTGAGCAATCCAAAGATTCATCTGAGCCACTCCAAAGGCTTCCAATAACTCCAAGAGGGTCCATGTATGTTCTATCATCATTTTATATCCCTCAAAGATCAAGGAAGTCAAAAAATCACAAGAACTGGGAAAGCATGGAAGCAGAGCTAGGGTTTCACTTCACAGATGACCTGAAATTAGGGTTTTGGTTTCAAAGGCCATAACTCCAAATTTTTTGGTCATTCTTGTTTCTAATGGTCTCAATATGTTTTAAGGATCATGTTTATCAAGTTTGATGAAGAAATTCATTGTGGAAGTCATATGTTCACTGGGTAACTTCTTGAGCAAGTCAGAGCAAAATCAGGGCATCTAAGGCCCCCAACAATGGAACCAAAGTGGATTTTTCATCAAATTGAAGTTATATGATCTTTATTTGATCATTTAAATGCTTGGAAGTTCACAAAATTGAAGAAAATTGAGCTAAACCAAAAGTTGCCAAAAATGGAAATGACGTGTAATGTAAACTTTCCATTTTGGGAAGGTATTTCAACCTCCTCTTTCTCAACAAAAAATGCTTCAAATAAAAAATTATTGGTCATGAAAGTTGTAGATTGGATCATTCCCTTTTCAAAAAGTATAAGAACAAGTTTTAATTCATTATGGAACTCAAGTTATGATCTTTCAAAGATGGCAAAAATCCTATAATTTTCAAGAATACACCAAAGAGGGATTTTTGCAAAACCACTTGCCAAGCCATTTTGTGACTTCTAATACACTTCTATGCATCACAACAACATATTGCATTGCCTAAAAATCAGAATTTCCCAAAGAATCATGTCATTCCATGCCTTGAACATCAAGAAATTCAAAAGGGGCCAAACTTCTTCCAATTTGCAAAAGAGTACAAAACCTTTCACAAACTTTCTGAATCACCACAAAACGCATTCCATGGTTTTCGTTGATCCTTATTGAACCAGGACAAGCCAAAAAGCTAGCTGCACAAGAGCCCATACCTCAAGTACAAGCTTTGTTGACTTTTTACAAAATCACCCATACCAATCACACTATGCCACACCAACTCCTCTGACCAATCACAGCATCATATGCAAGCATTATGGAACTCATAACACACAACAAACAAGCCTGAAACCTCAGAATCCTCAAGCTCTCAAAACTCACCCCATTTGTAAAAACTTTCGAAACACACAGCACACACACTCAAACTTCAAACTCTTTTCACCAAACAACTCAGCATCACAAGAGGATCATTTCCCACCCTTTATTGCAACCAAAAAGCCTCTCTATACAAAACACGATTTCTGACCAGCAAGAGTGAAAGCTCTCAAACCAGCCATAACAAACTCTTTCCAAGCATCAAAGCTTCATTAAAGGGATCATTGGAGTGTTTTTGCACAAGAGATGAGGTCCAAAAGCTCCAAACTGAGGAAGCTCAAGCTCAGGTAACCTCTTCAAACTTTTTTCCAGAAATGCTATTTTAAGTTCTTAGATTGTTCTTTATGCTTTGCTGATCACCGTGATATGTTTATTTTTGAAAATGGTTGCGAAATGAGCATGTACTGATTGTTTGAAAGTTTCACCATTTTTATGTTCTTCTTCGAATCTTGATTTTGAGCCATAATAAATTTGTTTTGAGGGCAGATTTGAGTTTAGGAAGGTGAGAGGAGTTGATCTGGAGCTTTAGAGCTCCATAAATGACCTAGGGAAGATTTTGTTCTTGAGGGTTCGCCGGAGAAGACGACCGAAACCACTGTTCCGGCCGTCTGAGGTTTATTTGCCCTAATTAGGGTTAGCTGCGTAGTTAGGAAATTTTGAATTTCAGCCGTTTGATGTTTGTTTCCCGCGTGTGATGAAAGGCCCAAATGCGTTCACTTAAGTTTAATTAGGATTAATTAATTCATTAATTAAAATTATCTCAGTTTGAATTATGGCCATTAGATAGCGCGCGTAGTCAAAGGCAAATTCCCCAGGTTCAATCCTGTCCATCAGATCAGCATACTTCCATTTAATCATTTTTATTTCATTTTTTTATCATTTGTTTTGCATAATTAATTTAAAATACTTAAAAATTTCTAAAAATATTTTCCTTCTGCATTTTGATTTCAAATAATTTTCTCAACCAAAAAAAAATTTTATTTTTATTTTTTGCATTAAAAAATCATTTTAAAAACATTTAAATATTTATTTTAATTAATTAATGGAAATTAATTAATTAAAATATCATTTAGGTTTCTGAAAATTCCAAAAAAAATCACATTGCATCTTAGGACATTTAGAAACATTGTCAATCCATTCATTCAAATTTCTTTTTGGTTTTCAACACTCTTTGACATTTTTCTTGAATTTAGGGTTCATAAAAATCCCTTTTTTGTACCCTAACTTCAAGAATTCTTTTCTGCCTTACCATGAAGGGTTTGACATTGGTTCTTTTTGCATTGATCTTCATATAGCATGTAGTATCTAGAATATTTTTGTCACAAATTTATCTTGCATTTTTTATTTGATTTGCATTTTCCCTCTTAAGGTACCTTAAAACCCTAGATAACTTAGAAAAATCATAACTTTCTTTAGGTTAAGAGTTAGGTCTTGTCCTTTGGGGTGTGATATCATATGGGGTTAAGGTTCCTTTTAGTTCATTTGCAATTTTTTATCTTATGATTTTCTTCTGTTTTTGACTTTTGCATCTCACGTTGCTTTAAAACCCTAATTTCTCATGTTCATTTGCATACATCTTGCATATGCATCCATATATGAACTTGCCATGAAATTTCATGCATTTACATGTCATCTTAGACATCATAGGACACATTATAATCATGCTTGATCATTTCTTCATCCATTTTCCATGATGTGCATTCATTTCATTTCATAAGCTTTCATGTGCTTTCATGCTTCCTACATGCTTCATTTGCATTCTCATCTCTTGTATGATCATTCATAACACTTGACATGTCTTTGCATCATCTCATAACATCATTTTCATCATGAATATGCTTCTGGTTTTGGTTTGCATCTTTGCATTCATTTCATTTTCATTTCATTCCTTTCTTTATGCTAACATTTTCAGGTGGTAAGTAATTTGAGAAGTAAATTTGCCTTCACTTCTCATTTCTCTTCTCATTCTTCATATGTATCATTGCTGCATTTTTCTTTGCTTTAGAGTGAGCTTTCTCATTCATGTTCATCATTCACTTTCTTCCTCCAAGTTACTTATCTTATTCAGTGAAGTAAGTAACTTGTTTCTTCTGCTTCTCCTCCTTTCATCTGCTTCTTCCATTGGTGGCTTCTTTGAAGATCTCTTGCAAGCCTTACAAACCATAGGAACATCCAAATATGAAAATAATTAGGTTTTTTATTAGTCCCCCTTTATCTTTTACCTTTGAGTCTTCTTTTGTGTCTCTCATCTCATCTCATAATCAGAGACTAAACCTTTAAGGTTTTAAGACTTTGTGATTAGGGTTATGTCGGCATCCTTCTCTTAGGATGGAGTGTATAACTTTAATCCTAAGTGTTAAACCCTTAATTTGTTTAAACCTCTTAATAAATCCACCTTAATAATCACTAAGAAAATATCTTGTAACTTGGGCCTCGCATTAGGGTTCTAATTCTTCTTTAATTGGTTAAGAAGGACTAACCCTAGTGTTAATGGACTAGTCCCCCTCAAGTTGTCTTACAAGCCATAAAATTCACTTCTTAATCTTACCCTTAATTAAAATCCACTTTAATAAAGGTTTGTTTTGTCATGAGGTTAATCCCTAATCATGGATTAAGTTGAGGTATCTTCCTCAGCTCAAGTGTTCTCATCTATTATCCTTCTATTAGGATGGTGTAATGGGTTCACTAATCCTTGATTATGGCTTAAACTCATTACTTAACACTAAACAAAAACACCAAAAACATCTAAATAATCACAAGTAGGTTAATGATCTTAATCCTACATCAAGGTAATTAAGTTTGAGGTGTTTATCTCATACTTAAGGTATTCTCATTATCCCTAATCAAAGGGAGGATATGATGAGTTTACTAACTCTTGGTTTAGGCTTAAGCTCATTAACTTATGACAAACACAAAAAAGAAAACTCAAAAAACAAACAATAATTGTCTCCTTCGGGATTCTTTTCTCATCATCTTCACTCACAAACGAGAACTTGCCTCTTCCGTCTAATGCAAGACAGTTAGCACTCGAGCCAGATGAGTCATACACTTGAGCATAGACAAGCAAGCAGTTCACAAGTCAATTCATTTTCAGTCTCTTTGAGTCGAACTACGGTATTCTGACTTCCTCATTGCACGAGAGGATACGTAGGCATAACTTAACTGTTATCGAACAAAAGTATCTATATATTCCCCCTCTTTCAACATTCTTTTAACCCTCATTGCTGAGCACTTAACTTCATTTCTTTTGCACTGACACCTGTACATTCTTTTCAAGCGTGGATCCCGTCGAGTACGACGGACAATCTGGGTGCTAATACCTTCCCAGGTTGTAACCGACCCCCTTTCTCAGTTTCTCTGGTTCGCAACCATCTTATCCATCTTTTTCTAGGTTTATGCAACATTACCTCTCCTTCGGGATAAAAATGCCTTGCTGGCGACTCTTTTAAGTTCATCTCATCTTCTCCTCTCGCTGACCGTTCACGTATGTACCATATCTGACCCTGTGTCACTTAGAGGGAGCGACACTAGGTGTAGGCATCTCCTAAATGGCTTTGACTTTGTCGGGATCAACCTCAATTCCTTTTTCACTTACGATAAATCCCAGCAGCTTTCCAGAACGTACTCCAAATGTGCATTTATTGGGGTTCAACTTCAGCTGATATTTCCTCAGACGCTTGAACAAATTCGGCAGATTCACCAGATGATCTTCTTTAGTAAGGGACTTGGCAATCATATCATCCACGTAGCATTCAATTTCTTTGTGGATCATATCGTGGAATAACGTGACCATAGCCCGTTGATACGTTGCACCGACGTTCTTCAGTCCAAATCATCTTGTGATGAAGGTTGTTTTCTCCATGTCTTTGGGTGACATCTTGATCTGATTATACCCAGAAAATCCATCCATGAAAGAAAATACCGAGAACTGAGTTGTGTTGTTTACCAATACATCAATGTGAGGTAATGGGAAATCATCCTTCGGGCTAGCTCTATTCAGATCCCGGTAATTCACACACATACACACCTTGCCATCCTTTTTAGGCACATGTACAATGTTAGCAACCCACGGCGGGTAACTAGTTACAGCAAGAAAACCGGCGTCCCACTACTTTTGTACCTCTTCTTTAATCTTCATGGCCATATATGGGCGAGTACGGCGTAGCTTCTGTTTAACCGGTGGGAAATCTTCTTTCAATGGTAGGCTGTGCATGACAATATCCGTATCTAGACCTTGCATGTCTTGATAGGACCAAGCAAAGACGTCGACGTATTCCCGAAGCATGGTGATAAGTGGTTCTTTCACTGGAGCTTGCAGACTGGCCCCAATCTTCACTTCTTTTAGATCTTCCTCGTACCAAGGTTAACAGTTTCAATCTCCTCCTAATGAAGAGTAATCACTTTCTCTTCTTGCCTCAAAAACATGGCTAATTCTTCAGGAAACTCATAGTCTTCTTCAACCCCTTCATCTGCTTGATTAATTGGATTGTCGAAGTCATACAAGGTCATAGCAGTGCTTTTGTCGGTGCAGTCTGGAGGATAATCTCTACAAGGATTGAGATTGGTTCTTTTTAGTGATCAATTTTAATATTGTTTAAGAAAAGTGTAAATGAAGTTATTATTTTGAAAATATTGCCATTTATTGTTTTGTGCGAAATATAACAAAAATGAAAAGACAGTGAGCGAAAGAGAAAATTGTTTGCAAAAGATGTCCAATATTCATTGATATTCCAATTGCACAAAAATACAAATATGGCCCTATTACAAAATGAGTCCTGACACCTTGGGCAAGATGCAGGACTTGATGCATGCTAAAAAAAGTAGGAAATAATAATAACTCTGCAGGAGTAACTCTTATAATTTCCTGGAAAGACTAGTTAAGGACTTGTTGGCCCGGGATACTTGGACGAATCCAGCTCTCCAGGTTGAGGTCGCTTTATGCCTCATCTTCCACGTTATTGACAGCATCTGGGGTTAGCATCCCCCACTTATGAATTTGGGCTCCTTAGAAGCCTCTGCTTGATATTCTCGGAATGGTTTGTAACCCAAACCAAATATGTCCTCCTTCTTCTCCACCGGTAGCAGCTTGCCCCAGCTTCGGGCGTTTCTATCTTCAACAACCTTCCGAGCTTGCTGATAGGAGGCAATTGAAGTACCCATCGTATCTGCTTGGGATGCAGCAAATACTTCAGTTGTCGCCTCATTGACGTTCAGTGCCTCGAAGCCTTGGCTCATGGTCTCGTGGATTTCACCATCCATCTCAATGTATTTGTAGGTAGCCAGATGGCTAACAAAGATATCCTCTTCACCACAGATTGTGATAATCTGGCCTTCCCACTCATATTTCAATTTCTGGAGAAGGGTCGACGTAACTGCGCCAACAGCGTGAATCCATGGTCGACCCAACAAACAGTTGTAGGCTGGCTGAATGTCCATCACGTAGAATGTAGTTTGAAAGACCTGTGGGCCAATTATCACAGGAAGCTCCACCTCTCCATGAACAGACCTCTTGGAACCATCAAAAGCTCTAACCACCAAATTGCTTGGTCGGAGAGCTATACCATCATACTCAAGCTTAACAACAAGGGCTTTCTTTGGCAAGACATTGAGTGAAGACCGAGTGTCGACCAAAACACGTGAAAGCACAGCCCCTTTACACTCCAGAGTGATGTGTAAAGTTTTGTTATGGTGACGACCTTCCGTTGTTAAATCAGTATTGGTGAAGCCTAGCCCATGGCTAGTATTAACATTATACACCACTATCTCAAGCTGATTTACCGTGATCTACTCAGGCACGTAGGCTGCGTGCAAGACTTTAAGTTGTGCATCCCGATGAGCTTCGGAACATAACAACAAGGATAATATGGAGATCTTGGAAGGAGTCTGATGGAGCTGATCCAAAACCTTGTAGTCGCTTCTCTTGATTATCCAAAAAAATTCATCCACATCCTGATCAAAGGATGTTTTATGGGCTTCTTTTGGTACAGGTTCCTCAGACACCACATTTTTACCTTTGACTTTGGCAGCAGCCTCTGCCTCAGTATTAACTCTTGGTACATGTGACGCGAAGAGGCTTCCGCTTTGGGTGAAGCCTTTGCCTCCCTCGACATTATCCACCTGTGGTGTATGAGCTGAAGAATCCAGAAGGACTTTTTTCCCGTTGCAGTAGAGGTCTGAACCATAGTGCCATGGTACAACATTATCTTTTCATATGGAATGGGTCCGGGTACCGTGATTGTGACTGGGCTGACTGCAACGGAGGTAGGGACTGTTATTGTCTGTGGATCGTAATAAATGGTGATGGGACTTCTGATTGTTGGTGGTGGTGAAAGACTGAAGCTGGGTTGTTGCTAAGATTGTTGCTGAAAATTGTTGGAATCAGGGACCATTGCTGGGTCGTAGTATATGGTGATTGTGGAGACGTCGTTGTTAATGGTTGTTGTAGTTGTAGAAGAGGATGTGGTTGAACTAGTGTTTGTTGAAGTGATGGAAGAGATGATCGTTGATTTTGTAGATGAGTCTGTAGGAACAATTGTCTTTGAAGTTGTAGGAGAAGTACTTGTTGTTGTGGTAAGAGGAGTTGCTGATGTTGTAGAAATCGTTGATGTTATCTGCAGGATACCTTCTTTGATAAGGCCATTGATACCACTTCTTAAGCTTGCACACCCATTGACAGAAACTTTGCAAGATTCACAGCAGGCCTCACAACCTGGAAACACCTAGCATTTTTAAAGCTGAGCTTTAACCTCTGCCAAAGGTGTTTGAATGCTTGCAATATCTTCAATTAAATTCAGGGGTTGACCCTCCTCAATTTCATTTATCCTTGGCCCACCATGGTTGGGCATAGGATTTTTCGTGACGTTAGGAGGTGGTGCGAAATTTAAAGCCTTTGAATCAACTAGATCCTGGACCTTCATGTGCAAAGCTCTGCACTTTTCTGTGGTGTGACCAGGTGCATTAGAATGGAAGGAACATCTGGCATTGACATCGTAATTTCTCGGAAGGTTTTGAGGATCTGGTGAAGCCAAAGTCCTTAATTCAACAAGATTAAGCTTCAGAAGTTGTGGCAACAAAGTGGCATATGGCATTGGTATAGGCTCAATTACCCTGTTGACTTGAGACGACCATTGCTGGAAAGGACGCTGCTGTTAGTTGTTGTTGTTGTTGTAAGACCTTTGTTGAGGAAAATGTTGTTGTTGAGGGAAATGTTGTGGTTGCGGTGTGTATTGTTGCTGAGGAGGTGGAGTAGGAATTGTGACAGCGGCAATTGATCTTGGCATTATATGGGGTCTTCCTCTGCCCATGTGAACTGAATTAGTTTCCCCCGACCTGCGAGGTCCCACAAAAGGTTTCCTTGTGCTGCTTGAGCTGGCGCCGTTATCAGAAATTTTACCCATCTTTAACAAAATTTCAATCCTTTCTCCGGCTATGACCACATCTGCAAAGCTAGTGGAAGAGAAAGCAGCCAACCTATCAATGTATGTCCCTTAGAGGGTATTCATAAACATATCTGCCATTTCTCTCTGACATTGGCGGTTGAACGGCAGCAGCTAATTGCCTCCACCTCTAAGCATACTCTCTGAAGCTTTCCCTGGAGGACTGTGACATACCCATTAGAAGTGTTCTGTTAGGGGTCATGTCTAGATTGTATTGATATTGGCGAATGAAAGCCACGGCCAAATCTTTCCAATTTCTTACTATGGCCCTAGTCAGATGAGAGTACCACTCACGGGATGCCCCAGTCAAGATATCCTCAAAATAGAACATCCATAGCTTTTCATCCATGGTGGAGGCCTTCAATCTTCCTAAAGGATTGAAGACGGGTGCAAGGGCAAGATGTTCCATTATATCTTTCGAAGCAGGGAGGTTTGAATTTGTGAGGAATTATTACTCTCTCCACCAGCCCCATATCCATAACATCAAATCCTAAGGAGTTTTGGGACTCCAGGGATCTCAGCTTTTCTGCTATCTCGTCCAGGCGACGATCATAGACTTCATCTCCTGCCCCAACTACAGTGAATTGTTCCTCCTGAGGGTCCACTTGCAAGGCACACCCTCCAGTATTACCCAGGGTATTCCTAATAGCATTAATGTCAGGGTTACGATGAGGTCCAAATTCCGGGGGATTAGTACGAGGCTGTACATGATCATTGTTGCTGGTACCCCCTGTACCTGGGTGGTTTTCTTCAGGAGTTTGCTGCTTGACCAACTCTCTTAATCTTTCCTGGCTTAGGGCCAACCCAATCATTACTGCCATTAATTGGTTCATCTGAGCCCTCATTTCAGTTCTTTCATTAGCCATTTGGGTTCTCACGTCAATCAGATCTTGCTGAACCTGGTCCATCTGTAAGCTCGGAAGGTTGTTTCTTTTCGGGTACCGGTGAACTCTGTTGATGGGGAAGACTCTCCTACGAGCAATGTTTCTTGAAACCACAACAAAGTGAGAAACAACGAAAACAAAAACCTACAAAACAAATAAATGAGGTTAGTATGCAATGTAGGATGTCTATTTGTCTTCCAAGGGTATCCGGTTTTGGTTCTTTGGTTTTGACCTTCCAGACCTCGAGGAATGATGATGTTGAAGAGAAATGAAGCCCGAAACACAAACCATATTTTACAAAATGTAAAGATACATAGTTTTGATTACAACAATCTCCCCACGATGGGTCAAAATACAACAAAATCAAAAGTACAAACAAAAGGAAATACAAATACAAAGAAATCAAACATCCAGCCCATAATCATCCTCTCTGACTTCCTTCAGGAGAGCATCAGTCACTGGGCGAACTGGATGCTCTGTGATGGTCCTGATAAGAAGGTTCTTGGTGGCAATGGCACTTGTCAACTTCTTATGTTTGTTCTGGTCTTTTGATCTCTTTAACCCCGCTCGGAGTTTCAACTCAGTGATTTCTTTCTGTGCTGCTAACAAGGCTTCCTGACTCTTCTTCTCATTAGCTCCTAGCTGCTCTATCCTAGCCTGGGTCCTCTGATATTCCTGTGAACGAGCCTCAATGATTATGATCCATATAGCTTGACTCTCTTCCAAATAGTGCTCGGCTCTGGCCTTCTGAATCTTGGCTTCCTTGCAAGCATTCTTCAATACCAACTCCCCTGCTCTAGCTCTTCTGATGTAATCATTTGTCTTCTCAATCTTGGTCATATGCTCGATCCGGAGCTTCACTAACCTCTCATTGTCCAGACGACTATCATTCCTCTCCCAGAGGGTCTTCTTCAGAGCTTCAGATAACTGAGTATTCCTCTCCTTCAACTTCTCAAACTCCTCTAAACTGATTGTAGCTACTGGCACTACTACTGATGGTCCAGGCACATCCTCTAAGGTGAATGGCATACGGGTGATTTGTCCTTTAATACGAGACCAATCAAGATACTAAGATGAAGTTATGTTGTTGCACTTTCCAAGAATGGCAGTCCCTTTTGCCTTAATGTTGTCCCAAGCCCAAGCTCTTGTCGGGCAATGGTATGATTATGCTGAATGTCACAGTAAAGGGTTTTTGATAAGTCTTGCTCTCTCGGTGGATGTACTAAGGCATACCCTAATTGTCTTTTGAACAACAAAGGATTGTAGTTAATGCATCCCTTTACTCCAATTAGAGGTACATTGGGATACTGCCCACAGCTGGTGATTATGTCTCTGCCCTTGGTGCTCTGAGTGCACCGTTTGATGTCTTCTGAAGTGAGAGCAATAATTCTCGTAGCCCAATTTCTTGACTGATGAGGATTCAGGAAAGCTTATGTCTTTGGCATGTGTCTCAATAACCAGCAGTAGAAGAGGGGTGCACAACATCTGACTAATCTTCCCCTCTGCTTCTCATTCCTTTGATGCACTGAGTAATAGAAATCCCCTAGAAAGGTGGGGACTGGATTCTTCAGCAAGAAAATATGGATAGCACTTTTGCTTTCAAACTTAGGCTCGTCTGCAAACAAGATGATTCCATATATGCTAAGGGCCAGAAGAGCACAAACAGTGTCCCACTTCCCTCCTGCAGCATGACTGGTGGCCTGAGTGATCAAGAAGTCCAAATGGAGGCCTGGGATTCCAGCCTTGGTGGTCATATTCTGGTCAATGATGGTGGATTCCAAATACAGAGCCTTAGCTATAACCTTGTTCCTGGGAGCAGTCATCTCAGGGTTGAAAGGAATCCCTCTCCTGATGGAGACCCGCAACAACATGGAAAATTTTTCTAACAAAGGGCCCAGCTGAAAGTCTGGAAAGGTAAAACATCTGAGTGGAGGGTCATAGAACTGAAGGAAAGTGTGGATCATACTCCTTTGTGATGCATCCAAGTCCATGATCATGTCCATAATGCCACCATAATGTTCCCTGAATAAAGGAACATGATCAGGAGTGATGAGTGTCTGAATCTGCCTGATGCCTGCCAGAGTAGGCTCAAAGAAATGATAGGTAATGTTGCTCTTCCTGGATGGGTCCATGCTGACAATGGATGCTGATGAAGAAGACTAAGGAGAGGTACTGATGAAGACAACTGGTGAAGGTACTGAAGAAGAATCTCTGATGAAGATAACTGATGCAGAAGGCTGAAAAGAATCTCTGATGAAGATAAATGATGAAGGTAGCTGATGAAAATGAACAGTCAAAACCAAAACCAAATAAGATGTGGATTCCCTGTAAGACAAACAGACAAATGTTAAAATGATGCAAAATGATGTATGTAGAATGACATGCAAGGGTTTGTGATCAAGTGTTGGATCTATTATCTGCCTTGATAGGGTCCATGTGTGTTCATAAGTCTAGATGAAGGCTTAGAGAACCAGTAACCAGGTGGGAGACTCAAATAAAGAGTCACAAATCCAGGGTTTCACAAGAATAGTCCAAAATGATGCATTCTTAAAACAAAACTGGTAACAGGGTATGATGAATCCATGGGTTCCTGCAAACCTGTAAACATCCCAACCCCCTCGCATGTATTATTCTAGAACAAGGATCCTCAGACTTGGATCAGTTATGAGAAGTGTAAACACTTCTAACCCGGAGGTACAGTGTTTACAACTATCATAAAGGATCCTCCTCTAATTCACCTCAGATGCTGAAGGTCATAAAAAGGTCATCCAGACTTAGCAGGCTTCCCAGATAGCCCTAGTACTATAGGAAATCCGTAGCACAGAGTTCTCAGGAAGAAACCCATGTCTGAACCGTGTTTCATATTCCCGCACCAGACCGAAATGGAATGGGAAAGAATATAAAGCCACTCTATCATATGAGTCACTCAGGCTCCCGGTATGGAACCTTACTCACTGAATATCCCTCCCACCAAAACAAACAAAAGATACAACACACATGATATGATGATAACAGTATGAAATGCATATAAACAGTAAATGAAAACAATAAATAAAACTATACAGAAAGTAATAAATAAAGCAATAAACAACAAGCACATGTAGCACATAACACCCCCATAAACACAAATCAAACAAGCGCTAGGAGAAACCCACAAAAAGAACCAGAAGCCTTGGTTGCAAGATGTATATCCCCAGCAGAGTCACCAAGCTGTCGCTCCCAAAGATTTGCATCTCGGTGCAAGCGCGAACGGTCAGCGAAAAGAGAGAATGAGAATGAATTGAATAGAGTCGCCAGCTAGGCATTTTTATCCCGAAGGAAAGGTAATGATGCATAAACCTAGGAAGAAATGAATAAGACCGTTGCGAACCAAAGAAACTGAGAAAGGGGGTTGGTTACAACCTGGGAAGGTATTAGTACCCAGATTGTCCGTAGTACTCGACGGGATCCACGCTTAAAAGATTGTGTTTAAAAGGGGTAAGTGTATGTGCTATCTGTGTGCAAAAGCAAGGAATGAAAAGAATGTACAATGTGTAAGTGCAAAAGAGAGGGTGAGATGCTCAAGAATGAGGCATGGAAAGGAAGTTGAAAGAGGGGGAAGACACAAATACTTTTGTTCGTTAACTGTTAAGTTATGCCTACGTATCCTCTCGTGCAATGAGGAAGTCAGAACACCGTAGTTCGACTCAAAGAGACTGAAAAAAGAATTGACTGTGAACTGCTTACTTGTCTATGCTCAAGTGTATGACTCGTCTGGCTCGAGTGCTAATTGTCTTGCATTAGACGGAAGAAGCAATTCCTCGTTTTTGAATGAGTGTGATGAGAAAAGAATCCCAAAGGAGACGATTATTGTTTGTTTTTGTGTTTTCAGTTTTGTTATTGTTTTTTGGTGTTTTGCATAAGTTCATGAGCTTAAGCCTAAATGAAGGGTTTGTAAACTCATTATATCCTCCGTGATTAGGGATAATGAGCCTACTTAAGCATGAGATAAGCATCTCAACTTAATGACCATGATGATGTATGATTAAGATTATTAACCTATTTGTGATTAATTAGATGTTTTTGATTTTTTTGTTTAGTGTTAAGTAATGAGTTTAATCTCTAATCACAGATTAGTGAACTCATTATACTATCCTAATAGAAGGATAATAGATGAGAACACTTCAGCTGAGGAAGATACCTCAACTTAGTCCATGGTTAGGGACTAAATTCATTATGTAACAAGCCTTTATTAAATGGATTTTAATTAAGGGATGAGATTAAGAAATGGATTTTATGTTTGTAAGACAACTTGAGGGCGACTTGTCCATAAAACACTAGGGTTAGTCCCTCTTAACCATAAGGAAAAGTTAGAACCCTAATGTAAGGCCAGAGTTACAAGATAAAGTCTTAGTGATTATTAATGGGATTTTATTAAGAGATTTAAACAAATTAAGGGTTTAACACTTAGGATTAAAGTTATACACTCCATCCTAAGAGAAGGATGCAGACATAACCCTAATTTCAAAGTCCTAAAACTTTTAGAGTTTAGTCTCAGATTATTAAGATGAGAAGAGAGACTCATGGAGACTCAAAGGTAAAATATAGGGGGACTATATACAACCCTTAATGTTATCATGCTTGTATGTCCTATGGTTTGTGAGGCTTAAGAGAAAAGATCTTCAAGGAAGCCACCAATGGAAGAAGCAGATGAAAGGGAGGAGGAAGCAAAAGAATAAGTTACTTATTTCCTAAGAAGATAAGTAACTTAAAGGGAGAAAGTGAGAGATATGGAACACAAGTGAATCAAATTCACTTCAAAGAAAAGTTACAATGCACATGAAAGAGATAAGAAGAAGTGAGAGGTGAAGGAAAATCCACCTCCCACAATAACTTACCGAAAATTCCTGAAATGGTTAGTATGAATGCATAAGACATAAAGCATGAAGAAATGAATTGAAATGAGATGAAAATGAGATGCAAAGACCAAATTCAGAAGTGTTTATGCAATGCAAATGACATATGAGATGATGCAATGTCATACAATGTGCATATGAATGATCATACAAAGATGAGATGTTATGAAAGCATGCTTAGAAGTTTGAAAACACATGGATGTTTATGAAATGAAATGAATGCAAAGCATGGAAAATGAAAGAAGAAATGATCAACAAATGTTTTAACATGTCCTAAGATGTCTAAGATGACATATGAATGCTTAAAATGTCATGGCAAGTTCATGTGATGATGCTATGTAAAGAAGAAAGCAAATGAACATGAGAAATTAGGGTTTTAAGATAACATGAGATGGATATGACCAAAATAGAAGCAATCAACATGATAAAAGTTTGAAATCAAGCTCAAACAAACCCTGAACCTATACAAAGTCACACCCCAAAGGAGAAGGTAAGAAGTTAATCCTATTGAAAGTTATGATTTTCCTAAGTTTGCTAGGGTTTTTGGGTGATGCAAAAGGAAAAATGCAAATCAAATTGAAAATGCAAGATACATTCATGAGGAAAATGACCTATAAACTAAATGAAATATGTAAAACAATGCAAAAATAATCAAGTTCAAACTCTTCTTGGTTAGACAAAAATGATTTTTTAAAGTTAGGGTTTAGAGATTATGATTTTAATGAACCCTAATGCAATGAAAATTGTGAAACTATGATAAGACCTAAAAAGAAATTTGTATGAAGAGTTTGAAAATGTTTCTAAATGCATTGGAATGGTTCATGATTTTTTTGGTAATTTTTAGAAACCTAAATGCATTTTTAATTAATTAAAATACTTTAATTAATTAAAAATAACATTTAAATATTTTAAAAATACTCTTAAAATGCAAAAAATAAAATAAAAATCCTTTTTGAGTTAAGAAATATATTTAAAGTCATATTGAAAAGTTTCAAATATTTTGAAAGTGTTTTGGTATTTTAAAATAAATATGCAAAAGAAATAGAATAAAATGAAAATAAAATGAATAAAATGAGAAGTCAACTGATCCAAGGCTCCAGATTCAAAGGTTGGTTGACTGCGCGCGCAGATGAAAGGTTGGGATTGTTTCTAGCTAAATTAATTAATTAACTTAATTAATTACGAATTAGGGTTAAGTGAGTGAGTTTGGACCATCCAAACACGCGGCAAACAAAATTCAAAGGCCAATATTTAATATGACGCGCTAACCCTAATAAATTAACCTAAACACTTTCAGGTGACCGGAGCAAGCTCCGGTCATCTTCTCCGGCAAGTCTTCTTCCCTATCTCTCTCTATAAGCTACCCCAAGCTCCCAAAATCTCCAGAATGCATCCCCAAACAATATTAAACAAGAATCAAGCATCAAAAACCATTTATATTTCGTGAATCCACTGAATCGAATCAAACAAGCTTTAGGTCAAAAAATTTCATAAAAAACATACATGCTCAATCCTCAACCATTTTCGAAAATAAACATATCACAATGATCAGTGAAGCATATAGAATCATTTAGAAACTTAAAACAAGAGTTCTGGAAAAAATGTTCTTCATGGTTACCAGAGATGGAGCTTTCAGTTCTTGAGCTTTCTGGGCCTCTCCCTTGTGCAATCCAGTCCCCTTTGACCTTTTGAGGCTATTGGCAAGCTTGAATGAAGCTTAGAGTGGCTGGTTTGTGTGTTTCAGTTCTGATAACTCAGAAATCGTGTTTGTGTTGTGGGGTGTTTCAGGCCATTGTAATGGTTGGTTTGTGTTCTATGATTGATTCTGAGATGATTGGTGGAAGAAGTTTGAAGTTTTGATGGCTGTGTTATGAAATTCGAAGAGAGGAAGGTGTGAGATGATATTTGTGATTCTGAACTTGTTGGAGGTTTCAGCCTTGTGTGTTATGTGTTTTGTGATCCATGATGTTTGTATAAACCAATGGGATTGCTCAGAAAGTGGGTGGTGTCACAACTTGATTGATATGGGCCAAGTTGCAAAAAGTCAAGGTTATGTGTACTTGAAGCATGGCACAGGTCAGATGTGTTTCTATGGCTTGTCCTGCCTCAGCTTGATTCATGGAGGACCATGGGATTGAATTTGATGAGCTGGAAAGCTTGGATGAAGATTGAAGATTGGATGAAGATTGAATTTGATTCTTGTGAATAAAGCCACCAAAAACCTAGGTTCAAAGAAAAATTCTGATCTCTTGAAGTTTCTTTGACATGTTATGATGCATAGAAGTTGATTAGAGGTCATTAGAATGCTTGGCAAGTGAAATTGCAAAATTCCCTCTTTGGCATGAACTTGAAAATTATGTGATTTTTGCCAACTTTGAAAGGCTATATCTTGAGTTATAGGATGAATCAAGACTTGTTCTTGTACTTTTTGAAAAGGGAAAGACCTGATCTACAACTTTCATGTCCAAGAATTTTTCATTTGAAGCATTTTTGGTCATGAAAGAGGAGGTTGAAAATCTTTCCCAAAATGGAAAGTTTGCATTTCAAGTCATTTCCAAAAATGGCAAGTTTGCAATTGGCTTAAAATTCATCAATCTTGTGAACTTCAAACCACTTATAAGATCAAATAAAGATCATTGAACTTAAATTTGATGAAAATGACCCTTTGGTTCCATTGTTGGGGGCCTCAGATGCCCTGATTTTGACTTAACTTGCTCAAGAAGTTACCCAGTGAACAAATGGCTTCTACAATGATTTTCTTCATCAAACTTGGTACACATGATCCTTATAACATATTAAGAACACTAGAAACAAGAATGACCAAAAAATTTGGAGTTAAGGCCTCTGAAACCAAAACCCTAATTTTGGTCATCTGTGTAGTGAAAACCCTAGCTCTGCTTCCATGCCTTTGCCAATTCTTGTGATCCCTTGACTTTTATGAACTTTGGGGAGCATAATATGATCATAGAACACACATGGACCCTCTTGGAAAGCTGTAAGATGGATGTCTCATATTGATTCTTGGATTGTTCAGATCATAAACCCTAGATGCAGATGAAATTGAACTATGCAGTGAAGAAAATATTCAATATGAGATGGTATGCTCATACTAAAATGAAAGATCACAAGTCATGGTATGAAAAAAGAGTGAGGGAAAATTTGGGGTATTTACACTTAGCTGAACTGAAACTCTCAAACCAACTCATTTAAACTCCATTCAAGCCTTCCAAAAGCATCAAGGTGATCATTGGAGTGGATTAACATCAAGGAGAGGTCCAGAAAGCTCAGATTGAGAAAGCTTCATCTCAGGTATCATCAAGAACAAATTTCCCATAACTTGTTTTTTAAGTTAAAATATCAATCTACATGTTTCACTGATCATTGTGATGTGTTTGGTTTTGAAAATGATTTGAAAATAAGCATGTATTTAGCTTCTAAAAGTTTTGCACGTTTTTCCGTTTTGCTTCGATTCATGGATTTGGTGAAAAATAAATGAATTTTGTTGCTGGATTTATGTTTAATGTTGTTCAATGATCATTTCTGGAGAGTTTGATGCGTTTTCCTGGGGTTTTGAGGGAGTTAGGGTGAAAGAGTGACCGGAGAAGATGACCGGAGCTTGCTCTGGTCACCTGAAAGTGTTTAGGGTTTGTAATTAGGGTTAGCATGCCAGTTTGAATAATGGCCCTTGGATCTTGTTTACCGCGTGTTTGGACATATCAAATTCATCCACTTAACCCTAATTCTTAATTAATTAAGTTAATTAGGTTAATTAGCCAGAAACCATCCCGACCACTCATCTGCGCGCGCAGTCAACCTAAGTTTAAATTTGGACCTTTAGATTAACATACTTCCCATTTTAATTTATTTTTATTTCATTTTATTCCATTTTCTTTCCATATTTATTTTAAAATAACAAAAGACTTTAAAAATTTTCATTTTCTGCATCTTTACTTTAAATATTTTTCTCAACTCAAAAACATTTTTTATTTTTATTTTTGCATTAAAAAAGTATTTTTAAAACATTTAAATGTTTTATTTAATTAATTAATTGATTTTAATTAATTAAAAATGCATTTAGGTTTCTAAAAATCACCAAAAAATTCATGAAGCATTCATAGACATTTAGAAACATTTACAAACTCACCATACAAATTTATTTTTAGGTTTGATCACATTTTCACAATTATCTTTGAATTAGGGTTCTTAAAAATCACATTTTTAAACCCTAACTTGAAAAAATCGGTTATGCCTAACCATGGTGAGTTTGAATTGGGTTCCTTTAGTATTGTTTCTCATGTTGCATCTAGTATCTAGGTTATTTATCTCATGATTTTGCATTTCATTTTCAATTTGATTTGCATTTTTCTCTTAGGAGTATCCAAAAACCCTAGTTAACTTAGGAAATTCATAACTTTCACTAGGTTTAGCTTTTGACCTTCTCCTTTGGGGTGTGATCTTGTGTATGATTAGTGTTTGTATGAGTTCAAATTTCAAATTTTTATCATGAGGTATGCTTCTGTTTTGGTCATATGCATCTCATGTTGCCTTAAAACCCTAATTTCTCATGTTCATTTGCATTCATCTCTGCATATCATCACCATATGAACTTTCCATGACATCTCATTCATTTGTATGACATTTTAGACATCTTAAGACATGCCTGAACATTTCTTGATCATTTCTTCATTCATTTGCTATGTTTTGCATTCATTACATTTCATGAACATCCATGTGTTTTCATGCTTCTAAACATGCTTCAATTGCATCTCATCCTTGTATGAACATTCATAAGCATTATGTATGATTTTGCATCATCTCATGACACATTTTCCTTGCATATACACTTATGGCTTTGGTCTTATCATCTTTATTCATCTCATTTGCTTTTGCTTTGCATCTTATGCATTCATACTAACATTTTAGGGGCTTATGGTAAGTTGTTTGGGATGTGGATTTGCCTTCACATCCCACCTTTTATCATCTCTTCATATGCATTATTTATTTGTCTTTGAAGTGAAGCTAATTCACTTATTCTCTCTCATTCTTACTTTCTTTCTTTTAGGTTACTTATCTTCTCCAGGAAGTAAGTAACTTATTCTTTCTCTCTTTCTCTTTTCCTCTACTTCTTCTTCCTTGGTGGCTTCCTGAAGATTCTTCTCTTAAACCTCACAAACCCTAGGATATCCAAGCATTATAATCTTTAGGGTTGTATATAGTCTCCCCTAGTTTTTACCTTTGATTCTCCTTGAGTCTCTCTTTTCATCTTATAATCAGAGGCTAAACACTTAAAGGTTTAGGACTATGAATTAGGGTTATGCCTGCATCCTTATCTTAGGATGGAGTGTATAACTTTAATCCTTAGTGTTAAACCCTTAATTTGTTTACACCTCTTAATCAAAACACTTAATAATGATCAAGACATAAGCTTGCAACTTGGGCCTTACCTTAGGGTTCTATCTCTTCCTTTTGGTTAAGAGGGACTAACCCTAGTGTTTAATGGACAAGTCCCCCTCAAGTTGTCTTACATACTTAAAACTCATTTCTTAATCTCATCCTTTAATTAAAATCCACTTAATAAAGGCTTGTTATATAATGAATTTAGTCCCTAACCATGGATTAAGTTGAGGTATCTTCCTCAGCTTAAGTGTTCTCATCTATCATCCTTCTCTTAGGATTGTGTAATGAGTTCACTAATCTTTGATTAGAGATTAAACTCATTACTTAACACTAAACAAAACCCAAAAACATCTTAATAATCACAAATAGGTTAATGATCTTAATCCTATATCAGAATGGTAATTAAGTTGAGATGCTTATCACATACTTAAGTAGGCTCATTATCCCTAGTCAGGGAGGATATAATGAGTTTACAACCTTTGATTTAGGCTTAAGCTCATTATCTTATGCAAAACACAAAAACAATAAAAAACTGAAAACACAAAAAACAAACAATAATTGTCTCCTCTAGGATTCTTTTCTCATCACACTCATTCTATAAATGAGAACTTGCTTCTCCCGTCAAATGCAAGACAGTTAGCACTCGAGCCAGACGTGTCACACACTTGAGCATAGACAAGCAAGCAGTTCACATTCAAAATCATCCCGTCTCTTTGTGTCGAACTATGGTGTTCTGACTTCCTCATTGCACGAGAGGATACGTAGGCATAACTTAACTATTATCGAACAAAATTCTCTGTGTCTTCCCCCTCTTTCAGCTTTCTTTTCTAAGCCCCAATCTTGAGCATTTCACCCTTTCTTTTTGCACTTACACACTGTACATTTCTCCCTAGCTTTTTATACACAATCAGCACATACACTACCCCTTTTTAAACACAATCAAGTAAGCGTGGATCTCGTCGAGTACGACAGACGATCTGGGTGCTAATACCTTCCCAGGTCGTAACCAAGCCCCTTTCTCAGTTTCTTTGTATCACAACCGTCTTATCCATAGCTTTCCAGATTTATGCAGCATTACCTTTCCTCCGGGATAAAAATGCCTAGCTGGCGACTCTATTCAACCTCAACCTCCAACATCACCGACAGTTCGCGTCTGCACCGGGGACATACAATCTTTTCGGGAGCGACACATAGGGACCTTCATAGTTTGGTGTCCACTTGCCCCCGTGGTCTGTATGAGGAGGAAGGATTCTTTTTAGTACAAGTTCTCCCACTTGATATTCCCGAGGTCTCACCTTTTGATCGAAGGCTCTTTTCATTCGTTTCTGATATAACTGACCATGACGAGATATGACCCATTCTGCTTCATCCAATTTTACATCCCTCATTATCCACAAGGAGGGTAAGTCAACTTCCATAGGTAGGACTGCTTCCATACCATACACGAGCTGATAAGGTGTTGCCCCGGTAGATGTTCTGATGGAAGTTCGGTACACATGCAAGGCGAATGGTAACATTTCATGCCAATCTTTGTACGTGACTACCATCTTTTGCACAATCTTCTTAATGTTCTTATTAGCCGCCTCAACATCGCCATTCATCTTTGGCCTGTAAGGAGAATAGTTGTGATGTTGAATTTTGAAGTCCCGACATAGTTCTGTCATCATTTTGTTGTTAAGGTTTGAACCATTATCATTAATGATTCGCTCGGGAACTCCATATCGACAAATGATATCCCTTTTCAGAAATCGGGCTACCACTTGCTTGGTGACGTTTGCATACGAAGTTGCTTCGACCCATTTAGTGAAGTAATCTATGGCTACCAGGATGAATGTGTGACCATTTGAAGCAGTTGGTTCGATCTTTCCAATCATATCAATTCCCCACGTGGCAAAGGGCTAGGGTGAAGACATTATATTCAAAGGATTGGGAGGCACATGCACTTTGTCTGCGTAGATATGGCATTTATGGCACTTTCCGGCATAGGCACAACAGTTTGCATCCATTGTGATACAATAGTAACCCAATCTCAACAATTTCTTTGCCATTATATGTCCTCCAGCATAGGTACCGAAAGAACCCTCGTGTACTTCATGCATTAGTAGGTCTTCTTCTTTCTTGTCAACACATCTGAGCAAGACCATGTCAAAGTTTCGCTTGTATAAGGAGCCATCAATATTGAGGAAGAAACTACCGGCTAGCCTTCTCAATGTCTTCTTATCATTAGACGATGCCCCAGGTGGGTATGTCTGAGTTTTCAAGAAGCATTTGATGTCGTGGAACCAAGGTTTGTTGTTAATCACAGTGTCCATAGAGAATACATACGCTGGTCGGTCTAGTTTGGATACTAAAATCCGAGGCACATAGTTAGCAGTCTGTACTTTGATCATAGATGAAAAGGTGGCCAAGGCGTCTGCAAACTGATTCTCATCTCGAGGGATGTATTCAAGCTTGACTGTTCTGAAGAAAGTCAACAATCTCCTCGTATAGTCACGGTAGGGAACCAGATGCTCTTGATGAGTATACCACTTGCCATAAGTTTGGTTGATCACCAAAGTCGAATCTCCGAATACATTCAAGGTTTTGATCCTGAGGTCAATGGCTTCCTCAAGACCCATGATCTAAGCTTCGTACTCTTCTTCATTGTTAGTGCAGGAAAAGGTGAGCTTTGTTGAGAAAGGCATATGGATTCCATTGGGTGTAATAAGCACTGCACCTAACCCCACGTCCGTTGCAATTAACTGCCCCATCGAACATCATAGTCCATGCTTCTTCTGGGTCAGGCCCTTCAGTGTGAATAAGCTCTTCACAATCTTTTGACTTTAAGAACATGATGTCTTCATCAGGGAAATCAAATCTCATAGGCTGGTATTCACAATGGGTTGCTAAGCCACATATTCAGACAATACACTGCCCTTGATGGCCTTCTGAGAGGTGTACTGAATGTCATATTCTGTTAGAATCATTTGCCACCATGCAACCTGTAACGCCCAAATAATTATTTCTTATTTTAATATTTAAGTAATTATTGTGGTTTGTAGGAATATTTAATGTTGTAGTTAAATTAATCGATAAGTCGGAAATTTAGTCGAAAGTCGTAGAAAATATTATTAGAATTAATTATAATAGTTGTTGTGTTATTTTAAGTAGTGGGCTTGAAACCGTGTTTGAATTAGTAAAATAAGGGGGTGTTATGTTAGGCCCATTAATAATTATAATAGTTTATAGTTTATTAAAATAAAAATAATATAAGTTATAAGAAACAAAAAGAAACAAAAGGGGAGAAGTTAGAAAAAGAAGGAAGAAAAAGAGGAAGTAGAACTGTTGCACGAACGTGAGAGAACAAGAAGAAAATTCTGGAATCTGACTGTAGAGCAACCTTCAATCCAATCTAAGGTAAGGGTGGGTTCGATTATTATAATTGGGTATGAATTCCAATCCGTTGATTTGGGTAGTTAGGTTGAAATAATTAATTGTTGTTCTTGAGGTTACGTAGAAATTATATATATTATGATGAAATTATTAATTGTGAATTAGTTGCTAGATTTCCAATTTTTGGTTGATTTTAAAAGTTGTTGATGTTGCTGGATGTTGTTGTTGGTGGTGGTATTTCACAGGAAATAAATTAGTAATGAGAGAGAGACCTGTAGAAAGAAGAAGAAGAAAACAAAAAGAAAAAAAGAAAAAAAAAGATGAGGTGTGGCGCAGGCCACCAGTCCCTCAAAAGGGGGTGTGGCGCAGGCCATATCTAGAACTATAGTATGTGTGGCGCAGGCCACATTTTGATATGGCAGGTTTCATTAGATTATTTCCTAAGTTTTAATTATGTTTAGTTATGATCAATTAGTTATATTATTATCAGGTGCCATATTAATTTAGTGGAATATTAAATCAGTGGAAGTGAGAAATTAACTTAGAAAATGGGTGGTGTACTGATAATTAAATAATTGCATGAAATGAGGGTTAAAGTGGCGGATGCCACATTGGTCCATGGCGCCAGCCATGTTATTTGGGGGGGGGGGGATTTAAATTTCAATTAAGTTTCAATTTCAACTATTTCTTTTTATATAATCCAATTAACCATTTTTCATGTTATTAAATCTTAAGTATAGAATTTTCTAAATTATGAATTAGTAGATTCATGAAAAACATAATTGGTACCGAAGGCTTAGCATTCTAATTACTTATAATGCGAACAATAAGAAACATGTTTTTAGAATTAGTACTGTGTTTGGTAGTCTTGGCAGAAAGTATGCAGGTTTAAGAATTTAATAGAAACAGTAACAACAATATATTTTGATGACAGATAATTTTTATCGGAACACAGAAAATTTAGTTTTTGTAATAAAATCGTGATAATCGCATAATGATGAAAACAATACCGATTTAGTCAGTTTAGCCGAATTAAGGGAAAAACGAAGTTGCCCGGAATTTAACGAATTTAATCGGGGTCAGTCGGGTAGATTAATAGTTGATTTTATTTACGTTGTTTTGTCGAAAACGTGTTGTATGGTCGATTTGCAGGTATAACTAAGTTGTTGTATGTTTCCGGTTTACAGAATGATTCTAAGTTGTTATGTTGGAGGCTTTTATGCCAAAGTTGCATATAAGTTGTTTATGCCGTAAAAGTTGTTGTGTTGTTCATGTAAATTCATATGCATTTTGTCGGAGCCGTTGCTCACACCACGTTGGCCTGGATTGGCAAAAAAGTTGAAAGTTGAAGGCTTATGCCTTGATGCCTCGATAAATTGGCAGATTTTAAGTTGGGAGTTTTACTCCGAATGGTACCACATGCATAACTAGTCGAGTCTCATTAAAGTTGCATTCTTGTTGATTTGTTGTGTTGAAACTTCATGTGATTTGTGAAGTGGTGTTTGTTTACGATCCTTATTCGCTGTATTGTTTTTCATATACTGATTATAATTACCGTAACTCACCCTTATGTTGAATGTTGTCCTTATGTGACAACGTGCAGGTAATCCTGAGAAGTAGCTGGTTAACGTTGGTCGAGTCGGTGGTCAGTCGCTCTGATACGTAGCACTCGGGGGGATTGTCGCGTGTCTGCTTTGTTGATCTTTTAATTATTACTGAATTTGAATTCTTTGAAGGATTATAGTTGTTTACTTCTTATGTTAAGTTGTTATTATGTTGCTTAAAGATGCTATGAATTACTTTATGAATCCGCTGCGTAAGATTTTATGAAGTTGAACTACCGGAGTGAATGACATTGTTTGGTCGAATTTAAGACAAAGTGTTACGTATTTGTTATGATTTCCTTAAATCGGAAATTGTTTAAAGTTGAATATGTGATATCCCGTTTGCAGAAAAATTTTACGACTCTGATTTTGTTTTATATTTCGTGGGTAGAAAATGGGGTGTTACACAACCCTTCCGGTAAGTGCTGGCTTCTCAAATATGTACTTGACAGGGTCCATCTTTGAGATCAACATGGTAGTATGAGTCAACATATATTATCTTAGTTGGCGAGCAGCCCACGCTAAAGCACATCAAGTTTTCTCGAGCAATGAATAACGTTGTTCACAGTCGGTAAACTTTTTGCTTAAGTAGTATATTGCATACTCTTTTCGACCAGACTCGTCATGCTGGCCCAACACACACCCCATCGATTCTTCTAATACTGTTAGGTACATTATTAGAGGTCTTCCTTCAACTTTAGGCATGAGAATTGGAGGTTCTTGCAAATACTCTTTGAGCTTGTCAAAAGCTTTCTGACAATCATCATTCCACCTGACTGTATGTTCCTTTCTTAGTAGTTTGAACTAGGGCTCGCAGGTTGCAGTGAGATGAGATATGAACCTTGAAATATAGTTCAATCTACCTAAGAACCCTTGAACTTCTTTCTTAGTCTTAGGTGCAGGCATTTCCTGAATTGCTTTGACTTTGTCGGGGTCAACCTCAATTCCTTTTCTGCTTACAATAAAACCTAGCAGCTTACCAAAACGTACCCCAAATGTGCATTTGTTGGGGTTCAACCTTAATTGAAACTTCCTCAGATTCTCGAATAGTTTTAATAGATTTACCAAATGCTCTTCCTCTGTTTGGGACTTGGCAATCATGTCATCCACATAACACTCAATTTCTTTATGGATCATGTCATGGAACAATATTACCATAGCCCGTTGATATATTGCACTAGCATTCTTCAAACCAAACAACATTACTTTGTAGTAGAACGTGCCCCAGGGTGTGATGAAGGTTGTCTTCTCCATGTATTCAGGGGACATCTTGATCTGGTTGTATCCAGAAAATCCGTCCATGAAGGAAAATACCGAGAATTGAGTTGTGTTATCCACCAATACATCAAAGTGAGGTAATGGGAAGTCATCTTTCGGGCTTGCTCTGTTCAGATCCCGGTAATCATCACATATACACACCTTCCCATCCTTCTTAGGTACGGGTACAATGTTAGCAACCCACGGCGGGTAACTAGTTACAGCAAGAAAACCGGCGTCCCACTGCTTTTGTACTTCCTCTTTGATTTTCATAGCCATGTCCGGGCGAGTACGGCGCAACTTCTGTTTAACTGGCGGACAATCCTCTTTCAATGGTAGCTTGTGCATGACAATATCTGTATCTAAACCCGGCATATCTTGATAGGACCAAGCGAACACATCGATATATTCTCGTAGCATACTGATAAGTTGTTTCTTTACCGGAGCTTGCAGACTAGCCCCAATCTTCACTTCTTTCACATCTTCCTCGGTACCAAGATTGATAGTCTCAACCTCCTCCTGATGAGGAGCAATCACCTTTTCCTCTTGTTTCAATAACCTGGCTAGCTCTTCAGGTAAATCGTAGTCTTCTTCAACCTCTTCATCTGCTTGATTAATCAGATTTTCGAAGTCATACGAGGTCATAGCAGTGTCGTTGTCGGTGCGATCTGGAGGGCTATCTCTGCAAGGGTTGAGATTTGGTTCATTTTAGTGATTAATTTTATCTTATTTAGAAAAAGTGAATAAAGTTATTATTGAGAAAAACATTGCCATTTATTGTTTTGTGCGAAAAATAACAAAAATGAAAAGACAGGGAGCGAAAAAAGATCGTTTGCAAAAAGATGTCCATTTTTCATTAATATTCAATTTGCATATTAAAAAATGAGTCCCGACATCTTGGGCAAGATGCAATACTTTGAGGAATGCTTAAAACAGGAAATAATAATTACTCTGCAGCAGTAACCCTTATAATTTTCTGGGAAGACCAGTTGAGGACTTGTTGGCTCGAGACTCTTGGACGGATCCAGCTTTCCAGGTTGTAGTCGCTCTCAGCCTCGTCTTCCAAAGTGTTGACAACATTTGGAGTCAGCATTCCCCCACTTATGAACCTGGGAGCTTCAGCTGCCTCCTCTGGAACATGTCGGGATGGTCTATAACCAAAACCGAATTTGTCTTCTTTTATCTGAACCTTTAACAACTTGCCCCAGCCTTGGTATTCCCTTCTTCCACAACCTTCCGAGCTTGTTTGTAGGAAGCAATTAGGGTGCCCATCCTTTCCTCTTGGGATGCAACAAACACCTCAATTGCAGCTTCGTTGATGTTCAAAGCTTCGAAACCCTGACTCATGGTTTCATGGATATCCCCATCCATATCTATGTACTTGTATGTAGCCAGGTGACTGACAAAGATGTCTTCTTCTCCACAGATGGTGATAATTTGGCCTTCCCACTCATATTTTAACTTCTGGTGAAGGGTCGAAGTTACCGCGCCAGCGGCATGAATCAATGATCGACACAACAAACATCTATAGGTAGGTTGTATGTCCATCACATAGAAGGTAGTTTTGAAAAATTGTGGGCCAATTATAACAGGAAGCTCAATCTCTCCAAGAACCGATTTCTTTGAGCCATCGAAAGCTCTGACAACTAGGTTTCTCAGACAGAGTGCAAGACCATCATACTCTAGCTTGAATAAAGCCTTCTTTGGTAGCACATTGAGTGATGATCCGGTATCAACAAGAACATGAGACAGAACAACACCTTTATATTCCAAAGTGATATGCAAAGCCTTGTTGTGATTACGCCCCTCCGTAGTCAAGTCAGCATCGGTGAAACCTAGCCCATTGTTGCTCCCAGAGATTTACATCCCGGTACAAGCACGAACGTTTGGCGAAAGGAGAGAATGAAGGTGAATGAATAGAGTCGCCAGCTAGGCATTTTTATCCCGAAGGAAAGGTAATGCTGCATAAACCTAGAAAGATATGGATAAGATGCTTGCGAACCAGAGAGACTGAGAAAGGGGGTTGGTTAAAACCTGGGAAGGTATTAGCACCCAGATTGTCCGTTGTACTCGACGGGATCCACGCTTAAAAGTTTGTGCTTGAAGGGATAGGTGTTTGTGTTATCTGTGGGAAAAAGCTAAGAAAAGAATATACAAGTGTCAGTGCAAAAGGTGAATTGCTCAGGAACTGAGGCTTAAAAGAGGATGCTGAAAGAGGGGGAAGAAACATAGACTTTTGTTCGATAATAGTTAAGTTATGCATATGTATCCTCTCGTGGAATGAGGAAGTCAGAACGCTGTAGTTCGACTCAGAGACTGAAATATAAATTGACTGTGAACTACTCGCTTGTCTATGCTCAAGTGTATGACTCGTCTGGCTTGAGTGCTAACTGTCTTGCATTAGATGGAAGAAGCGATTTCTCGTTTATGAATGAGTTTGATGAGAAAAGAATCTCGAAGGAAACGATTATTGTTTGTTTTTGGGGTATTGCGTTTTTTTATTGTTTTTTGGTGTTTTGCACAAGTTAATGAGCTTAAGCCTAAATCAAAGGATGTAAATTCATTATATCCTTCCTTATTAGGGATAATGAGCCTACTTTAAGTATGAGATAAGCATCTCAACTTAATTGTCATGATGATGTAGGATTAAGATCATTAACCCACTTGTGATTAATTATATGTTTTTGGGTTTTTGTTTAGTGTTAAGTAATGAGTTTAAGCCATAATCAAGGATTAGTGAACTCATTACACCATCCTAATAGAAGGATGATAGATGAGAACACTTAAGCTGAGGAAGATACCTCAACTTAATCCATGGTTAGGGATTAAATTCATGACAAAACAAACCTTTATTAAATGGATTTTAATTGAAGATGAAATTAAGAACTGAGTTTTATGATTTGTCAGACAACTCGAGGGGCACTTGTCCATTAAACACTAGGGTTAGTCCTTCTTAACCATAAAGGAAGAATTAGAACCCTAATGTAAGGCCCAAGTTACAAGTTAATGTCTTAGTGATTATTAGATGGGTTAATTAATAGCTTTAAACAAATTAAGGGTTTAACACTTAGGATTAAAGTTATACACTCCATCCTAAGAGAAGGATGCAGGCATAACCCTAATTCCAAAGTCTTAAAACCTTAAAGGTTTAGTCTCTAATGATGAGATGAGAAAAGAGACACAAAGAAGACTTAAAGGAAAAAGTCTAAGGGAAACTAATAAATCCTAAAAGTCATCATGCATGGAAGTCCTAGGGTTTGTGAGGCTTAAGAGAAGAAGTCTTCAAGGAAGCCACCAAGGAGAAGCAAGATGAAAGGAGAAGGAAGCAGAAGAATAAGTTACTTACTTCCTATGAATATAAGTAACTTAAAGAAATAACACAAGTGAGCAAGCCCACTCAAAGACAATCAAAAATGCAGAAAAGATGCAATATGAGAAAGATGAGAAGAAGTGGGAGGTGAAGGCAAATCCACCTCTCAAACAACTTACCATTAACCTGAAAAGTTAGCACAAGATTCATAAGGAAACAAATGAAATGGAATGATGCATATGCAAAGACAAAGACCAAAACCAGAAGCATACACATGATGCAAATGATGCTATGACATGATGCAAAGACCTACCAAGTGCAATGAATGGTCATACAAAGATGAGATGCAAATGGAAGCATGCTTTGAAGTTTGAAAGTTCATGAAAGTTTAATGAAATGAAATGAATGAAAATCATGGAAAATAAATGAAGGAATGATCAAGCCTGATTCTAACATGTCTTAAGAGGTCTAAGATGACATTTGAATGCATGAAATGTCATGGCAAGTTCATGTATGGATGCATATGCAAGATGAATGCAAATGAAGATACAAAATTAGGGTTTTAAGGCAATATGAGATGCATATGGCAAAGACAGAAGCAAATGACATGATAAAAATATGAAATCACACTCAAGAAAACCCTAAACCTATGCTAGGTTACCATCCAAAGGGGGAGGTCAGAAGCTAAACCTAGAAGGCGTTATGAATTTCCTAAGTTTCTAGGGTTTTTTTGGGTGATCTTCAATGAAAAATGCTAAACAAATTGAAAGTGAAAGATAAATTCATGCCAAAAAAATCCTAGAAACTACATGTTATATGGAAAACAATGCAAAAAGAATCATCATCAAACCCTTCATGGTTAGGCCGAAAAGATTTTTCAAAGTTAGGGTTCCAAAAGGGGGATTTTATGAATCCTAAATTCAAAGAAAATGTCAAAGTATGTTCAAAACCAAATAGAAATTTGTATGAATGGTTTGACAATGTTTCTAAATGTCTTAAGATGCAATGTGAATTTTTTGGTGATTTTTAGAAACCTAAATGGTATTTTAATTAATTAATTCCCATTAATTAATTAAAATAAACATTTAAATATTTTAAAAATGCTTTTTAAATGAAAAATAAATAAAATAAAAATTATTTTTGGATGAAGAAAAATATTTGGGACTGAAAATGAAAAAAAAGAGATTTTTCTAGGTATTTTAAAATAAATATGCAAGAAAAATAAATAAAAATGAAATAACAATCAAATAAAATGAAAAGTATGCGCATCCTATGGCTGAGGTTTAAAACAAAATGAAGGGAATTGATTGGCGCCAGATCTAAGGGCCTAGATTCAAACTGGCTATTTTAAAATTAAACCTAATTAATTAACCTAATTAATTAAGATTAGGGTTAACTGGACTCATCCTAGCCATCCAAAGCACGCGGGAAACATGATCTAACGCTCCACATTCAAATTGGGCTAACCCTAATCACAAACCCTAATCACCTTCAGACGACCGGAACAGTGGTTCCGGTCGTCTTCTCCAGCGAGACCCCAAAACCAACTTCTTCCCTAGGCCATTTTAGGGGCTCTAAAGCTCCAGATCAACTCCCCACACCTTCCTAAGCACGAATCTAACCTCAAAACAAATTGCTAATGGCTCAAACTCAAGATACGATTCAAAACATCAAAACTGAAAAAGTTTCAGAGGCTCGATACAAGCTTAATACTCAACCATTTTTAAAACTAAACACATCACAATGATCAGGGAGACACAAAGAACAATCTAGGAACTTAAAATAGCATTTCTAGAAAAAAAGTTCATGAGGTGTACCTGAGCTGGAGCTTTGCAATCTGAGTTATCTGTCCTCCTCTTTTGTGCAATCCTACCCCAATGAGTCCCTTGATGATGTTGAGAAGCTTTGCAAGAGTTTATATGGCTTGGTTTGAGAGATTGCAACTCAGCTGGTCCAAAATCGTGTTTGTGTTTGGCTGACTTTTAGGGCTTGGCAATGGGTGGTTTATGATCCTTGAGTCATTTTCAGATGAATGGTGGAAAAATATTTTAGTTTTGATGCTTGTGTTGTGTGTTTCGAAGAGATGAAGATTGAGGGTGATTTTGTAAAACTTGGCTTGTGTATGGTTCTAACATCCAAGATTATGTGAAATGGCTTGCTTTTAATCCACATAACATGTCTCTATTGGCCAGAGAGTTGTTGTGGCTGCAGCTGATTGGTATGGACCAAGTTGCAAAAAGTCAACATTATGTGTACTTGAGGTATGGGCTCATGCAGGGGTGGTTCAATGGCATGTCTGGCCTCAGCTTGGATCAAGGAGAGCCATGGGATTCATTTTATGCAGCTGGCACAAATGGAAGCATGGCTGTAAGAGATTTTGCAAGTGTTATGCAATTTTGTCCTTTTGAGAAATCTTGTGATGCAAGCCATAGAAACTTGTGATTTCTTGTGCAATTCTGGTCTTTGGAAGTTGATTTGTGTTGTTATGATGCTTAGATGTTGATTAGAGGTCACAAAATGGCTTGGCATGTGAAATTGCAAAAATCCCTCTTTGGCATGAAAGTGAAAATTATGTGATTTTAGCCAACTTTGCAAAGCCATATCTTGAGTTCTAGGAAGAATTAGATCAAGTTCTTGTACTTTTTGAAAAGGGAATGATCCAATATACAACTTTCATGACCAAAGATTTTTCATTTGAAGCATTTTTGGATCAAAAAGAGGAGGTTGAAAAACTTTCCCAAAATGACAAGTTTATATTACAAGTCATTTCCAAAAATAGCAAGTTAGCAATTAGCTCAAAATTCTTCAACTTTGTGAACTTCTAACCACTTCAATGATCAAATAAAGATCATAGAGACCCAAAATGATGATGATGACCCATTGGTGCCCTTGATGGGGGCCTCAGATGCCCTGATTTTGCACTGACTTGCTCAAGAAGTTACCCATTGATCAGATGACTTCCCTATTGAATTTCTTCATCAAAGTTGGTATGCATGATCCTTATAACATATTGAGACTATTAGAAACAAGAATTACCAAACAATTTGGAGTTAAGGCCTCTGAAACCAAAACCCTAATTTCAGGTCATCTGTGTAGTGAAACCCTAGCTCTGCTTGAACTTTTGTGCAATGCCTTGACTTTTCTTGACTTTGATGAATCTTGGGGAGCATATAATGACCATAGACCACACATGGACCCTCTTGAATAGCTTCATGGCTCTTGGAGTGGCCCAAATGAATCTTGGATTGCTCAGATCACAAACCCTAGATGCAGATGAACTTGAACTATGCAAATGAAACAAATATGCAATGTGATGTGGTATGACTGCTCTGGGGTTTATCACGACATATGACGAATGTCGGATAAAAAAATCAACGATGGGGACGACCATCGGATAAAATGATGAAGGACGATCATCAAAAGGTGGAGGACGATCACCTAGCAGGGGACGACTGCTACAGTATCATGACATATGACGAATGTCGGATAGAAAATGGTTCCTTAATGGAGACTCCGCTGGGGATAGGGATGAGGGACGGTCATCCAAAGGTGAAGGACGATCACCTGGCAGGGTACGGCTGTCGAAAGTATCACGACATAGGACGAATGTCGGATAGGAGAAATGTTGTTCTGCTTGGGAATGGTAAACACGGACAGGTTCTTACGCTTAAGAATAAAAGGTATAAGTGTTTGACGCTGTGTATAGATGAAAGATGCGGACGAGCATCCTTAAGACCATGATACAGACGAGTATCGGTAGAAACCAACACCGACGCGTGTTCAGAGATGATGATACGGAAGAGTATCAACTGGTTAACAAAGAGCACGGACGAGTGTCGAATCGGTTTGAGGAGTGATATATATACAAGATACGAACGAGTATCTATATAAGTATGAATGAGTATTGATCTGTTATGAACAAACATTTGTATATGAGAGTGTAAAAAGTGCTTCGGCGACCTATGGGGATAGAATGACACTGACGGGTGTCGACAAGAGTGTATTATGAAGAAGTGTTTAGTTTGCAACAATAGATTGGGCAACCGTGCTGGGGAAGGGTGACACAGACGGGTGTCGACAAGGGTATGTACAGGTTTTTGGATGCAAAGAGGATGTTTTTGCTCATATCTGCGGGGGAATGATATGACACAGACGAGTGTCGAAAGAGTATATATGAACATGTATCTGTGTTGGAGAGTGCAAAGGGGACGCTTTGGCTTTTTTACTTGCAAGGGATGTGAGCTTTATATATTGTTGATGAAATACTAATGGTATTTGCAGGTGATTGGCTCGAACCTGGCTTGTGATCATGCAAATGTTTGATTTTTTCCGTAATGCTCCGTATTTAGACGGAATGCTATGCTCTGTGGGAAAAATGATGCGAATGCTATGATTATGCAAAGAGGAACCGATCTGGGATTTGGATCCCACTGAAGATTGGATCTCTGACTGATCTGCTTGGAGGGATATCCCAGCTGAGGGAGATCATTGGTCGATCTGTATAGCTCTGCTTGGAGAAATATATCCTTGAAAAACATATCCTGTAAGGAGAAACCCAGCTGGGGATGAGGGTGCTTCTGTCACTTTGTTGTATGAGAGTTTCAGGTATTGCTCTTTTGGGGAGAGGTTGGAACTCTGCGGGGAAGAAAAGATCACTGAACGATCTTGTTAGAGAACTCTGTGGGGATCCCGGATGGGGAAGCTTCTGTTGAATAGACTTATGTTGGGTATGAGGAGGTTTTGACAACTCTGCTGGGGAAAAAGCATTTCAGATACTGCTTGGGAAAACGGTAACTTCTGGATATAGCATGCTGGGGATTCAGTGTTTGCCATGCCCCATGTTGCGTATTGAATACCTGCAACCTGTTAAGACATAGAGATGCACAAGTATTCTGAGGTATCCCTTACCGGATTCCATCATAGGAGTTAGGTATTTCTGAGAGTAAATACATTTCCTGCAAGCATTTATTAAGAATGGCTCAATTTATTTATGCAAATATTATATCATGGATATTGGACATTTTGCAAACGAAACAGAAATGTGCAAGAAGAGGTGTGACTGAAAACTCTGATTTTATTAATCTGGGTGTCCTGAATTGGAAGATACAATCAAAGAAACAAATCCCCTGGAATGAGGAGATTATTACAAATTGAAAAAGTAAAAGTGCTGGCAATGTTGACGACGCTCCGGTGAGCTTCCTTTGCTATGACCCGTATGACCTCGACGTTCTTCTTATCTTTCTTTCTGAAGAAAGTTGATTCTAACCGATGCTTTATCCTTTCAAAGATTGTTGTGTTGTGAGTGATACAGACGAATTCACGGTGCAGTTGTTCGCTTATTCCCTTATTTTGCATGGATCGGACTTTCGGGTTTTCAATCCACCGGGATACCCATTTTTGCTTGAGCTTTCCAATGTGGCTTTTCAACTCAGCCGGTGTACATTTTTTTTTAATTTTCCCTTATTTTTGCCCAAGTCTTTTTATTCAGTTTTTGACTCGCCGGGATGCCCTATTTTTGCTTGGACTTACATTCTGTTTTTATGTACAGCGGGTCATTTTATGCGAAGTATTTTTTAACTGCATCTGAATTCACAGGGGATAAGAAATCTTCACCATCCATAGTAGCAAGCATCAGTGCTCCACCAGAGAAAACCTTCTTTACTATGAATGGACCATTATAATTTGGAGTTCATTTGCCCCTGTGGTCTGTATGAGGAGGAAGGAGTCTTTTCAGCACAAGATCTCCTACTTAGTATTCCCGAAGCCTGACTTTCTGATCGAATGCTTTCTTCATCCTTTTCTGATATAACTGCCCATGACAGATTGCAGATAATCTCTTTTCTTCGATCAGATTCAGTTGATTGTACCGAGACCGGACCCATTCTGCTTCGTCCAACTTTACATCCATCATTACCCGTAAGGAGGGTAGTTCAACTTCAACAGGTAGGACTGCCTCAATACCATACACAAGCTGATAAGGTGTTTCCCCAGTGGACGTTCTAATCGAGGTTCGGTACCCATGCAAGGAAAATGGTAGCATTTCATGCCAGTCTTTGTAAGTAACCACCATCTTCTGCACAATCTTCTTGATGTTTTTGTTAGCTTCCTCAACAGCGCCATTCATCTTTGGCTTGTAAGGAGAAGAGTTGTGATGTTGAATTTTGAAGCCCCGACATAATTCTTCCATCATTTTGTTGTTCAAATTTGAACCATTGTCAGTAATGGTTCGCTCGGGAACCCCATATCGACAGATGATGTCTCTTTTTAGAAATCTGGTTACCACTTGTCTAGTGACATTTGCGTATGAAGCTGATTCAACCCACTTGGTGAAGTAATCAATACCTACCAGGATGAATCTGTGGCCATTTGAAGCAGTTGGTTCAATCTTTCCAATCATGTGAATGCCCCACATGGCAAAGGGCCAAGGTGAAGACATCACGTTCAAGGATTCGGAGGCACATGCACTTTGTCTGCATAAATCTGGCATTTGTGGCACTTTCTGGCATAGGCACAACAGTCCGCATCCATTGGGATCCAGTAGTAACCTCTAGCATGGGTACCGAAAGAACCTTCATGCACCTCGTGCATCAGCAAGCTTGCTTCTTTCTTGTCAACACATCTGAGCAGAACCATGTCAAAGTTTCGCTTGTATAACGAACCATCAACATTCAGGAAGAAAATACCGGCTAGTCTTCTTAATGTCTTCTTATCATTGGATGATGCCCTAGGTGGGTATGTCTGATCCTCTAAGAAGCATTTGATGTCATGGAACCAAGGCTTGTCATCTTTAGCAATGTCCATAGAGAATACGTATGCTGGTCGGTCTAGTCTGGATACCAAAATCTGAGGCACATAATGGGCAGTTTGAACCTTGATCATGGAGGAAATGGTAGCTAAAGCATCTGCGAACTGATTCTCGTCTCGAGGTATATACTCAAGTTTGACTGTTGCGAAGAAGGTCAATAATCTCCTCGTATAGTCACGGTATGGAATCAGATGCTCTTGGTAAGTGTACCATTTGTCGTTGGTCTGATTGATTACCAAAGTTAAATCTCCGAATACAATTAAAGTCTTGATCCTGAGGTCAATGGCCTCCTCGAGACCCATGATACAGGCTTCGTATTCGGCTTCGTTGTTAGTGCATGCAAAGGTGAGTTTCGCCGAGAGAGGCATATGAACTCCTTTAGGTGTAATGAGCACTGCACCAACACCACGACCATTCATATTGACAACCCCATCAAACATCAATGTCCATTCTTCTTATGGGTCAGGCCCTTCGGTGTGAACAGGCTCTTCATGATCTTTTGCTTTTAGGAACATGATGTCTTCATCAGGGAAGTCAAATCTTATGGGCTAGTAATCATCAATGGGTTGCTCAGCTAGATAGTCAGACATTACACTGCCTTTGATTGCTTTTTGAGATGTGTACTGAATGTCATACTCTGTCAGAATCATTTTCCATCTTGCAACCCTTCCGGTAAGTGTTGGCTTCTCAAATATGTACTTGACGGGGACCATCTTTGAGATCAACAAGGTAGTGTGAGTTAACATATACTGCCTTAGTCGGTGAGCAGCCCACGCTAAAGCATAACAAGTTTTCTCAAGCAATGAATAACGTTGTTCACAATCGGTAAACTTTTTGCTTAGGTAGTATATTGTATACTCTTTTCGACCAGACTCGTCATGCTGGCCCAACACACACCCCATTGATCCTTCTAATACTGTCAAGTACATTATTAGAGGTCTTCCTTCAACTGGAGGCATAAGAATCGGAGGTTCTTGTTGGTACTCCTTGATCTTGTCAAAAGCCTTCTGACAATCTTCGTTCCACCTGACTCTTTGTTCCTTTCTTAACAATTTGAACAGGGGCTCACAGGTTGCAGTGAGGTGAGATATGAACCTTGATATGTAGTTCAATCTACCTAAGAAACCCCGAACATCCTTCTCAATCCTAGGTGCAGGCATCTCCTGAATGGATTTGACTTTGTCAGGATTAACTTCAATTCCCTTTTCACTTACAATAAATCCCAACAACTTACCAGAACGCACCCTGAACGTGCATTTGTTGGGGTTTAGCTTCAGCTGACACTTTCTCAGACGCTTGAACCACTTCAGCAGATTTACCAGATGGTCTTCTTCAGTGAGGGACTTGGCAATCATGTCATCCACGTAGCATTCAATTTCTTTGTGGATCATATCGTGGAATAACGTTACCATAGCCCGTTGATAAGTTGCACCGGCATTCTTCAGTCCAAAAGGCATTACCTTGTAACAAAAAGTGCCCCGAGGTGTGATGAAGGTTGTTTTCTCCATGTCTTTGGGTGACATCCTGATCTGATTATACCCAGAAAAACCATCCATGAAGGAAAACACCGAGAACTAAGTTGTGTTGTCCACCAATACATCAATGTGAGGTAATGGGAAATCATCCTTCGAGCTAGCTCTGTTCAGGTCCCGGTAATCCACACACATCCGTACATTGTCATCCTTCTTAGGCACTGGTACAATATTAGCAACCCACGGCGGGTAACTAGTTATAGCAAGGAATCTGGCGTCCCACTGTTTTTGTACTTCTTCTTTAATCTTCATGGCCATATCTGGACGAGTACGACGTAGCTTTTGTTTCACCGGAGGGCAATCTTCTTTCAAGGGTAGCTTATGCATGACAATATTCGTATCTAGACCTGGCATGTCTTGATAGGACCAAGCAAAGACGTCGACGTATTCTCGAAGCATGTTGATAAGCTGTTCTTTTACTGAAGCTTGCAGACTGCCCCAATCTTTACTTCTTTCAAATCCTCCTCGGTACCAAGATTAACTGTTTCAACCTCCTCCTGATGAGGAGTGGTCACTTTCTCTTCTTGTCTCAACAACCTGGCTAACTCTTCAGGTAACTCATAGTCTTCTTCAACACCTTCATCAACTTGATTAATCAGATTGTCGAAGTCATACAAGGTCATATCAGTGTTGTTGTTGGTGCAATCTGGAGGATAATCACTGCAAGGGTTGAGATTTGTTCGTTTTAGTGATCAATTTTAATCTTGTTTTAGAAAAAAGTGAAAATGAAGTTGTTTATTTTGAAAACATTGTCAATTTATTGTGTTTGTACAAAAGTGAAAAATGAAAAGACAGTGAGCAAAAAAGAGACTCGTTTAGCATCCACGGTCTACCCAACAAACAACTGTAGGCCGGCTGTATGTCCTTCACATAGAAAGCGGTCTTAAAGACTTGCGGACCGATTATCATGGGTAGCTCCACCTCTCCAAGAATAGATCTTTTGGAGCCATCAAAAGCCCTGACCACAAGATTGCTTGGTCGGAGAGCTATTCCATCATACTCGAGCTTGACAAGAGCTTTCTTGGGTAAGACATTGAGTGAGGACCCAGTGTCTACAAGAACATGAGATAATACAGCTCCTTTGCACTCTAAGGTTATGTGCAAAGCTTTGTTGTGGTGACGCCCTTCCGTTGTCAAATCAGCATCAGTGAAACCTAGCCCATGGCTAGTATTGACATTTGACACCACTATTTCAAGTTGATTCACCGTGATCTCTTATGGCACGTAGGCAGCATGCAAAACATTGAGTAGTGCATCCCGATGGGCTTCGGAACAAAATAGCAGGGATAGTATAGAGATCTTAGAAGGAGTCTGATGGAGCTGGTCCATAACTTTATAGTCACTTCTTTTAATTTTCCTCATAAATTCATCCACATCCTGATCGAAGGATGATTTATGAGTCTCTTTCGGTGCAGATTCTCCAGGTATTACATTCTTCCCATTGGCTTTGGCAGCAGCCTCTGCCTCAGTATTGGTTCTTGGAGCTTGTGACACAAAGAGACGTCCGCTTCGGGTGAAGCCTATGCCTCCCCCGACATTGTCCACTTGTGGGGTGGTAACTGGAGAATCAAGAAGGATTTGTTTCTCCGTTGGAGTAAATGTCATCACCATAATGCCATGGTACATCACTTTCTTTTTCATATGGAATTGGCCCGGGCACCGTGATGGTGACTGGGCTTACTGCAGCAGATGCTGGAACCGTAATTGTCTGTGGATTATAGAAGATAGTGACAGGACTTCTGGTGGATGTTGGTGGTGATGAATTGAACCTTGGTTGGAACTGTTGCTGAGGTTATTGTTGAAAGTTGCTGGAATTCGGGACCGTTGTCGGGTCATAATAAATAGTAACTGTGGAAACATCATTGTTGGTGGTTGCTGGAGTTGTAGAAAATGATGAAATGGAACGGTTGTTTGTTGAAGTGACGGAAGAAATGGTTGCTGAAGTTGTAGATGAAACAGTAGGAACAATGGTTGTTGCAGTTGTAGAAGAATCAATAGGAACAATGGTTGTTGCAGTTGTAGAAGAATCACTTGTTGTTGATAAAAGAGTTGCTGGTGTTGTAGAAGCTATTGTGGTAATTTGCAGAATTCCTTCTCTATTCAAGCCATTGATGCCATCTCTCAAGCTTGCACACCCATTCTTGGAAAGTTTGCATGATTCATAACAGGCCTCACAACCTGGAAACACTTGGCATTTCAAAAGTTGGGCTTTAACCTCTGCCAGAGGAGTCTGAATACTTGCAATGTCTTCTATTAAACTCATGGGTGAGCCTTCCACTATAGCATTAATCCTTGGCCCACTGTGGCTTGGCATAGGATTTTTCATAACATTGGGAGGTGGTGCAAAGTTCAGGGCCTTTGAATCTACCAGATCCTGGACCTTCATATGCAGAGCTCTACATTTTCCGTGGAGTGACCAGGTGCGTTAGAATGAAAAGAACACCTAGCGTTGACATCATAATTTCTTGGAAAGTTCTGAGGATCAGGTGGAGCCAACATCCTCAACTCAACAAGATTGAGCTTTAGGAGTTGTGGCAGCAGTGTAGCATATGGCATTAGAATAGGGTCAATTACCCTATTGATCTGGGATGGTCGCTGTTGAAAAGGGCGTTGTTGTTGATTGTTGTTATTGTTATTGTATGATCTCTGTTGAGGAAATTGTTGTTGTTGCGAAAAGTGTTGTGATTGTTGAGTATATTGAGGAGGTGGAGTGGGGATAGTAACAACAACAAATGATCTGGGCAGATACTTGGGTCTCCCTCTTCCCATGTGCACAGAGTTTGTTTCACCAGATCTATGGGGCCCAGAAAATGGTTTCCTTGCACTGCTTGAACTGGCACCATTGTCGGAGATCTTTCCCATCTTTAGCAGGCTCTCTATTCTTTCCCCAACTATCACCACATCTGCAAAACTGGTGGATGAAAATGCAGCCAATCTGTCAATATATGTACCCTGGAGAGTATTCATGAACATGGCTGCCATCTCCCTTTCTGACATAGGGGGTTGAACTGCAACAGCTAGTTGCCTCCACCTTTAGGCATACTCCTTAAAGCTTTCACGGGAAGATTGAGACATTCCCATTAGATGGGTTCTGTTAGGAGCCATGTCCAGATTATATTGATACTGACGGATGAAAGCTTCAGCCAAATCCTTCCAGTTTCGTACTGTGGCTCTGGTCAAGTGGGAGTACCATTCTCGGGATGCCCATGTCAAGCTATCCTCGAAGTAAAACATCCATAGCTTCTCGTCCATGGTGTATGCTTTTAATCTTCCCAAGAAAGACTGAAGGTGGGTGCATGGGAAGGATGTGCCATTATATCTTTCAAAACACGGGGGTTTGAACTTGTGAGGAATTCTCACCCTTTCCACCAATCCCATGTCCATGAAATCAAAACCTAGAGAGTTTTGAGATTCAAGAGACCTCAGCTTCTCTGCAATTTCGTCCAACTGACGGTTGTAAACTTCGTCTCCAGCCCCAACCACTATGAATCGCTCTTCTTGATGATCTTCCTGCAAGACCCTTCCTCCAGTAATGTTACCCTGAGTATTTCTTATGGCATTGACATCTGGGTTCAGATGGGGTCCAAACTCTGTTGGATCAGTGCGAGGCTGCACGTGATCGTTGTTGCTGGTACCTCTTGTACCTGGATGGCGTTTTTCGGGAGTTTGTCGCTCAACTAACTCCCTTAGTCTTTCCTGGCTCTGAGCTAGACCAGTCATTACTATCATGAAATGAGTCATTTGATTCTTCATCTCAACCCTTTCATTGGAAATCTGGGCCCTCACTTCATTCAAGTCTTGCTGAACTTGATCCATCTGTAGTCCCGGAAGGTTGTTTCTTGTCGGGTACAGGTGTATTCTGTTGACAGGGAACACTCTTCTGTGAGCAATGTTTCCTGAAACCACAACAAAGTGAGAAATAACAACAAAACAAATACCTACAAAACAAAGAAAATGTTAGCATGCAATGCAGGATGCCTATTTGTCTTCCAAGGGTATCCGTTTTTGGTTCTTTGGATTTGACCTTTCCAGACCTCGAGGAAATGTTGATGATGTTGCAGAGAGAGATAAAGCCCACCAAAAATAATACAAACCATATATTACAAAGAGTGAAGATACAAAGTTTGATTTCAATAACAATCCCATGGTGGGTCAAAATACATCAACAAAAGAGAATACAATAAAAATGAAGTACAAACAAACAAGATTCAAACATCCAATACAAAGTCAACTTCTCTAACTTCCTTCAGGAGGGCCTCAATCACTGGACCTACTGGGTGTTGTAAACACCCCAAATTTTCCCTCACTCATTTCACACCATGGCTTGTGATCTTCACATATACATGAATTCAATCATAGCATCCCATATTGCATTTTTGATTCACTGCATTGCTTCTAAGTCATCTGCATCTAGGGTTTGTGATCTGAGCCATCCCTGAGCCATTTGAGCCACTTCAAAGGTCTTCAATCACTTCAAAGGGGTCCATGTATGTTCAAGCATCATATTATATCCTCACAAAGTCAAGGAAGTCAAAGAATCACAAGAACTGAGAAAGGCATGGAAGCAGAGCCAGGCTTAACTGCACAGATGACCCAAAATTAGGGTTTTGGTTTCAGAGGCCATAACTCCAAATTTTTTTGGTCATTCTTGTTTCTATTGGTCTCTATATGTTATATGGATCCTGCATATCAATTTTCATGAAGAAATTCCATGGGGAAGGCATCTAATCAAGAGTTGACTTCTTGAGCAAGTCAGTGCAAAATCAGGACATCTGAGGCCTCCAATGACCCAACCAAAGGATGTCCTCCATCATTTTGAATGTGTATGATCTTTATTTGATCATAGAAGGTGTTAGAAGTTCACAAAATTGAAGAATTTTAAGCCATTTTGCAAAGTTGCCTTTTTGGGAAAGTGACTTGTAATGAAAACTTGCCATTTTGGGAAAGTTTTTCAACCCTTTCTTTTTGATTCAAAAATGCTTCAAATGAGAAAACTTTGGTCATGAAAGTTGTAGAATGGATCCTCCCATTTTCAAAAGTACAAGAACTCATTCTAATTCATTTTGGATCAAAAGTTATGGCTTGTCAAAGTTGGACAAAATCACATAATTTCATGTTTTACACCAAAGAGGAAATTTGCAAAATGGTATGATAAAGCATTCTAAAGGCTTCAAATGTGTACAAACACTTTACAACATGCTCATAGGACCTCTAAAGATCAGAATTGGCCCAAGAATGTTGCACTTTGATGCTTTGAACTTGAAGAATTTCCAAAAGGGGCAAAGTTGTGCCAATTTGCAAAATGGATCAAAGCTTCTCATCCACTTCCCATACCAATCAGCATAGGCCAGCACCCATTCTCTGACCTATCACACTTCTTTATGTGGATCAAATGCAAGCAAAAGCACATAACAACACATCCTAAAGCTCCAAGAACACAACACACTCAAAAATCCCCAAATTTGCAAAAGCTTTCGAATCCCTTGATTCAGCCATCAAACCTTCAAACCTTTTCCACCATTCAACTCCATAAACCTCACTGATCATTTCCCACCCTCCATTTTGCCCTAAAACCTCCATAATCAAAAACATGATTTCAACATTTCATGAACTGAGATTCTGCAAACTCTCTCTGGAGGCCATTTAAACTCCAGCTAAGCATCACAAACTCTTTGGGGGAATCATTGGAGTGGATTTGAAGCAAAGAACTGGCCAGAAAGTCCCTGTTTCGAAAGCTCAAACTCAGGTAGCCATGGCATTTATTTTTCCAGAACTCTTATTTTATGTTATAAAATGATTCTACATGTTTCACTGATTGCCATGATGTGTTTAGTTTTGAAAATAGTTGGGAAATAAGCATTTCATGAGCTTCTGAAATTTCTGAGTTCTTTTCCGTTTTGCTTCGATTCGTGTTTTTGATGATGAATAAATGAATTTTGATGACTGATTCTTGTTGGGGTTGAGGAGAGGATCATTTCTGGAGAGTTTTAGGGTTTGTGGATGCGTATTAAGAGAGATAGCATGAGAGACTGGCCGGAGAAGATGACCGGAACACTGTTCCGGTCACCTGAGAGTGATTAGGGTTCAGATTAGGGTTAATGACATAATTAGTGAAGTTTGAATGTGAGCCGTCCGTTTGCGCGCGCTGGTCAATTCCCTCCCTTTCTTGTTTGAATCCTGGCCCTCAGATCTGCTGACTTCCATTAATTCATATTTTTAATTCATTTTAATTGCATTTTCTTTATCATTTTATTTAAAATAGCAAATCATTTCTAAAACATTTCATTTTTTGCATGCTGACTTAAAATATTTTTCTCATTCTGAATATATTTTTATTTTTATTTTTTGCATTAAAAATTATTTTTAAATCATTTAAATGTTTATTTTTAATTAGTTAATGAAAATTAATTAATTAAAAATGCATTTAGGTATTTAAAAATCACCAAAAAATTCACATTGCATTTAAAAACATTTAGAAACATTATCCAACTCTCAAAACAAATTTCTTTTTGGTTCTTGATGCCTTTTGATCATTTTCATTGGAATTAAATTCATTTTGAGGCAATATTTTTGTGCAAACTTTGAAAAATCCTTTCTGCCTAACCTTTGAGAGTTTGATGATGGTTATTCTTGCATTGCATCCTTCATGGCATGTAGTTTATAGGGTAAAATTGGTTTGATTTGATCTTCCATTTTCAATTTGTTTTGCATTTTTCATGATGAGGTACCTTAAAACCCTAGCCAACTTAGGAAATTCATAACTTTCACTAGGTTAAGAGTTAGGTCCCCTCCTTTGGGCAGTGAACTTGTATAGGTTTAAGGTATCTTTGATTGCATTTTTAATTTTTTTATCATGTCATTTGCTTCTGGTTTTGAATTTCTGCTTTGTGTGTTGATCATAAACCCTAATTTGTGCCTTCCTTTGCATCCATTTTTCATTTGCTTGCATCCAATGACTTTCCATGACATTTTGTGATTCCACATGATTCATAATACATCTTAGGACATATTAGAACCATGTTTGATCATTGCATCTTTCATTTTCCATGTTATATTTCCATTGCATTTCATAAACTTTCTTGAGTCTCCATGGTTCAAGCATGTTTCATCTGCATCCCTATCCTTGTATGATCATTCTCATGTCTTGCCATGTGTTTGCATCATCTACTAGCATCATTGACATCATATTTATGCTTCTGGTTTTGGTTTCCCTCATTGCATTTCATCTCATTTGCATTGCATTTCATTTCTTTTGCTAACTTTTCAGGTGGTAAGTTGTTTTGGGAAGTGAATTTGCCTTCACTTCTCACAATCTCTCTTCATCTCTCTTATGCATCATTGCTGCATTTTATCTTATGTTTGAGTGAGCTTGCTCATTCATGTTTTCTTCCTACCTTCTTTCTTCAAGAAACTTGTCTTCTTAAGTGAAGCAAGTTGTTTTTCTTCTCCTTGTTTCTTTCTCCATTCATCTGTTTCTCTCCTGATGGCTCCTCTGAAGATCTTCTTGCAAGCCTCATTAACCCTAGGAACAACCAAGCATGATCACAATTAGGGTTTAATTAGTCCCCCCATTTAGCTTTTACCTTTGTGTCTTCTTTGAGTCTTCTCTTCTCATCTCATAATCAAGGACTAAACCCTAAAGGCTTTAAGGCTTTGTGATTAAGCCTATGCCTGCATCCTTCTATTAGGATGGAGTGTATAACTTTAATCCTAAGTGTTAAACCCTTAATGTGTTTACATCCTTTAATCAATTCATCTAATAATCACTAAGACATCAAGCTTGTAACTTGGGCCTTGCATTAGGGCTCTAATTCTTCCTTAACTGGTTAAGAAGGACTAACCCTAGTGTTAATGGACAAGTCCCCCTCAAGTTGTCTTACAAATCATAAAATCCATTTCTTCATCTTATCATTAACTAAAATCCCCCTAATAAAGGCTTTGTTTTGTCATGAGGTTAATCCCTAATCATGGATTAAGTTGAGGAGTCTTCCTCAGCTTAAATGTTCTCATCTATTATCCTTCTATTAGGATGGTGTAATGAGTCCATTAAATCCTTGATTATGGCTTAATCTCATTACTTAACACTAAACAAAAACATCTAAATAATCACAAGTAGGTTAATGATCTTAATCCTACATCAGGGTAATTAAGCTTGAAGTGCCTACTTCATACTTAAGGTATTCTCATTACCCCTAATCAGAGGGAAGATGTGATGAGTTTACTAACCCTTGGTTTAGGCTTAAGCTCATTTTCTTATGACAAATACCAAAAAGCAATAAAAGACTGAAAACACAAAAACAAACAATAATCGTCTCCTTCGGGATTCTTTTCTCATCACCTTCACTCACAAACGAGAACTTGCTTCTTCCGTTTAATGCAAGACAGTTTGCACCTGAGCCAGACAGGTCATACACTTGAGCATAGACAAGTAAGCAGTTCACAGGTCAATTTACCTTTCAGTCTCTTTGGGTCGAACTACGGTGTTCTGACTTCCTCATTGCACGAGAGGATACGTAGGCATAACTTAACAGTTATCGAACAAAAGTCTCTGTATATTCCCCCTCTTTCCAGCATCATTCTTCAAGCCTCATAGTCTTGAGCATTCCATCCTTGTTCTTACACTGACACTTCTCTTATACACTTCACATTTATTTTACATTGACACTTGCATTCTTTCCAGCCTTGATACACAAATTGCACTGACACTACCCCCTTAAAACACAAATCTTTTAAGCGTGGATCCCGTCGAGTACGGCGGACAATCTGGGTGCTAATACCTTCCCAGGTTGTAACCAACCCCTTTCTCAGTCTCTCTGGTTCGCAACCGTCTTATCCATATCTTTTTTAGGTTTATGCAGCATTACCTTTCCTTCGGGATAAAAATGCCTAGCTGGCGACTCTATTCATTTCCTTACCTTTCGCCGACCGTTTGCGTCTGTATCCCATTTGACCTAGCCTCATTTGGTGGGAGTGACAGCTTGGCGACTCTGTCGGGGATCCTTGTACTGTAACCAGGGCTTCTGGTTCTTTTTGTGGGTTCCTCCTAGCGCTTGTTTGATTTGTGTTTACTGGGGTGTTATGTGCTAATTGTGTTCATATAGTTGATTTATTTATTGCTTTATGTACAGCTTTATTTATTGCTTTCTTTACAGTTTTTCATTTTTCATACTGTCATGCTATCATTGCTGGATCTGGTTTTCTGTCTTGGTGGGTGGGGTTCTATTGAGAGTTTAAGGTCCTATACCTGGGACCTGAGTGACACCTAGGCTAGAGTGGTTCATGTTCTTTCCCATTCCATTTCGGTCTGGTGCGGGAATATGAAACACGGTTCAGATATGGGTTTCTTCTTGAGAACTCTGTGCTACAGATTTCCTGTAGTGCTAGGGCTATCTGGGAAGCCTGCTAAGTCTGGGTTACCTTTATTATGACCTTCAGAAACTGAGGTGAATTAGAGGAGGATCTTTTATGGTTATTGTAAACACTGTACCTCCGGGTTAGAAGTGTTTACACTTCTCATAACTGATCCAAGTCTGAGGATCCTTGTTTTAGAACATCACCTGTGAGGGGGTTGGGCTGTTTACAGGTTTGCAAGTACCTTTGGCCACATCATACCCTATTACTTGTTTGATTAAGAGTACCTCACTTTGGACAGTTCTTGTGATTTAACCCTGGATATGTGTCTCTTTATTTGAGTCCCCCACCTTGGTTACTGGATTTCTGAACCTCCATCTGGACTTCTTGAACATACAGGGACTTTATATCAAGATAGATATTCAGATCCAACTTGATCACAAACCCTTTGCATATCATTTGCATACATCATCATTGCATCATTTAACATTTGTTTATTTGTTTTTCAGGGTATCCACATCATATTTGGCATGGTTTTGACCCCTTCATCTGCAGAGACCTCTGTTTCATCAGTTATCTGTTTCAGCTACCTTCACCATCACCAGCACTAGCCTATCAGTGACTCATTTCCAGTACCAGTCTTGATCTTCATCAGCACTTGTCTTTAGCTCTTCATCAGCACTCATGTCTGCACCCAGAAAGAGCAATATTTCATACCATTTCTTTGAGCCTGTGTTGGCTGGTATCAGGCAGGTCCAGGCACTTATCACTCCAGACCACATCCCATTATTCAGAGAGCATTATGGAGGTATCCTTGATATGGTTATGGACCTGGACCCTTCTCAGAGGAGTATGATCCACACCTTCCTACAGTTTTATGACCCTCCCTTGAGATGCTTCACATTCCCAGACTTTCAGCTAGGACCTCTACTGGAGGAGTTTTCATCATTGATTGGAGTACCTGTCAGGGGTGGTGTCCCCTTCAACCCAGAGATAACTTCTCCCAGCAATGGAGAGGTAGCAAAAGCATTGTACCTGGAGCCTATTTTGATTGAGCGGAACATGACAACAAAGGCTGGGATCCCTGGCTTGCACTTAGATTTCTTGATTTCTCAGGCCATACTGAAGGCCTCTTTAGGAGAATGGAGGGCAGTTTGTGCATTGTTAGCCCTCAGCATATATGGGGTCATACTGTTTGTAGATGAGCCCAAGTTTATCAGCAAGAATGCCATTCATATTTTCCTTCTGAGGAACCCCGTACCCACATTGCTGGGAGATTTCTATTATTCCATTCATCAGAGGAATGAGAAGCAAAGAGGAAAGTTGGTGAGATGTTGTGCTCCTCTATTTCACACTTGGCTGCTCAAACACTTACCTAAGACTGATGCCTTCCTGAATCCTGACCAACAGAAGAATTGGGCTAAGAGACTTATTGCTTTGATTTCAGATGACATCAGATGGTGCACTCAGAGCACCAAAGGCAAAGACATCATCACTAGCTGTGGGCAGTACCCAAATGTACCTCTGGTAGGAGTAAAGGGTTGCATCAACTACAAACCTTTGCTGTTTAAGAGACAACTGGGCTATGCATTGGTCCACCCTCCTAGAATGCAAGATTTAGCTGAGACCCTGTATTGTGAAATAAAACCTAACCTAGCTGTTGTCAGACAAGCATCCTGGGCTTGGGACAACATCCAGACAAAGGGGGTGGCCATTCTTGGAAAGTGTAATAATGTTGCTTCAGCCCAGTACTATGAATGGTCCCATGCTAGAGCTCAGATCACTGGAATGCCTTTTACCATTAAGGACACACCTGGACCTTCTACAGTACAACCTACAACAACTGTCAGCCTGGAGGAATTTGAGAAACTGAAAGAAAGGAATGAGAATCTGTCTCAAGCTTTGAAGAAGACTCTTTGGGAAAGGAGTGATGGTCGTCTAGACATTGAGAGGTTGGAGAAGCTTAGGTTGGAGCATCTGGCCAAGATTGAGAAAACAGAGGACTACATCAAGAAATCTAGAGCTGGGGAGCAAATATTGAAGAATGCCTGTAAGGAGGCCAAGCTTCAGAAGGCTAGGACTGAACTCTATCTACAAGAGAGTCAGGCTAGGTGGGTGAGGATCACTGAAGCCCGTACTCAAGAAGATAAGAGAACTCAAGCCAGAATTGAGCAATTAGAAGCTAATGAAAAGAAACAACAGGAAGCTTTGCTGGCAGCCCAGAAGGAGATTTCAGAATTGAAGCTTAGGGCTGGATTGAAGAGATCAAAGGACCAGGACAGACACAAGAAGCTGACCTCTGCCATTGCCACTAGGAACCTCCTCATCAGGACTATTACAGAGCATCCAGCTGGCCCAGTGACTGAGGCACTTCTGAAAGAGGTTAAGGAGGATGAGTTTGGACTAGATGTCTGACTTTTTGATTGTTGTTGTTTTCATTTGATGTACTTTTCTTTTGTGTTGTATTTTGACCCTTCAGGGGCATGTGTTGTAAAAACAGACTATGTATTATTCATCTTTTGTAATATATTTTAGTTTGTTTCCATTTGGGTTTTCTTTTCTCACCAACATCAAATCATCTTCCCCGAGGTCTGGAAAGGTCAAAACCAAGAACCAAGCCGGATACCTTGGAAAACAAATAAGCATACTGCATTACATACTAACTTTTGTTTTGTTTTGTAGGTTTTTGTTGGTATTTTGTTTGTTTCTAACACTGTTGTGTCTCAGGAAATATTGCTCGCAGAAGAGTGTTCCCTGTCAACCGTGCACATCGGTATCCTACTCGCAACAACCTTCCGGGTATTATAATGGAGCAAGTACAGCAAGACCTGACAGAGGTCATAACTCAGATGGCTAATGAAAGGCTGGAGATGAGAAATCAAATGACTCAATTCATGGAAGTAATGACTGGCTTGGCCCAAAGTCAAGAAAGATTGAGGGCATTGGTAGAGAAACAAACTCCCGAAGAACCCCATCTGGGAACTGGAGGAACAAGTAACAATGAAGGGGGTCAGCCTCATGTTAATCCACCAGTATTTGGGCCTCACCTACATCCGGAAGTCAACATCCCGGGTAATGTGCAAGGAAATGCTACTGGGGGGAGAATCCTGCAAGAGGATCCCCAAGAAGAGCAGTTTACTATCATGGGAGATGGGGATGAAGTCTATGATAGGAGGTTTGATGAAATTGCTGAAAAGTTGAGATCTCTGTAGTCTCAAAATTCCCTGGGTTTTGATGTAATGGATATGGGGTTAGTAGACGGGGTAAGAATTCCCCACAAATTCAAACCCCCGTGCTTCGAGAAATACAATGGAACCTCCTATCCACGAACTCACCTGCAGTCTTTTCTGGGGAGACTTAAAGCATATACCATGGATGAAAAGCTGTGGATGTTCTATTTTGAAGACAGTTTGATTGGAGCTTCAAGGGAGTGGTATTCACACTTGACCAGAGCTACTATCAGATGCTGGAAGGACCTAGCTGAAGCCTTCATCAGGCAGTACCAATACAATCTGGATATGGCTCCTAAGAGGACCCTTTTGATGGGAATGTCTCAATCCTCCAGAGAGAGCTTCAGGGAATATGCCCAGAGGTGGAGACAGCTTGCTGCTGCTGTCCAGCCACCCATGTCGGAAAGAGAAATGGCCGACATGTTTATGAATACTCTACAAGGAACATATATTGATAGACTGGCCGCCTTTTCTTCCACCAGCTTTGCTGATGTTGTTATAGCCGGTGAAAGAATTGAGAGTCTGCTTAAAATGGGCAAAATTTCTGATAATGGTGCAAGTTCGTCCAGTAATCCCAGAAAGCCTTTTGTGGGACCTCGAAGGACCGGTGAGACAAATGACATTCATGCCACTAGGGGCAGACCTCAGTATGTCCACATATCAGTAGCGGCTGTCACTATTCCAGCTTCGATCCCTCAGCAACCAGCATATCAACAACAACAACAACCCCATTATCAACAGCAAGTTCAGTATCCGCCACAGAGGACCTACAACAACAATAGCAATCAACAGCAAAGACCCTTCCAACAAAGACCATCACAGGCAAATAGGGTGATTGACCCTATCCCTATGCCTTATGCTGCCTTATTGCCACAACTCCTGAAGCTTAACTTGGTTGAGTTAAGGACATTGGCACCTCCAGATCCTTCCAATCTCCCAAAGAATTATGATGTCAACGCCAGATGTGCTTTCCACTCCAATGCACCTGGCCACAATACGGGAAAATGCAGGGCTTTGCAAATGAAAGTTCAAGATCTGGTGGACTCTAAAGCCCTCAACTTCGCACCTCCTCCAAATGTCAACAGAAATCCTATGCCTAACCATGGTGGGCCGAGGATTAATTCCATCGAGGAAGACAAACCATCTACTCTGATCACCAGTGTTGCACAAATTCGGACACCTCTGGTCGAAATTAAAGCTCAGCTTCTAGAGTGCCAGGTGTTCCCCGGGTGTGAGCTCGGTTGTGGGTATTGCAACATTGCAGTCAACGGGTGTGATAATTTGAGAAGCGGCATAGATAGTCTTATTAAGGATGGTATCCTTCAGATCTCAACAACGGCGCCTACAAATCCAGCAATTCCTTTGACAACAATTCCTGATTCTTCTACAACGGCAGCAACAATCATTCCAACCGATTCATCAATATCGTCCACAATGGTTCCATCCATCACTTCAACAAATCAGATGTCAATAACCGATTCTTCTACAACATCAGCATCCCTTTTACCAGCAGAACCTTCTACAACACCAACAGAAATCAACAAAGATGTCTCAGCAGTCACCATTTACTATGATCCATTAGATGTTCCTCCAAACAACAATTTCCAACAACAAGCAGTGGCACTTCCTGCCAGATCACCAGTTACAATTTACTACGATCCGCACACCATTTCAGTACCCTCCTCTGCAGCAGTCAGTCCAGTTACTATTATGGTACCTGGACCAGTTTCTTATGAAAGTAGTAATGCCATACCTTGGCATTATGGCTCTGACCTCTACTGTAACGGGGAGAAAATCACTTTAGATTCATCAACATCTTTTCCACAAATTGATAATGTTGGGGGAGGCGGAGGCCTCACCAGAAGCGGACGCCTTTTTGCCTCACAAGTACAAAGACCTAATGCTGAAGCAGAAGCTGTTGCTAAAGCAAAAGGAAAGAGTGTGGTGCTTGAAGAGCCAACTGTCAAAGAAGCTCAGAAGGCATCTTTTGAGCAAGATATAGATGAGTTTATGAGGATCATAAAAAGAAGTGATTACAAGGTGGTAGATCAGCTTCACCAAACTCCCTCAAAAATCTCCATATTATCCCTGTTAATGTGTTCTGAAGCTCACAGGAATGCATTATTGAAAGTCCTGCACGCAGCATACGTGCCAGAGGAGATCACTGTTAATCAGCTAGAAACTGTGGTGGCAAATGTCAACACCAGTCACGGACTGGGCTTCACCAATGTTGACTTGACAACTGAGGGACGTAACCACAACAAGGCTTTACATATCACCCTGGAATGCAAGGGTGCTGTTCTATCTCATGTACTGGTGGACACTGGGTCTTCGCTCAATGTTCTACCAAAGAAAGCCTTAATGAAGCTGGAGTATGATGGCTTGGCACTGCGTCCGAGTAATTTGGTGGTGAGAGCGTTCGATGGCTCTAAAAGATCAGTGCTTGGAGAGATTGATCTGCCTGTGATGATTGGCCCGCAGACCTTCAAAATTACCTTCTATGTGATGGACATTCAGCCGGCCTACAGCTGTTTGTTGGGTAGACCCTGGATCCATGCCGCTGGCGCTGTTACGTCTACCCTTCACCAGAAGTTGAAATTCGAGTGGGAAGGCCAGATCATCACCATCTGTGGGGAAGAAGACATCTTTGTTAGCCATCTGGCTACGTACAAGTACATAGAAATGGATGGAGAAATCCATGAAACTATGAGCCAGGGGTTCGAGGCCCTGAACATTAATGAAGCATCTGCTATACTGGGAACCTCCATAACATCTTATCAGCAAGCCCGGAAGGTCGTTGAAGAGGGTACTGCCCAGGGCTGGGGCAAGCTGTTGCCCGTGGAGAAGAAAGAGGATAGATTTGGGTTGGGTTACAGACCAACTCAACAAGATCAATCAGAGGCTGCCAAGAAGCCCAATTTTGTCAGCGGGGGATGCTCACCCCGGATGTTGTAAACAACTTGGAAGACGAGGAGGAAAGCGACCGCAACCTAGAGAGCTGGATACGTCCAAGGATCCCGGGGAGCCAAGTCCATAACTGGTCTTCCCAGGAAATTATAAGGGTTACTCCTGCAGAGTAATTATTATTTCCTGTATTTTTAAGCATGCATCAAGTCTTGCATCTTGCCCAAGATGTCAAGACTCATTTTGTAATCGGGCCATCTTGTAATTTTGTGCAAATGGATTAATCAATGAATATCGGACATCTTTTGCAAATGAGTCTTTTTTCTTTTCCGCTCACTGTTTTTTGTCATTTTTCTTTTTGTACAAAAATAAAATGGCAATGTTTTCCAAAATGATAACTTCATTTCACTTTTTCTAAATAAGATAAAATCGATCACTAAAATGAACCAATCTAAACCCTTGCAGAGAGTGCCTTTCAGACTGCACCGAAAACAACACTGCTATGACCTCGTATGACCTTGGCAATCCAATCAATCAAGCTGATGAAAGGGTTGAAGAAGATTATGAGCTACCCGAAAAGCTAGCCAGGTTGTTAAGGCAAGAGGAGAAGGTTATCACCCCTCATCAGGAGGAGGTTGAAACGGTTAATCTTGGTACGGAAGAAGACGTGAAAGAAGTTAAGATCGGGGCCTGCCTACAAGATTCAGTAAAAGAGCAACTGATTGATATGCTTCGAGAGTATGTGGATGTGTTTGCTTGGTCTTATCAGGATATGCCAGGGCTGGACACCGATATTGTCATGCACAAGCTGCCTTTGAAAGAAGACTGCCCGCCAGTAAAATAGAAGTTGCGCCGTACTCGCCCGGATATGGCAATGAAGATAAAGGAAGAGGTGCAAAAGCAGTTGGACGCCGGGTTCCTCGCTGTGACTAGCTATCCGCCGTGGGTTTCTAATATTGTACCTGTGCCTAAGAAGGATGGCAAGGTGAGAATGTGTGTGGATTACTGGGACCTGAACAGAGCCAGCCCAAAAGATGACTTCCCATTACCTCACATTGATGTATTGGTTGATAATACGGCTCAGTTCTCGGTATTCTCCTTCATGGACTGATTTTCAGGATACAATCAGATCAAGATGTCACCTGAAGACATGGAGAAGACAACTTTCATCACACCCTGGGGCACGTTCTGTTATAAGGTGATGCCATTCAGACTGAAGAATGATGCTGCAACTTACCAACGGGCTATGGTAACATTATTCCACGACATGATCCATAAAGAAATTGAATGTTATGTGGATGACATGATTGCCAAGTCCCTCACAGAAGAAGACCACCTGGTGAATTTGTTGAAGCTATTCAAGCGTCTGAGAAAGTACCAGCTGAAGTTAAACCACAACAAATTCACATTCGGGGTGCGATCCGGTAAGCTACTGGGATTTATTGTAAGTGAAAAAGGGATTGAAGTTGACCCTGATAAAGTTAAAGCCATTCTGGAAATGCCTGCACCAAAGTCAGAAAAAGAAGTTCGGGGGTTTCTAGGTAGATTGAACTACATTTCAAGGTTCATATCTCACCTTACAGCAACCTGTGAGCCTTTGTTCAAGATGTTAAGAAAAGAACAAACGGTCAGGTGGAACGAAGACTGCCAGAGGGCTTTTGACAAAATCAAGGAATACTTACAAGAGCCTCCGATCCTTATGCCTCCAGTTGAAGGAAGACCTCTGATAATGTACTTGACAGTATTAGAAGAGTCAATGGGGTGTGTGCTGGGCCAGCATGACGAGTCTGGTCGAAAAGAGTATGCAATTTACTACCTAAGCAAAAAGTTTACTGAATGTGAACAACGTTATTCACTGCTCGAGAAAACTTGCTGTGCTTTAGCGTGGGCTGCTCGCCGACTAAGGCAGTATATGTTGACCCACACTACCTTGTTGATATCAAAGATGGACCCAGTTAAGTACAATTTTGAGAAGCCAGCACTTACCGGACGGGTTGCAAGAGGGCAAATGATCCTCACAGAATATGACATTCAGTACACATCTCAAAAAGCCATCAAGGGCAGTGTATTGTCTGATTATCTTGCTGAGCAACCCATTGATGATTACCAGCCTATGAGATTTGACTTCCCTGATGAAGACATCATGTTCATAAAGGCAAACAATCATGAAGAGCCTGTTCACACTGAAGGGCCTGACCCAGAAGAAGAATGGACTATGATGTTTGATGGGGCTGTTAATATGAATGGTCGTGGTGTTGGTGCAGTACTCATTACACCTAAGGGAGTTCACATGCCTTTCTCAGCAAAGCTCACCTTCAACTGCACTAACAACGAAGCTGAATACGATGCTTGTATTATAGGTCTTGAGGAAGCCATTGACCTCAGGATCAAGACCTTGAATGTGTTCGGAGATTCAGCTCTGGTAGTTAATCAAACCAATGGCAAATGGTACACCCACCAAGATCATCTGATACCTTATCGGGATTATACGAGAAGGTTATTGACTTTCTTCACAACGGTCAAGCTTGAGTATATTCCCCGAGATGAAAATCAGTTCGCAGATGCCCTGGCTACCATCTCATCCATGATCAAAGTTCAAGCTGCCAACTTTGTGCCTCAGATTTCCGTATCCAGACTTGATAGACCAGCATATGTATTTGCAGCAGATGTTGTTAAAAAGGATAAGCCTTCGTTCCATGACATTAAGTGCTTCTTGGAGGATCAAACTTACCCACCTGGGGCATCTTCCAAGGACATGAAGACATTAAGAAGGCTAGCTGGTAGTTTCTTCCTGAATACTGACGGTTCCCTGTACAAGAGAAACTTTGATATGGTACTTCTCAGATGCATTGATAAGACAGAAGCAAACTTGTTAATGCACGAAGTGCACGAAGGATCCTTTGGTACCCATGCAGGAGGGCATGCAATGGCTAAAAAGTTGTTAAGATCAGGTTATTACTGGATCACAATGGATGCAGACTGTTGTGCCTATGCCAGAAAATGACATAAGTGTCAGATCTATGCGGATAAGGTGCATGTGCCTCCCAATCCTCTGAATGTGATGTCTTCACCCTGGACCTTTGCTATGTGGGGCATTGATATGATTGGCAAGATTGAACCGACTGCTTCAAATGGCCACAGATTCATCCTGGTAGCCATTGACTATTTTACCAAGTGGGTTGAAGCAGCTTCATATGCAAATGTGACCAGGCAAGTGGTAGCCCGATTCCTGAAGAGAGACATCATCTATCGGTATGGAGTGCCCGAGCGAATCATTACTGATAATGGTTCCAACTTAAACAATAAAATGATGGCAGAACAATGTCAGGACTTCAAAATCCAACACCACAATTCTTCTCCTTACAGGCTAAAGATGAACGGCGCTGTAGAGGCAGCTAACAAGAATATCAAGAAGATTGTGCAGAAGATGGTAGTTACCTATAAAGACTGGCATGAAATGCTACCATTTGCCTTGCATGGGTACAGAACATCAATCAGAACATCCACTGGGGCAACACCGTATCAACTTGTGTATGGTATGGAGGCAGTCCTACCTGTTGAAGTTGAATTACCATCTTTACGGGTATTGATGGATGTTAAATTTAACGAAGCAGAATGGGTCCGATCCCGATACGAGCAACTGAATCTGATTGAAGAGAAGAGATTGGCTGTAATCTGTCATGGGCAGTTATATCAAAAGAGAATGAAGAAAGCCTTCGATCAGAAAGTCAGGCTCCGAGAGTACCTAGTAGGAGATCTTGTGCTGAAAAGACTCCTCCCTCCTCATACAGACCACAGGGGCAAGTGGACTCCGAACTATGAAGGGCCATTGGTAGTAAAGAAAGTTTTCTCTGGTGGAGCACTGATGCTCAGTACCATGGATGGTGAAGACTTCCTGTCCCCTGTGAATTCAGATGCAGTTAAAAAATACTTCGCATAAAACGACCCGCTGGACATAAAAACAGAATGTAAGTCCAGGAAAAAATAGGGCATCCCGGCGAGTCAAAAACAGAATAAAAGACTCGGGCAAAAGTAAGGGAAAATGAATAAAAATGTACACCCGCTGAGTCGAAAAGCCGCATTGGACAACTTAGGCAAAAATGGATATCCCGGTGGATCGAAAACCTGAAAAGGCGATCCACGCAAAATAAGGGAATAAGCGAACAACTGCATTCTAAATTCGTTTGTATCACTTACAACATGGTAAGCTCCGAAAGGTTCAAGCTTCGTTCAGAATCAGCCTTCTTCAGAAAGCAAGACGAGAAGAACGTCAATGTCATACGAGTCATAGCAAAAGGGAAGCTCCTTGAAGCGTCATCAACATTGCCAACACCTTTTTGTTTTTCAATTTGTAACGATTCCCTCATTTCAGGGGATCCGTTTCTTTGAATGTATCTTGCCAAATTCAGGGCACTCGAATTAATAAAATCAGATTTGTCAATCACACACCGTCTCGTACTCTTTTATTTTCAAAAATGTCCGATGTCATTAATTTATTGATTGCATAAATACAGATGTTTCTCTCCTAAAAATACGTGCTTGCAGGAAATATACTTACTCTCGGGAGTGTCCAAATTCCTATGATGGAATCCAGTAAGGGATACCTCGGGGTACTTGTGCGTTTCTTTGTCTTTACAGGATTGCAGGTGCCAAATTCCTATGGGGCATGAAAGCTTCTCCCCAGCAAGCTGTCAAATCATTATCTACTAGGTTCGTCTTCCGGATTAGCATCGGAGGTGTTTTCTCCCCACCTGATTAGTCAAGTATCATCCTCAGCAGGACCCCTACAAAAATCTCTAGGAAGATCTTCCCATGATCTTTCTTCTTCCCCAGCCAAGTGCCAACCAGGGAACTACCTCCCCACAGAATTTCAACCTCTATCCAGAAGAGCAACGCGTGAAGAAATCACAACAGAGTGAAGAAAGCTTCTACAGACCCCAGCTAATTCCCCCATTGCCGAGATAGGTCTATCAGTGGTCTCGCTCCCCATGCAGAATCAGATATGTCGTATCTACCAATGATCTCATCCCCAACTGGGATATCCGCTTCAAGCAGATCGGCCAGAGATCTCCACGGCAACGGGATCCGAATCCCGGATCAGTATCTTAGCATAATCATAGCATTCGCATCATATTTTCACCACAGAGCGTAGCATTCCGTCTAATACGGAGCATTACGGCAAGAATCAAACCTATTGCATAAATCATAAGCCATGTGTCGAACTGAACACCTGTAAATACAAACCATTCATTAACAATATACAGAATACTCCCCAAATTCCCCGACAGAGAGCCAAAGCATTTCCTTTACGCTCACAAATACAGATACACTCCCTTCGGCACTCGTCCGTGTCATCATTCCCTAGTAAATTACCCAAACAAACGAATGCTTACAGTACAGATACTTCTTGACACCCGTCCGTGTCATATCCCCAGTAGAAAGCCAAAGCGTCCCCTTTGCACTCACAGATACATATATACACAATTCCTTGACGCCCGTCCGTGTCACCTACCCCAGCATAGTTACCTAAACACTCTGTAAATCAAATACTCGTTTATAATACACTTTTTCCGACACCCGTCCGTGTCGTGTTCTCCCTAGCAAGTTAAACACTCGGCTGTGTCTCACTCTTACTTTTCACTCATACAGATACTCGTCCGTATCTTGTATATATCACTTAAATCCCCTCATAACCGACACTCGTCCATGTTTTTTGTTAACCAGTTGATACTCGTCCGTATCATCATCTCTGAACATGCGTCAAGCGTTTGTTTCTACTGATACTCGTCCGTATCATAATCGTAAGGATTCTCGTCCGCATCTTTAATCTATACACCGTGTCAAACACTTATATCTTCTTGAATTTAGGCACTCGTCCGTGTCCACTTTTCCCCAGCGAAGTCCCCAGCAAAACTTCTCTTCTCTCTGACATTCGTCCTATGTCATGATACCTTTTCGGCAGCCGTACCTTGCCAGGTGATCGTCATTCACCTTTTTGATGATCGTCCTTCATCATTTTATCCGATGGCCGTCCCCATCGTGGATCTTGTTATCTGACATTCGTCCTATGTCATGATAAACCTAAGAGCAGTCGTACCCTGCTAGGTGATCGTCCTTCACCTCTTGATGATCGTCCTTCATCATGCTTATCCGATGGCCGTCCCCATCGTCGACCTTTTTATCCAACATTCGTCCTATGTCGTGATACCTTTGGCAACCATACCCTGCCAGGTGATCGTCCTTCACCTTAGATGATCGTCCTTCATCCTTATCCCCAACAGAGCAGCCGTCCCCTGCTAGGTGATCGTCCTTCACCTTTGATGACCGTTCCTCATCATCTATTTCTTCCACCCGATGGTCGTCCCCATCATTTACCTTTAATCCCTAGAGAGTCTTATAACTTTATTTGATGGTCGTCCCCATCATGATCCCTCTATTTCCCCAGCAGTCGTCCTCTGCTCGACGGTCGTCCTCCGTCGCCCGCACTTTATAAATCATAATTTACTTCCTTTTACAATCTATATCCCTTTTCTTCTTCATTCAGTGAGTGCAAATTTTGGACTGTCTTTGGTATTCAACCACAAGTTATCTTGTTTGACTGTTAAGCCGTCGCTTACATCCTACACAGTTAACTCATGTTTGAATAGGGGCAGCTGTAAACACCCCAAATTTTCCCTCACTCATTTCACACCATGGCTTGTGATCTTCACATATACATGAATTAAATCATAGCATCCCATATTGCATTTTTGATTCACTGCATTGCTTCTAAGTCATCTGCATCTAGGGTTTGTGATTTGAGCCATTCCTGAGCCATTTGAGCCACTTCAAAGGTCTTCAATCACTTCAAAGGGGTCCATGTATGTTCAAGCATCATATTATATCCTCACAAAGTTAAAGAAGTCAAATAATCACAAGAACTGAGAAAGGCATGGAAGCAGAGCCAGGCTTAACTGCACAAATGACCCAAAATTAGGGTTTTGGTTTCAGAGGCCATAACTCCAAATTTTTTTGGTCATTCTTGTTTCTATTGGTCTCTATATGTTATAAGGATCATGAATATCAATTTTCATGAAGAAATTCCATGGGGAAGGCATCTAATCAAGAGTTGACTTCTTGAGCAAGTCAGTGCAAAATCAGGGCATCTGAGGCCTCCAATGACCCAACCAAAGGATGTCCTCCATCATTTTGAATGTGTATGATCTTTATTTGATCATAGAAGGTGTTAGAAGTTCACAAAATTGAAGAATTTTAAGCCATTTTGCAAAGTTGCCTTTTTGGGAAAGTGACTTGTAATGAAAACTTGCCATTTTGGGAAAGTTTTTCAACCCTTTCTTTTTGATTCAAAAATGCTTCAAATGAGAAAACTTTGGTCATGAAAGTTGTAGAATGGATCCTCCCATTTTCAAAAGTACAAGAACTCATTCTAATTCATTTTGGATCAAAAGTTATGGCTTGTCAAAGTTGGACAAAATCACATAATTTCATGTTTTACACCAAAGAGGAAATTTGCAAAATGGTATGATAAAGCATTCTAAAGGCTTCAAATGTGTACAAACACTTTACAACATGCTCATAGGACCTCTAAAGATCAGAATTGGCCCAAGAATGTTGCACTTTGATAATTTGAACTTGAAGAATTTCCAAAAGGGGCAAAGTTGTGCCAATTTGCAAAATGGATCAAAGCTTCTCATCCACTTGCCTCAGTTCACAAAATCTGATCCACAAGCATTCCATGATCTCAGCTGAACCAAGCCATGCCCCTAAACCATCCTGCCATGACCCATACCTCAAGTACACCAACTTTTGACATTTTGGCAACTTGCCCATACCAATCAGCATAGGCCAGCACCCACTCTCTGACCTATCACACTTCTTTATGTGGATCAAATGCAAGCAAAAGCACATAACAACACAGCCTGAAGCTCCAAGAACACAGCACACTCAAAAATCCCCAAATTTGCAAAAGCTTTCGAATCCCTTGATTCAGCCATCAAACCTTCAAACCTTTTCCACCATTCAACTCCATAAACCTCACTGATCATTTCCCACCCTCCATTTTGCCCTAAAACCTCCATAATCAAAAACACGATTTCAACATTTCATGAACTGGGATTCTGCAAACTCTCTCTGGGGGCCATTTAAACTCCAGCTAAGCATCACAAACTCTTTGGGGGAATCATTGGAGTGGATTTGAAGCAAAGAACTGGCCAGAAAGTCCCTGTTTCGAAAGCTCAAGCTCAGGTAGCCATGGCATTTATTTTTCCAGAACTCTTATTTTATGTTATAAAATGATTCTACATGTTTCACTAATTGCCATGATGTGTTTAGTTTTGAAAATAGTTGGGAAATAAGCATTTCATGAGCTTCTGAAATTTCTGAGTTCTTTTCCGTTTTGCTTCGATTCGTGCTTTTGATGATGAATAAATGAATTTTGATGACTGATTCTTGTTGGGGTTGAGGAGAGGATCATTTCTGGAGAGTTTTAGGGTTTGGGGATGCGTATTAAGAGAGATAGCATGAGAGACTGGCCGGAGAAGATGACCGGAACACTGTTCCGGTCACCTGAGAGTGATTAGGGTTCAGATTAGGGTTAATGACATAATTAGTGAAGTTTGAATGTGAGCCGTCCGTTTGCGCGTGCTGGTCAATTCCCTCCCTTTCTTGTTTGAATCCTGGCCCTCAGATCTGCTGACTTCCATTAATTCATAATTTTAATTCATTTTAATTGCATTTTCTTTATCATTTTATTTAAAATAGCAAATCATTTCTAAAAAATTTCATTTTTTGCATGCTGACTTAAAATATTTTTCTCATTCTGAACATATTTATATTTATATTTTTTGCATTAAAAATTATTTTTAAATCATTTAAATGTTTATTATTAATTAGTTAATGAAAATTAATTAATTAAAAATGCATTTAGGTATTTAAAAATCACCAAAAAATTCACATTGCATTTAAAAACATTTAGAAACATTATCCAACTCTCAAAACAAATTTCTTTTTGGTTCTTGATGCCTTTTGATCATTTTCATTGGAATTAAATTCATTTTGAGGCAATATTTTTGTGCAAACTTTGAAAAATCCTTTCTGCCTAACCTTTGAGAGTTTGATGATGGTTCTTCTTGCATTGCATCCTTCATGGCATGTAGTTTATAGGGTAAAAGTGGTTTGATTTGATCTTCCATTTTCAATTTGTTTTGCATTTTTCATGATGAGGTACCTTAAAACCCTAGCCAACTTAGGAAATTCATAACTTTCAATAGGTTAAGAGTTAGGTCCCCTCCTTTGGGCAGTGAACTTGTATAGGTTTAGGGTATCTTTGATTGCATTTTCAATTTTTTTATCATGTCATTTGCTTATGGTTTTGAATTTTTGCTTTGTGTGTCTATCATAAACCCTAATTTGTGCCTTCCTTTGCATCCATTTTTCATTTGCTTGCATCCAATGACTTGCCATGACATTTTTTGATTCCACATGATTCATAATACATCTTAGGACATATTAGAACCACGTTTGATCATTGCATCTTTCATTTGCCATGTTATATGTCCATTGCATTTCATAAACTTTCTTGAGTCTCCATGGTTCAAGCATGTTTCATCTACATCCCTATCCTTGTATGATCATTCTCATGTCTTGCCATGTGTTTGAATCATCTCCTAGCATCATTAACATCATATTTATGCTTCTGGTTTTGGTTTCCCTCATTGAATTTCATCTCATTTGCATTGCATTTCATTTCTTTTGCTAACTTTTCAGGTGGTAAGTTGTTTTGGGAAGTGAATTTGCCTTCACTTCTCACAATCTCTCTTCATCTCTCTTATGCATCATTGCTGCATTTTATCTTATGTTTGAGTGAGCTTGCTCATTCATGTTTTCTTCCTACCTTCTTTCTTCAAGCAACTTGTCTTCTTAAGTGAAGCAAGTTGTTTTGCTTCTCCTTGTTTCTTTCTCCATTCATCTGTTTCTCTCCTGATGGCTCCTCTGAAGATCTTCTTGCAAGCCTCATTAACCCTAGGAACAACCAAGCATGATCACAATTAGGGTTTGATTAGTCCCCCCATTTAGCTTTTACCTTTGTGTCTTCTTTGAGTCTTCTCTTCTCATCTCATAATCAAGGACTAAACCCTAAAGGCTTTAAGGCTTTGTGATTAAGCCTATGCCTGCATCCTTCTATTAGGATGGAGTCTATAACTTTAATCCTAAGTGTTAAACTCTTAATGTGTTTACATCCTTTAATCAATTCATCTAATAATAACTAAGACATCAAGCTTGTAACTTGGGCCTTGCATTAGGGCTCTAATTCTTCCTTAACTGGTTAAGAAGGACTAACCCTAGTGTTAATGGACAAGTCCCCCTCAAGTTGTCTTACAAATCATAAAATCCATTTCTTCATCTTATAATTAACTAAAATCCCCCTAATAAAGGCTTTGTTTTGTCATGAGGTTAATCCCTAATCATGGATTAAGTTGAGGAGTCTTCCTCAGCTTAAATGTTCTCATCTATTATCCTTCTATTAGGATGGTGTAATGAGTCCATTAAATCCTAGATTATGGATTAATCTCATTAATTAACACTAAACAAAAACAACAAAAACATCTAAATAATCACAAGTAGGTTAATGATCTTAATCCTACATCAGGGTAATTAAGCTTGAAGTGCATACTTCATACTTAAGGTATTCTCATTACCCCTAATCAGAGGGAAGATGTGATGAGTTTACTAACCCTTGGTTTAGGCTTAAGCTCATTTTCTTATGACAAATACCAAAAATCAATAAAAGACTGAAAACACAAAAACAAACAATAATCGTCTCCTCCGGGATTCTTTTCTCATCACCTTCACTCACAAACGGGAACTTGCTTCTCCCGTCTAATGCAAGACAGTTTGCACCTGAGCCAGACAGGTCATACACTTGAGCATAGACAAGTAAGCAGTTCACAGGTCAATTTACCTTTCAGTCTCTTGGGTCGAACTACGGTGTTCTGACTTCCTCATTGCACGAGAGGATACGTAGGCATAACTTAACAGTTATCGAACAAAAGTCTCTGTATATTCCCCCTCTTTCCAGCATCATTCTTCAAGCCTCATAGTCTTGAGCATTCCATCCTTGTTCTTACACTGACACTTCTCTTATACACTTCACATTTCTTTTACACTGACACTTGCATTCTTTCCAGCCTTGATACACAAATTGCACTGACACTACCCCTTTAAAACACAAATCTTTTAAGCGTGGATCCCGTCGAGTACGGCGGACAATCTGGGTGCTAATACCTTCCCAGGTTGTAACCAACCCCCTTTCTCACTCTCTCTGGTTCGCAACCGTCTTATCCATATCTTTTCTTAAGTTTATGCAGCATAACCTTTCCTTCGGGATAAAAATGCCTAGCTGGCGACTCTATTCATTTCCTTACCTTTCGTCGACCGTTTGCGTCTGTACCCCATTTGACCTAGCCTCATTTGGTGGGAGCGACAGGTGTTCTGTGATAGTCCTGATGAGGAGTTTCCTGGTAGCAATGGCATTGGTCAACCTCTTATGCTTATCCTGATCCTTTGACCTCTTCAACCCCGCCCGGAGTTTCAACTCAGATATCTCCTTCTGTGTTGCCAATAATGCCTCCTGATGCTTCTTCTCACTAGCCTCCAACTGCTCTATCTTAGCTTGAGTCCTTTGATCTTCTTGTGCACGGGCCTAAGTGATCCTGATCCACCTAGCCTGGCTTTCCTCTAAGTAATGCTCTGCTCTAGCCTTCTGAGTCTTTTCTTCCTTGCAAGCATTCTTCAGTACTAACTCCCCTGCTCTAGCCTTTATGATGTAGTCATCCGTCTTCTCGATCTTGGTCAAGTGCTCAATCCTGATCCTCTCTAACCTCTCATTGTCCATACGGCTGTCATTTCTCTCCCAGAGAGTCTTCTTCAAGGCTTCAGAGAGTTGATTATTCCTCTCTTTCAGCTTCTCAAACTCTTCTAAACTGACAGTAGCTGCAGGTTGTACTGTTGAAGGTCCAAGTACATCTTCTAAGGTGAATGGCATCCGGGTGATCTGTGCCCGAGTATGAGACCAATCAAGATACTGTGATGAAGCTATATTATTGCATTTTCCCAAAATAGCTGTCCCCTTAGTCTGAATGTTGTCCCAAGCCCAGGCTGCCTGTCTGACAATAGCAGAGTTGTGCTGGATTTCATAATAGAAGGTCTCAGTCAAATCTTGTCTTCTTGGAGGATGAACCAAAGCATACCCCAATTCTCTCTTAAAAAGTAAAAGGTTGTAGTTGATGCAACCTTTTACTCCAATCAAAGGCACATTAGGATATTGCCCACACCTAGTAATGATGTCCTTGCCCTTGGTACTCTGAGTGCACCATCTGATGTCTTCTAATGTCAAGGAAATCAATATTTTAGCCCAGTTCTTTGGATGATGAGGGTTCAGGAAAGTGTCTTACTTTGGAAAATGTATTAACAACCATGAGTAATAGAGGGGAGCATAGCATCTGACCAGTCTTCCTCTTTGCTTCTCATTCCTTTAGTGTACTGAATAATATAAGTCTCCAAGCAAGGTAGGAACTGGGTTCCTTAGTAAGAACAGGTGAATAGCATTCTTGCTTACAAACTTTGGCTCGTCTGCAAACAAGATAATCCCATATATACTGAGGGCTAAGAGTGCACAAACATCATCCCACTTCCCTGCTGCAGCATGCAGGGTGGCTTGGGAGATCAAGAAATCCAAGTGAAGGCCTGGAACCCCAGCCTTGGTGGTCATGCTCTGATCAATGAGGGCGGGCTCCAAATGCAATGCCTTGGCTATGTCTTCATTCTTGGGAGCAACCATATTAGGGTTGAAAGGAATCCCTCTCCTGATAGGAACTCCTAACAACAAGGAAAATTCTTCTAGCAGAGGTCCCAACTGAAAATCAGGAAATGTGAAGCATCTGAGAGGAGGATCATAAAACTGCAAGTAAGTGTGGATCATGCTCCTCTAGGATGCATCCAGATCCATGATCATGTCCAATATGCCTCCATAATGTTCTCTAAATAGTGGGACATGATCAGGGGTAATGAGAGACTGGATCTGTCTGATGCCTGTCAGGGTGGGCTCAAAGAAGTGGTATGTGATGTTGCTCTTCCTGGAAGTATCCATGCTGATAATGGATGTTGGTGAAGAGACTGAGAAGAAATCCTGATGAAGGTAACTGCTGAAGACTAATGAAGACGACTATAGGAGGGTCTCTGACAAACTGGTGAAGGTGCTGGAGAAGATAACTGAAGAAGTCTGAGCAGCAGAATGAGTCAAAACCAAACCAAAGATAAAAAGGTGGATACCCTGTAAAACAAATAGGCAAATGTTAAATGATGCAAAGATGATGTATGCAGAATGATATGCAAAGGGTTTGTGATCAAGGGATGGATCTGTTATCTGCCTTGATAGGGTCCATGTGTTCAAAAGTCTGCATGAAGGCTTTAGAAAACCAGTAACCAGGTGGGGGACTCAAATAAAGAGTCATAAATCCAGGGTTTCACAAGTACTGTCTAAAGTGATGCATTCTTAAACAAAATTGATAACAGGGTATGATGAGGCCAAGGGTTCCTGCAAACCTGTAAACATCCCAACCCCCTCACATGTAATGTTCTAGAACAAGGATCCTCAGACTTGGATCAGTTATGAGAAGTGTAAATACTTCTAACCCGTAGGTACAGTGTTTACAAGAACCATAAAAGATCCTCCTCTAATTCACCTCAGATGCTGAAGGTCATGAAAAGGTCATCCACACTTAGCAGGCTTTCCAGATAGCCCTAGTACTACAGGAAATCCGTAGCACAGAGTTCTCAAGAAGAAACCCATGTCTGAATCGTATTTCATATTCCCGCACCAGATCGAAATGGAATGGGAAAGAATATGAAGCCACTCTAGCCTATGTGTCACTCAGGAGGAACCCACTCTAGCACATAACACCCCCGTAAACACAAATCAAACAAGTGCTAGGAGGAACCCACAAAAAGAACCAGAAGCCCTGGTTGTAATATAAGGTATCCCCAGCAGAGTCGCCAAGCTGTCACTTCCGGATATTTGCATCCCGGTACAAGCGTGAATGGTCGGCGAAAGGAGAGAATGAAGGTGAATGAATAGAGTCGCCAGCTAGGCATTTTTATCCCCAAGGAAAGGTAATGCTGCATAAACCTAGAAAGATATGGATAAGACAGTTGCGAACCAGAGACATTGAGAAAGGGGGTTAGTTACAACCTGGGAAGGTATTAGCACCCAGATTGTCCGTCGTACTCGACGGGATCCACGCTTAAAAGTTTGTGCTTAAAGGGGTAGGTGTATGTGTTATCTGTTTGCAAAAGCTAAGAAAGAATATACAAGTGTCAGTGCAAAAGGCGAATTGCTCAAGAACTGAGGCTTAAAAAAGGATGCTGAAAGAGGGGGAAGACACAAAGACTTTTGTTCGATAACAATTAAGTTATGCGTACGTATCCTCTCGTACAATGAGGAAGTCAGAACGGTGTAGTTCGACTCAAAGAGACTGAAAGATAAATTGACTGCGAACTGCTCGCTTGTCTATGCTCAAGTGTATGACTCGTCTGGCTAGAGTGCTAACTGTCTTACATTAGACGGAAGAAGCGAGTTCTCGTTTATGAATGAGTGTGATGAGAAAAGAATCCCGAAGGAGACGATTATTGTTTGTTTTTGGTGTTTTGAGTTTTTTATTGTTTTTTGGTGTTTTGCACAAGTTAATGAGCTTAAGCCTAAATAAAAGGTTGTAAATTCATTATATCCTCCCTGATTACGGATAATGAGCCTACTTTAAGTATGAGATAAGCATCTTAACTTAATTGTCATGATGATGTAGGATTAAGATCATTAACCCACTTGTGATTAATTAGATGTTTTTGGGTTTTTGTTTAGTATTAAGTAATGAGTTTAAGCCATAATCAAGGATTAGTGAACTCATTACACCAACCTAATAGAAGGATGATAGATGAGAACACTTAAGCTGAGGAAGATACCTCAACTTAATCCATGGTTAGGGATTAAATTCATGACAAAACAAACCTTTATTAAATGGATTTTAATTGAATATGAAATTAAGAAGTGAGTTTTATGATTTGTAAGACAACTTTAGGGGGACTTGTCCATTAAACATTAGGGTTAGTCCTTCTTAACGATAAAGGAAGAATTTGAACCCTAATGTAAGGTCTAAGTTACAAGTTAATGTCTTAGTGATTATTAGATGGGTTAATTAAGAGGTTTAAGCAAATTAAGGGTTTAACACTTAGGATTAAAGTTATACACTCCATCCTAAGAGAAAGATGCAGGCATAACCCTAATTCCAATGTCTTAAAACCTTAAAGGTTTAGTCTCTAAAGATGAGATGAGTAAAGAGACACAAAGAAGACTCAAAGGAAAAATTCTAAGGGAAACTAATTAGTCCTAAAAGTTATCATGCTTGGAAGTCCTAGGGTTTTTGAGGCTTAAGAGAAGAAGTCTTCAAGGAAGCCACCAAAGAGAAGCAAAATGAAAGGAGAAGGAAGCAGAAGAATAAGTTATTTACTTCCTAAGAAGATAAGTAACTTAAAGAAAGAAAGTGAGAAAGAAAGAACACAATTGAGAAAGCCCACTCAAAGACAATCAAAAATGCAGAAAAGATGCAATATAAGAAAGATGAGAAGAAGTGCGAGGTGAAGGCAAATCCACCTCTCAAACAACTTACCATTAACCTGAAAAGTTAGCACAAGATGCATAAGGAAAGAAATGAAATGGAATGATGCATATGCAAAGACAAAGACCAAAACCAGAAGCATAAACATGATGCAAATGATGCTATTACATGATGCAAAGACCTACCAAGTGCAATGAATGGTCATACAAAGATGAGATGCAAATGGAAGCATGCTTTGAAGTTTGAAAGTTCATGAAAGTTTAATGAAATGAAATGAATGCAAATCATGGCAAATGAATGAAGGAATGATCAGGCATGATTCTAACATGTCTTAAGAGGTCTAAGATGACATATGAATGCATGAAATGTCAAGGCAAGTTCATGTATGGATGCATATGGAAGATGAATGCAAATGAAGATGCAAAATTAGGGTTCTAAGGCAATATGAGATGCATATGGAAAAGACAGAAGCAAATGACATGATAAAAATTTGAAATCACACTCAAGCAAACCCTAAACTTATGCTAGGTTACCATCCAAAGGGGGAGGTCAGAAGCTAAACCTAGAAGGAGTTATGAATTTCCTAAGTTTCTAGGGTTTTTTTGGGTGATCTTCAATGAAAAATGCTAAACAAATTGAAAGTGAAAGATAAATTCATGACAAAAAAAAATCCTAGAAACTACATGTTATATGGAAAACAATGCAAAAAGAATTATCATAAAAACCCTTCATGGTTAGGCAGAAAAGATTTTTCAAAGTTAGGGTTCCAAAAGGGGGATTTTATGAACCCTAAATTCAAAGAAAATGTCAAAGTATGTTCAAAACCAAAAAGAAATTTGTATGAATGGTTTGACAATGTTTCTAAATGTCTTAAGATTCAATGTGAAATTTTTGGTGATTTTTAGAAACCTAAATGGTATTTTAATTAATTAATTCCCATTAATTAATTAAAATAAATATTAAAATATTTTAAAAATGCTTTTTAAATGCAAAAAGAATAAAATAAAAATTATTTTTGGATGAAGAAAAATATTTGGGACTGAAATGCAAAAAATGAGATTTTTGTGATTTTTCTAGGTATTTTAAAATAAATATGCAAGAAAAATGAATAAAAATCAAATTAAATGAAAAGTATGCGCATCCTGTGGCTGAGGTTTAAAACAAAATGGAGGGAATTGACTGGCGCCAGATCTAAGGGCCCAGATTCAAACTGGCTATTTTAAAATTAAACCTAATTAATTAAGATTAGGGTTAATTGGACTCATTCTAGCCATCCAAATCACGCGGGAAACATGATCTAACGCTCCACATTCAAACTGGGCTAACCCTAATCACAAACCCTAATCACCTTCAGACGACCGGAACAGTAGTTTTGGTCGTCTTCTCCGGCGAGACCCCAAAACCAACTTCTTCCCTAGGCCATTTCAGGGGCTCTAAAACTCTAGATCAACTCCCCACACCTTCCTAAGCACGAATCTAACCTCAAAACAAATTTCTAATGGCTCAAACTCAAGATACGATTCAAAACATCAAAACTGAAAAAGATTCAGAGGCACGATACAAGCTTAATACTCAACCATTTATAAAACTAAACACATCACAATGATCAGGGAGACACAAAGATCAATCTAGGAACTTAAAATAGCATTTCTGGAAAAAACGTTCATGAGGTGTACCTGAGCTGGAGCTTTGCAATATGAGCTATCTGGCCTCCTCTTTTGTGCAATCCTACCCCAATGAGTCCCTTGATGATGTTGAGAACCTTTGCAAGAGTTTATATTTCTTGGTTTGAGAGATTGTAACACAGCTGGTCCAAAATCGTGTTTGTGTTTGGCTGACTTTTAGGGCTTGGCAATGGGTGGTTGATGATCCTTGAGTCATTTTGAGATGAATGGTGGAAAAATATTTTAGTTTTGATGCTTGTGCTGTGTGTTTCGAAGAGATGAAGATTTAGGGTCATTTTGTGAAACTTGGCTTGTGTATGGTTCTGACCTCCAAGATTATATGAAATGGCTTGCTTTTGATCCACATAACATGTCTCTATTGGCCAGAGAGTTGTTGTGGCTGCAGCTGATTGGTATGGACCAAGTTGCAAAAAGTCAACATTATGTGTACTTGAGGTATGGGCTCATGCAGGGGTGGTTCAATGGCATGTCTGGCCTCAGCTTGGATCAAGGAGAGCCATGGGATTCATTTTATGCAGTTGGCACAAATGGAAGCATGGTTGCAAGAGATTTTGCAAGTGTTATGCAATTTTGTCCTTTTGAGAAATCTTGTGATGCAAGCCATAGAAACTTGTGATTTCTTGTGCAATTCTGGTCTTTGGAAGTTGCTTTGTGTTGTTATGATGCTTAGATGTTGATTAGAGGTCACAAAATGGCTTGGCATGTGAAATTGCAAAAATCCCTCTTTGGCATGAAAGTGAAAATTATGTGATTTTAGAAAACTTTGCAAAGCCATATCTTGTACTTTTTGAAAAGGGAATGATCCAATCTACAACTTTCATGACCAAAGATTTTTCATTTGAAGCATTTTTGGATCAAAAAGAGGAGGTTGAAAAACTTTCCCAAAAAGGCATGTTTATATTACGAGTCATTTCCAAAAATAGCAAGTTTGCAATTAGCTCAAAATTCTTCAACTTTGTGAACTTCTAACCACTTCAATGATCAAATAAAGATCATAGAGACCCAAAATGATGATGATGACCCATTGGTGCCCTTGCTGGGGGCCTCAGATGCCCTGATTTTGCACTGACTTGCTCAAGAAGTTACCCATTGATCAGATGACTTCCTCATTGAATTTCTTCATAAAAGTTGGTATGAATGATCCTTATACCATATTGAGACTATTAGAAACAAGAATGACCAAAAAACTTGGAGTTAAGGCCTCTGAAACCAAAACCCTAATTTCAGGTCATCTGTGTAGTGAAACCCTAGCTCTGCTTGAACTTTTGTGCAATGCCTTGACTTTTCTTGACTTTGATGAATCTTGGGGAACATATAATGACCATAGACCACACATGGACCATCTTGAATAGCTTCATGGCTCTTGGGGTGGCCCAGATGAATCTCGGATTGCTCAGATCACAAACCCTAGATGCAGATGAACTTGAACTATGCAGATGAAACAAATATGCAATGTGATGTGGTATGCTTATGCTTATTAAAATATGAAAGATTACAAGCCATGGTGTGAAATGAGTAAGGGAAAATTTAGGGTGTTTACATCCATGACTAGTATTGACGTTTGCGACCACCGTCTCTAACTGATTGACCGTGATCTCTTCAGGCACATAAGCTGCGTGCAAAACCTTGATTAGTGCATTTCGGTGAACTTCGAAACACATGAGCAGAGATAGTATGGAAGCTCCAATGAAAGAAAAACTCATCAGTATGCTTTGGGAATATGTTGACGTCTTTGCTTGGTCCAATCAAGATATGCCAGGTCTAGATACGAATATTGCCATGCACCGATTACCACTGAAAGAAGATTGTCCGCCAGTCAAACAGAAGTTACGCCGTACTCGTCCGGATATGGCCATGAAAATCAAGGAAGAAGTACAAAAGTAGTGGGAGGCCGGTTTTCTTTCTGTATCTAGTTACCCGCCGTGGGTTGCTAACATTGTACCCGTGCCTAAGAAGGATGGCAAGGTGCGTATGTGTGTGGATTACCGGGACCTGAACAGAGCTAGCCTGAAGGATGATTTCCCATTACCTCACATTGACGTATTAGTGGATAACACAGCTCAGTTCTTGGTATTTTCCTTTATGGACGGATTTTCTGGATATAATGTGATTAAGATGTCACCTGAAGACATGGAGAAGACAACTTTCATCACACCTTGGGGCACGTTTTGTTACAAGGTAATGTCGTTCGGTCTGAAGAAAGCCGGTGCAACATATCAGCAGGCTATGGTAACATTATTCCACGATATGATCCACAAAGAAATCGAGTGCTATGTGGATGACATGATTGCCAAGTCCCTTATAGAGGAAGATCATCTGGTGAATCTGCTGAAATTGTTTAAGCGTCTGAGGAAGTATCAGTTGAAGTTGAAACCCAACAAATACACATTCGGGGTACGTTCCGGTAAGCTTCTGGGTTTTATTGTAAGTGAAAAAGGAATTGAGGTTGATCCCGATAAAGTCAAGGCTATTCAGGAAATTCCCGCACCTAAAACTGAAAAAGAACCTCGAGGGTTCTTAGGTAGATTGAACAACATCTCATGGTTCATATCTCATCTCACTGCAACCTGCTAACCCTTGTTCAAGTTGTTAAGAAAAGAACAAAAAGTCAGGTGGAACGACGATTGTCAGAGAGCTTTTGACAAGATCAAAGAATATCTGCAAGAACCTCCAATCCTCGTGCCTCCAATCGAAGGAAGACCTCTAATCATGTATCTGACAGTATTAGAAGAGTCAATGGGTGTGTGTTGGGCCAACATGACGAGTCTTGTTGAAAAGAGTATGCAATATACTACCTAAGAAAAAAGTTTACCAACTATGAACAATGTTATTCACTGCTCGAGAAAACTTGTTGTGCTTTAGCGTGGGCTGCTCGCCGACTAAGACAATATATGTTGACTCATACTACCTTGTTGATCTCAAAGATGGATCCAGTCAAGTACATATTTGAGAAGCTAGCACTTACCGGAAGGGTTGCAAGATGTCAAATGATTCTAACAGAATACGACATTCAGTACACCTCTCAGAAAGCCATCAAGGGCAGTGTATTGTCTGAGTATCTGGCTGAGCAACCCATTGATGATTACCAGCCTATGAGATTTGATTTCCCTGATGAAGACATCATGTTCTTAAAAGAAAAAGATTTTGAAGAGCCTCTTCACACTGAAGGGCCTGACCCAGAAGAAGCATGGACTATGATGTTCAATGGGGCAGTTAATTTCAACAATCATGGGGTTGGTGCAGTACTTATTACACCCAAGGGAGTCCATATGCCTTTCTCAGAAAAACTCACCTTTGCCTGCACTAACAACGAAGCAGAATACGAAGCTTGTATCATGGGTCTTGAGGAAGCCATTGACCTCAGGATCAAAACCTTGAATGTATTCGGAGATTCGGCTTTGGTAATCAATCAGACCAACGACAAATGGTACACTCATCAGGATCATCTGATTCTCTACCCTGACTATACGAGGAGATTGTTGACCTTCTTCACAACAGTTAAGCTTGAATACATCCCTCGAGATGAGAATCAGTTTGCAGACGCTTTGGCTACCATTTCATCCATGATCAAAGTACAATCTTCTAATTATGTGCCTCGGATTCTTGTATCCAGACTGGACAGACCGACATATGTATTCTCAGTGGACACCGCCACTGATAACAAGCCTTGGTATCATGACATCAAATGCTTCTTTAAGACTCAGACGTATCCACCTGGGGCATCGTCAAAAGATAACAAGACATTGAGAAGGCTGGCCGACAGTTTCTTCCTCAATACTGATGGTTCTTTGTACAAGCGAAACTTCGACATGGTCTTGCTCAGATGTGTTGACAAGAAGGAAGCAGACCTGCTGATGCACGAAGTACATGAAGGTTCTTTCGGTACCCATGTCGGAGGACATGCAATGGCAAATAAGTTGTTAAGATCAGGTTACTATTGGATCACAATGGATGCAGACTGTTGTGCGCTATTCCAGAAAATGCCATAAATGCCAGATCTATGCAGATAAAGTGCATGTGCCTCTGAATCCTTTGAATGTAATGTCTTCACCTTGGCCCTTTGCCATGTGGGGAATTGATATGATTGGAAAGATTGAACCGATTGCTTCAAATGGTCATAGATTCATCCTGGTAGCCATTGATTACTTAAACAAATGGGTTGAAGCGGCTTTGTATGCAAACGTCACCAGACAAGTGGTAGCTAGATTTCTGAAAAGGGATATCATCTGTCGATATGGAGTTCCCGAGCGAATCATTATTGATAATGGTTCCAATTTGAACAACAAGATGATGGCAGAACTTTGTCGGGACTTCAAAATTCAACATCATAACTCTTCTCCTTACAAGCCGAAAATGAACGACGCTGTTGAGGCAGCCAACAAGAATATCAAGAAGATTGTGCAAAAGATGGTAGTCACCTACAAAGACTGGCATTAGATGCTACCATTTACCTTGCATGGGTACCGAACCTCTATCAGAACATATATTGGGGAAACAGCTTATCAGCTTGTGTATGGCATGGAAGCAGTCATACCTGTTGAAGTTGAACTACCCTCCTTACGGGGTATGATGGATGTGAAACTGGATGAAGCAGAATGGGTTCGGTCTCGATACAATCAACTGAATTTGATTGAAGAGAAAAGATTAGAATCTATATGTCATGGACAGTTGTATCAGAAACGAATGAAGAAAGCCTTCAATCAGAAAGTCAGACCTCGGGAATACCAAGTGGGAGAGCTTGTTCTGAAAAGAAATCTTCCTCCTCATACAGACCACAAGGGCAAATGGACGCCAAATTACGAAGGCCCTTTCATAGTAAAGAAAGACATCTCTGGTTGAGCACTGTTGCTCACTGCTATGGATGGCGAGGACTTTTCATCTCTTGTGAATTCAGATGCAGTTAAAAAATACTTCGCATAAAAAGACTCGCTGGACATAAAAATAGAATGTAAGTCCAGGCAAAAATAGGGCATCCCGGCGAGTCAAAAACAGAATAAAAGACTCGGGAAAAAATAAGGGAAAATTATTTAAAAAATGTACACCCGCTGAGTTGAAAAGCCACATCGGACAGCTTAGGAAAAAATGGGTATCCCGGTGGATTGAAATCCCGAAAGGGCGATCCACGCAAAATCAGGGAATAAGCGAACAACTGCGTTCTGAATTAGTCTGTATCACTCACCACATGGTAAGCTTCGAAAGGATAAAGCATCAGTCAGAATTAACCTTCTTTAGAAAGCAAAATAAGAATAACGTCAAGGTCCTATAGGTCACAACAAAGGAAGCTCACTGGAGCGTCATATTCAAACATTTCCAACACTTTTATTTTCTCAATTTGCAGCAATCTCCTCCTTTCAAGGGATTCGTTCCTTTGAGTGTACTTGCCTATTCAGGGCACACAAATCAATAAAATCAGAATTTTCAGTCACACTTTGTTTTGTACATTTTTGTTTCGTTTGCAAAATGTCCAAAGTTCATAATACAATACTTGCATGAAAACATATGATCCATTTTAATAAAAGCTTGCAGGAAATGTGTTGCTCTCAGACAAATCTAAATCCTATGACGGAATCCAGTTAAGGATACCTCGGGACACTTATGTGTTTCCTTTGTTTAACAGGTTGCAAGTACTCAAGGAAGACCATTTCATAGCATGGGGCATATCAGTCATTATATCCCCAGCCAAGCCAACAATCACGTCATTAGCAGAACTCCTTGACAAGAAGTATCTCCTTGCAAAGTTTTTATCCCCCCAGAGGATCCCTTGAGGAATTCATCAATCTCCATCATGTCGCTTGAACGAAGAAGTGGCAACAGGTTGCTTCCCATAAGTTATCTCCTCCCCAAGTAGGATCTCTCAAGCAATGCCTGACGGCTCTTCCCCAACAAAGTGGTCAAGAACTTTCTATTCCCCATCAGAGTTGCCAGGATTCTCTCATCCTCAGCAGAGTCGGTGGAATTGCTTCCCCATAGAGTTGCCATTCTCTCCCCAGTAGAGCAATGCATGAAATATTTCCCTAGCGGATTTGCTGAAACTTCCTCATCCCCAGCGGAGTTCTCCCTCTGGACAGATAGACCAAAGATCTTTCTCCTTGCAGGATCCGGATCTCAGATCGGGTTTCTCATTTGCATAATCATAGAATTCACATCATTTTCCCCAAAATAAGCGTAGCATTCCGTCTAATAAGGAGTATTACGGCAAAAATCAAACATTAGCATGATCATAAGCCAGGTTCGAGCCAGTCACCCTCAAATATCAAAATCACTTCACCAGCAATATATAAAACTCATATCCCATGCAGATAAAGGACAAAACATCCCCTTTGTACTCTCAAACACATATGCATGTTCATATTTATACATGCTCTTTTTGACACTCGTCCACATCATCTTTCCCCAGTAAAGTTGCCACAAATCCTTCAGAATTCTCAAACACGTGTTCATACATGTACATATTCTTTGTTGACACTCGCCCGTGTCATATTTCCAGCAAGTCAAACACTCGTCCGTGTCCCTTTCTCAATCCCTTTTTGACTCTCGTTTGTGTCTTGCGCATATTTCCCCAGCAGGTCAATACCTGTACTCACTTATACAGGAGTCTTCTATACTCGTCTGTATCTTGTATATATCACCCCTCAACAGATCAACACTCGTACGTGTTCCTTGCTTAACCGATTGATACTCGTCTGTATCATCATCCTTAAACACGTGTCAGCGTTTTCTTCTACCGATACTCGTCCGTATCATGGTTCTAAGGATGCTCATCCGCGTCTTTGGTCTATACACACTGTCAAACACTTATACCTTCTATTTTAAAGCGTTATTACTCATCCGTGTTTACATTCCCATAAAGACAAAACAACTTTTTCTATCCGGCATTCGTCCTATGTCGTGATATTTTTGGCAGCCGTCCCCTACCAGGTGATCGTCCTTCACCTTTGGATGACCGTCCCTCATCCTTTCCCTAGTGGAATCCCCATTGTTGATCCTTTCTATCCGGCATTCGTCCTATGTCGCGATATTTTTGGCAGTCGTCCCATGCCAGGTGATCGTCCTTCACCTATTAATGACCGTCCCTCATCATTTATCCGATGGCCGTCCCCATCGTTGATCTTGTTATCCGACATTCGTCCTATGTCGCGATAATCCCCAAGAGCAGCCGTACCCTGCTAGGTGATCCTCCTTCACCTCTTGATGATCGTCCTTCATCATGCTTATCTGATGGCCGTCCCCATCATTGATCTTTTCTATCCGGCATTCGTCCTATGTCGTGATAAAGAGCAGCCATCCCCTGCTAGGTGATCGTCCTTCACCTTTGATGACCATCCTTCATCAAATATTTCATTTATTCTTTAAACCGATGGTCGTCCACATCGTGGTCCTTTTTCCTTCTCCTTATGATCGTCCTTCATCAGTTTTACCTGATGGTCGTCCCCATCGTTGTTTACTTTACCATTCAACCTGATGGCCGTCCCCGTCAATTCTTCCTTCATTCCTTTAATCCCCCGAGAATTTTATTTCCTTACCCGATGGCCGTCCCCGTCGCGGTTTCTTTATTTCCCAGCATGATGGCTGTCCCCATCATTGCTTTGCTTACCGTTTTACCCCCAGCAGTCGTTCTCTGCTCGATGGTCATCCTCCATCGCTTTAATTTGATACTCATACTATACTATCCTTTACAATTTATATCCCTTTTCTTCTTCTCCCCAGTGAGTGCAAATTTTGGACTGTCTTTGGTGTTCAACCACAAGTCATCTTATTTGTCTGTTAAGCCATGCGCTTACATCCTGCACAACTAACTCATGCTTGAATAGGAGTAGCTGTAAACACCCCAAATTTTACCTCACTTCTTTCTCACACTAAAGCTTGTGATATTTCATTTCTGCATTAGCATAAGCATATCATATCCCACTGCATAGTTCATTTCATCTACATCTAGGGTTTGTGATCTGAGCAGTCCAAGAAGTGATATGAGCCATCCCAATGGTCTTGAAGCATTCCAAGAGGTTCCATGTGTGTTCCATGATAATAATATGCTCCCCAAAGTTCATAAGAGTCAAGGGATCACAAAGCATGGCAAAGGCATAGAGGTAGACTGAAGATTTCCTACACAGATGACCTAAATTTAGGGTTTTGGTTTCAGAGGCCTTAATCCCAAATTTTTTGGTAATTCTTGTTTCTAATGGTCTTAATATGTTATAAGGATCATGTGTACCAAATTTTATGAAGAAATTCACTGTGGAAGTCATATGATCATTGGGTAACTTCTTGAGCAAGTAAAGTCAAAACCAGGGCATCTGAGGCTTCTATCAAGGGTAACAAAGGGTCATCATCATCATTTTGGGTCTCTATGACATTTATTTGATCATTTAAGTGGTTGGAAGTTCACAAAGTTGAAGAATTTTGAGCCAAATGCAAACTTGCTATTTTTGGAAAGGACTTGTAATGGAAATTGTCCATTTTGGGAAAGATATTCAACTTATTCTTTCATGACCAAAAATGCTTCAAATGAAAAATTCTTGGACATGAAAATTGTAGATTATGTCTTCCCGTTTTCAAAAAGTACAAGAACATGTCTTGATTCATCCTAGAACTTTTCAAAGTTGGCAAAACTCCTATAATTTTCAAGTGTGCACAAAAGAGGGAATTTTGCAAATTCACTTGCCAAGCCATTTCATGACCTCTAATCAACTTCTAAACATCATACAAACATAGTGCAACACATTTGGATCAGAATCATGCCTTGCATCACAATTTTCCATGGCCAATTTCTCAAGAAATTTCAAAGTTGTCAAAATGCATAAAGCTTGCAAACACTTGATCAAGGCCATCCAACTGCACTCTAATGATCCAAATGCTCTCCATGAACCCAGCTGAGGCCAAGACACCCCTTGAAACAACTCTGAACCATGCCCATACCTCAAGTACACAATGTTGACATTTTTGCAACTTGGCTCATACCAATCACACTATGCCTCCACCCACTTTCTAATCACTCTCATTGGCCTATACTAACATTATGCAGCTCATTTCATAACACACACAAGCCTGAAACATCACATAACTCAGATTGCTCAAAAATCCCTAAAATCTCAATTCCTTCGAAACTCACTCCTCAGCCACTCAAACTCAAAACTTTCACCACCAATCATCTCCACACATCATAAGGATCATTTCACACCCATTTCCATGGCCTAAAAACACCTCAATCAAAAATACGACTTCTGAGTTATCAGAATTGAAACACACAAACCAATCCATACAAGCTTCATTCAAGCCTTTCAGAAGCTCAAGGGGGACCATTTGAGTGGTTTTGCATCAAAGGAAGGGTCAGAAAGCTAAGAATCAGAAAGCTTCATCTCAGGTAGTCACCTTCAAACGTTTTTCCAGAACTCTTGTTTTAAGTTCTAGAATGATTCTATTTGTCTCCCTAATCATGGTGATATGATTATTTTTGAAAATGGTTGAGAAACCATGATGTATTGATGTTTTGAAACATTTTGATCTGAAAATGTTTTTGTTCGATTCATGAGTTTGATGCATGATAAATGATTTTCATGGCCTGATTCTTGTTTAGGATGGGTTGGGGGTTAATTTTGGAGAGTTTGGGAGTTTGGGGTAGCCTAGGGAAGAAGATAGGTTGAAGGTGTCACCGAAGAAGATGAACGGAGCTTGCTATGGTCACTTGAAAGTGCTTAGGGTTTGTAATTAGGGTTAATCAGCTTAGTTTGAATCTGTTCCCTTGGATCTTGCTTCGCGCGTGTTTGAGTGGTCAGGATCCTTTCACTTAACCCTAATCTTTTAATTAATTAAATTTATTAGGATTAATTAAATAATTTTCCAGATTCAATCCTAGCCCTTTATTCACGTGCGCACTCAACCCATTTTCCCCAAGTTCAAATCTCAGCCACTGGATCATTTGAATTTCCTTTTTTTCATTTTATTTTAATTTTATTACATTTCTTTTGTCCAATTTATTTAAAATACCAAAAACCATTAAAAAATCTCATTTCTTGCATTTCTGTTTCAAATATTTTTCTTAACCTGAAACCATTTTTTTATTTTATTTTTTGCATTCAAAAAGTATTTTAAAATATTTAAATGTTTTATTTAATTAATTAATTGATTTTAATTAATTAAATATGCATTTACGTTTTGTAAAAATCACCAAAAAATTCATGAAGCATTCCAATACATTTAGAAACATTTTCAAACTCACCATACAAATTTCTTTTTAGGTTTGATTCCATTTTCACAATTTTCTTTGAATTAGGGTTCTTAAAAATCACATTTTTTAACCCTAACTTGAAAAATTCATTTCTTCCTAACCATGATGAGTTTGAACTTGATTATTTTTTCATTGTTTCTCATATTGCATATAGTTTCTAGTTTATTTATCTCATATTTTTATCTTGCATTTTCAATTTGATTTGCATTTTCCCTTTAGAAGCACCCAAAAACCCTAGTTAACTTAGAAATTTCATAATTTTCACTAGGATTGGCTTCTGACCTTCTCCTTTGGGGTGTGATCTTGTATAGGTTTAGGATCTGTTTGAGTTCAATTTCAATTTTTCATCATGGTGAATGCTTCTGTTTTGGTCATATGCATCTCATGTTGCTTTAAAACCCTAATTTTGCATCTTCATTTTGCATTCTTCTTTGCATATCATGAACTTATGAACTTGCCATGCCATTCCATTCTTTTGTATGTCATCTTAGACATCCTAGGACATGTTTAAAGCATTTCTTTATCATTTCTTCATTCATTTTCTATGCTTTGCATCCATTATATTTCATGAACATCCATGTGTTTTCATGCTTCTAAACATGCTTCCATTGCATCTCATCCTTATATGATCATTCATATGCATCTTGTATGACTTTGCATCATCTCATAACACATTTGTATTTCATAATCACTTATAGTTTTGGTCTTTGCATCTCATTTCATCTCATTTCCTTTTGCTTTATGTCTTATGCATTCATACTAATATTTCAGGGGTTTATGGTAAGTTATTTGGGATGTGGATTTTCCTTCACATCCCACCTCTTCTCATCTCTTCATTAGCATATTTATTTGTCTTTGAAGTGAACTTGCTTCACTTATGCTCTCTCGTTCTTACTTTCTTTCTTTCAAGTTACTTATCTTCTTCAGGAAGTAAGTAACTTATTCTTCTTCCTCCTTCTCTTTTCATCTGCTTCTTCCATGGTGGCCTTCTTGAAGATACTTTTTCTTAAGCCTCAAAAACCATAGGATATCCAAGAAAGATAAGTTTTAGGGTGGTATATAGTCCCCCCTATCTTTTTACATTTTAGTCTCCTTGAGTCTCTCTTCTCATCTCTTAATCAGAGGCTAAACTCTTAAAGCTTTTGGACTTTGGAATTAGGGTTATGCCTGCATCCTTATCTTAGGATGGAGTGTATAACTTTAATCCTTAGTGTTAAAACTTTAATTTGTTTACACCTCTTAATAAAAACACATTAATAATCACTAAGAATTTATCTTGTAACTTGGGACTTACATTCGGGTTCTATATCTTCCTTATGGTTAAGAGGGACTAACCCTAGTGTTTAATGGACATGTCCCCCTCAGGTTGTCTTACAAACTTAAAATCCACTTTCTTAATCTCATCCTTTAATTAAAATCCATTTAATAAAGGCTTTTTATATAATGAGTTTAGTCCCTAACCATGGATTAAGTTGAGATATCTTCCTTAGCTTAAGTGTTCTCATCTATCATCCTTCTATTAGGATGGTGTAATGAGTTCACTAATCAGTGATTAGGGATTAAACTCATTACTTAATACTAAACAAAAACCCAAAAATATCTTAATAATCACAAGTAGGTTAATGATGTTAACCCTACATCATCATGGTAATTAAGCTGAGATGCTTATCTCATACTTAAGTAGGCTCATTATCCCTAATCAGGGAGGATATAATGAGTTTACAACCCTTGACTTAGGCTTAAGCTCATAATCCTATGCAAAACACCAAAGCAATAAAAAAATGAAAACATGAAAAACAAACAATAATTGTCTCCTTCGGTATTCTTTTCTCATCACACTCATTCACAAACGAGAACTCACTTCTTCCGTCTAATGCAAGACAGTTAGCACTCGAGCCAGACGAGTCATACACTTGAGCATAGACAAGCAAGCAGTTCACAGTCAATTTATTTTCAGTATCTTTGAGTCGAACTACGGTGTTCTGATTTCCTCATTGCACGCAAGGATACGTAGGCATAACTTAACAGTTATCGAACAAAAGTCTCTGTGTCTTCCCCCTCTTTCAGCATTCTTTCTAAAGCCTCAGTTACTGAAAAATTCACACCTTTTGCACTGACACCTGTATTTTCTTTCCCTAGCGTTTGCACACAGATAGCACATACACTTACCCCTTTTAAACAAAATCTTGTAAGCGTGGATCCCATCGAGTACGACGGACGATTTGGGTTCTAATACCTTCCCAGGTCGTAACCAACCCCCTTTCTCAGTTTCTCTGGTTCTCAATCGTCTTATCCATCTCTTTCCAGGTTTATGCAGCATTACCTTTCCTTCGGGATAAAAATGCCTAGCTGGCGACTTTATTCAACCTTTTCTCTTTCGTCGACGGTTCGCGTCTGCACCGGAACGTAAGTCCGGGGAGCGACACCCACTAGGAACTCGCATAGGATTGCCTGGTTCTCTTATAGGAACTCAGTCAGAGCATCTGGTCGTATGACGATAGTACTGTATCCTACGGGCTCAATGTACTATTATGTCTCGATTTCAGCGCTTGAAGCTGGGAACTTATAAGGGATGTTTGCTTTCCCGTACTCACGCCGAGACCTCCCTGAGTAGTACATAATGCTTAACTGATTCCCTGATTTGGCCATGAGCCATTTCTCGGAAAAGTGAATGTATTATTTCTATTCGGCTTTGAGATTTTTTGATGTTTTACCCAGAGCACACCTGTGAGATTGGGAGGGGTTTGCCGCTTTGCAGCTTTGACAATCCTATCACTTGACAAGGTTACTTGAGTTCTGGAGTTCTTAAGCTATATGATATTTGAGCTGGGTTTGTTTGAGTTTGAGTTCTTTCTCATCGGGCCCTATTCAGAGAATTCTGGTTCCTGGTCACTTGGTTCTTATATTCAGTATCCAGGAAGTCCGAGAGATTGATCATATGCCTGCATTGCATTTGCATCACATCATACTCACATTAACTGTTTGTGTTTCCATTTTCTCAGGTCATTACTCGTATCCAGTTCCGATAGCTATTCCTTATCCAGATAGCAGAAGTCAAGAAAGGGTTAAGAAAGAGAAACATTCATTACACTTTTCTTCAACCAGAGGTCAAGAGTATTCAGAAATTGCTGGGTTTGATGAACAATCAGGTTTTAGGTGACTTCAGAAAGAGATATGGTCAGATTTTGAAGTATGTAGATAAGCCAACTGCAGATCAGAGAGATAGTTTGCATACCTTACTCCAGTTTTATGATCCTCCATTGCGGTGTTTCATATTTCCGAATTACACTTTGGCTCCTACTTAGGAAGAGATTTCCAGCATCCTTGGTATTCCTGTTAGAGATAGTTTACCTTATTTTGGTTCAGAGATGGTTCTTCGGGAGGAAGAGATAACTAAGGTGTGTCATATACCAGTTACAAAGGTGATGAAGGTTTTACAAGTTAGTGAAGGTAGAGGACTCCATTGGAATATACTCATAGCAGAAGCTGAAGGTTATGCACGAGAAAATAAGTGGGTTGATTTTGGTGTTATATTGGCCTTGATGGTGTATGGGGCTAGTCTTTTCCCAAGAGAAAAAGAGTATGTAAACATGGAAGTGATGTCTATCTTTGCTAAAGGCAACCCTATACCAACCTTGTTGGGAGATTTCTATTACAGTGTTCATTACCAGAATGATAAAGGAAAGAGGTGGACCAGTGAATTGTTATGCACCACTGTTTGCTGATTGGTTCGCTAAGTAACTCCCGAAATCAGGACCTTTCAAAGATTTGAAAGAAGAATGGAGATGTTCCAGGAGATTGATGGGATTAACTTCTGAGAATATAGCTTGGGGATGCAACAGGGACCTGTTAGGCAAGGAGTTACTTGTCAGTTGCGGAGATTTTCCTAATGTGCCTTTGCTTAGTAGGAAAGGTGTGATTAACTATAATCTAGTACTGTCAAGGAGGCAATTTAGGTATCCTCTGAAGATTTCCCCATCAGATGAAGAGGTAACTGAGTCATTTTATTTCCCGGTGGAAGGGAACAGAGACTTGCTTATTAAGGCATCTCAGGCTTGGGCCCATAAGGTAAGGAAAGGTAAGAGAGTGTTTGGAAGGATAGACCCAAGAATGTATCCTCCTTTTGCTACTTGGCTACAGGCTCGTGTAGAGGCTTTCTTCCTTCCATTTTCAGTTGAAGCTCCACTATATCCAAAAGAGGTACCTGTACAAACCACTGTTTCTCTTGAAGATTATAAGAAGTTGGAAGCTCAGTTGCACGAGGTTCTGGTAGAGAATTCTAAAATGGCTAGCTTGTACCACCGTGCCAATCATGCTAAAAAAGAAGTAGAGGAAAAGCTACAGAGGATGAAGGTCACCCAAGAAGCTAAATAGAAAGAGTTTGCTGGAAGGGAAGCCTATTTCCAAAGGAGAGGGTTGATGGACTCAAGAAGGGAAGAAGAGCCCAAGAATCTTCAGAAGACCCTTAGGGAGGCCAAAAAATCCATCACTTGGTTGAAGGAGATAATAGACAAAGATCAGAAGGAGTTTGAAGAGAAAGAGAAGGCGTACAAGCTACAGCTCCAAGACCAGAAGGTCGAATTGGAGAAAATTCACACGATACGAAAGGAAAAGACCCAACAGTTGGCATAGAGCCGCCAAGCTTTGGAAGAGGTACTTAAGGAGAATGCAGAACTCAAGTTGAGAGCTTGGGTGAAGAAAGCCATGGCAGAGTTAGGGCTTTCAGAAGAGGAGTCAGAATCTTCTTGTAGTTTGGAGTTCTGGTGTTTTTCTTTCATTTTGGATTACCTACAAGCTTGTTGTAGGAAACTCATTTTATTTTTTCCCGCACTTTATTTGTAAGACTTGTAATCCTTCGGGAAATTGTTGCTACTTTTGTCTTTTTAAGGTCTTTATTTTATTATTATGATAGTTTCATGTGTTAATCTTCTGAGTATGCTAAAACCTGTTTGTCCAAAACCTCAAGATCTGAATAACCTTCAAAGAGAGTTCGTGATTGAAAATCAATTTCTACAAAAAAGATCATCTAGATTATCCTGCTAAAATACCGGAACTGGGGCACCAACTGCCTGATTGTGCAAACATGAATAGTTACATTGCATGCATATAAACTGGTGTTTTGTTTTGCAGGTACATCTATCAAGTTTTCTAACATTTATGTCAATTTCAGGAACTATAGCTCCCAAGAAGGTTCGGAGACAGTCAACCATACACAGATACCCTACAAAGGTGAACAGAGAGAGCAATGGATCAGATACAAGCAGATCTGGCTGACTTAAGGACAGTAATGGATAACTTCATGACCCTCATGGCTGGGATCTGTCAAACTCAAGAGCGCTTGCACGAACTGGTAGATAACAATCTGGCCAGGAACAATGGGACAATAGATGGAGGTAATCGCAATGGGGCTGGCGCCCGTCATGTTGAAATCCCTGTGGTGCAACCAGGGGTCACTATTATCAATGATGGAGTGCATAACATGCAGATGGATGGGCGGGATGAACAATTCACGTTGCTGGATGAGGCAGAAGGCTAGGGGATTGAAATGAAAAGGAGATTTGAAGAAATGGCTGAGCAAATTCGCACCATTCAGTCTCAGAGTTCTCTAGGGTTTGACATCACTGATTTGGGCTTAGTGCCAGGGGTGAGAATTCCCTACAAGTTCAAGGTCCCTACTTTTGATAAGTACAATGGCACGACTTGCCCGAAAACTCACCTTTAATCATTTGTGGGAAGGATTGCTAAAACATACAGACGATGAAAAGTTGTGGATGTATTACTTCCAGGATAGTCTTGTAGGAGCTTCCTTGGAATGGTTCATGAAGCTGAACAAGGTCAATATTCGAAGCTGGAAGGATATAGAAAGCGTTTGTGAAACAATATCAGTATAATTTGGATATGGCTCCAAATCGTACCCAGTTACAGACAATGTCTCAGAGTTCTAAAGAAGGGTTCAAAGAGTACGCCCAGAGGTGGCGTCAGCTTGTTACTCGCATGCAACCTCCTTTGTTAGAGAATGAAATGGCAGATATGTTTATGGGAACACTGCAGGGTGTGTTTATTGAGAGACTGGCGTCTTGTTCAGCAACAAAGTTTAACGATATTGTGATAGCCGGGAAAAGGGATGAAACTCTGCTGAAAATGGGGAAAATTCAAGACAGTGGTGCAGGTAGCTCAAGAGGTGTCAGAAGAGCTTTTAATGGACCTCCAAGAAGAAGAGAGGGAGAAAATAATGTTGTGTATGGCCGAGGCCGGGGCCGTGGATACAGGGGATCTTACGAGCAGGTGGAAGTTGTCACCATTCCCACAAGCCCTGTTCAACAACCACAACAACAACAGCAACAACAGTCGTAGCGCAATAACTATCAGAAGAGACCCTATCAACAGAGACAAGCTCTTCCTGCCAACAGGGTGCTAGAGGCAATCCCTATGACGTACACATCACTGCTACAGAGATTGTTAGATTTAAACATGGTTCAGTTGAGGACATTGGCACCACCACCACCTGGAGAACTTCCAGTGGGGTATGATGCTAATGCAAGATGCGCATTTCACTCAGGAGCTCTTGGGCACTCAACAGAGAAGTGCAGGGCATTAAAGTATAAGGTCCAAAAGACTTGATTGACTTGAAAGAAATTAACTTCGCACCACCTTCAAATGTTACAACAAACCCCATTCCAAATCATGGAGGGGCCCGGATAAACGTTGTCGATGGTGGCGAGAGGTTGAACCTGATTTTGAGCGTGGAGGAAGTGAAGACTTCATTGTTAGTGGTGAAAGATAGGTTGCTGAAAGGGCAGGTATTCCCAGGGTGTGATTTTGACTGCGAGGGTTGTATGAATTCAGTTAATGGTTGAGAAGATTTGAAAGTCGGGTTACAGTATTTGATGGATGAGGGGTCTCTACAGTTTGACAAGGTTGACAACAGAAATGATTGTGTGTCTACAGTAACAATTTATTTTGATCCTAATGAAGTTCCTGCCCCGAGAGAACCGATGACTATCTATGTTCCAGAGGTGAGTCCAGTAACCATTACTGTTCCGGGGCCAGTTCCTTATGTTGATGACAAGGCCATTCCTTGGCACTATAGCTCAGATGTGTACGTAGAAGGAAAGAAGGTGGAAAGTAAAATAGTGACGATTGACCCGACTGTTGTGAATGTGGGAGGAGTTGGTGGGTTTACACGAAGTGGGCGTCTCTTTGCTCCTCAAATTCTTAGAGGTGATCCTGAAGCTGAGGCTGCTGCAAAAGCTAAAGGTAAACTGATAGTGACTGAAGAGGTGACAACTCCCATTACTAGTCAAGGCACTTTTGAAAAGGAAGTTGAGGAATTTATGAGAATAATTAGGAAAAGTGATTATAAGGTGGTTGAAAAGCTGAATCAAACCCCATCCAAGATATCCATTATGTCGTTCTTAATGTATTCCCAAGCTCACAGGGAGGCTTTGTTGAAAGTTTTGCAAATGGCATATGTACCACAAAAGATAACTGTCAACCAGTTGGAGGCTGTGGTAGCCAGTGTGAACGCTAGTCATGGGTTAGGTTTCACAGATAGAGATATCACTTCTGAGGGACGCAATCACAATAAGGCCTTACATATCACCATGGAGTGTAAGGGCGATGTTCTATCACATGTCCTGGTAGATACATGCTCTTATCTCAACGTGCTCCCTAAAAGGGCTTTAATGAAGCTGAATGTTGATGGCATTGTTTTACGACCCAGCGATTTGATTGTAAAATCCTTTGACGGGTCACGGAGGTCTGTGTTTTGGGAGGTGGAGCTACCTGTAAAAATTGAGTCTCAGATATTCAAAATCACATTCTATGTTATGGATATCCAACCCGCTTATAATTTCCTGCTAGGACGTCCTTGGATTCATGCTGCTGACGCAGTAACATCCACGTTGCGTCAAAAGTTGAAGTATGTGGTAGACGGCCAAGTTGTTACTGTATGCGGTGAGGAGGATATTTTCGTAAGCCATCTGTCGGCCTTCAAATATGTGGAAATGGACGGGGAGATCCACGAAACACTTTGCCATGCTTTTGAGACAATCAATGTTAGTATTTTATCTCCGGTTGCTACAGTTCAAAGCAATGAAAAGGAAGGGACTCCCATCTACTCCTATAAGCAAGCTAAAGATGTAGTCCAATCTGGAAATGCCCAGGGCTGGGGCAAGCTGTTAGAAGTGGAAAAGAAGGATGACAAGTTCGACCTCGGATATCAACCTGGTCAGTCCAACTAATCTCAGGGCAGTAAGTCTATAACGTTCACTAGTGCTGGAATGCTCGACTACAACAATGTTTGTGCTACAGATGAAGATGGGGATAGCGACTACGACTTTGTCAATTGGACCCGCCCATGCACACCTAGGGAGGAGTGCCGGAGCTGGTCTGCTGAAGATTTTATTCAAGTTACTTGGCCGTCAAAGTAATTTTCTTGTTTCCATTTTTATCATACAGCATGTCAAATCCTGCATTCTGCCCAAGGTGCATGGATCCATTTGTAGGGCCACCATGCTCTTAATGAATTTTGTTTTCACCATGAATAAAGGAAATTTTTCAATCAAATTGTGTTCTCTTTCTTTCGTTTTTAAATTTTTCACAAAAAAAATAAAATGGCAATGTTTTCTTTTCCAGTGTTTTTGTGTGTTTGCGTCTCTTTTGAAAAAACAGATTCTGAAATAAGCACATCATTTATGCAGTGTTGATCATTCGGATTCCTGTGATAACGTTCCTGCTATGACTATGCATGACTTTGACAATCATATCTACCAAGCTGATGAAGGGGTTGAGGAAGACTTTGAACTCCCGGAAGAATTGGCTAGGTTGTTGAAACAAGAGGAAAAGGTCATTCAGCCTCATCAGGAAGAAATAAAGATCATTAACATCGGGTCTGAGGATGTAAAGAAAGAGATAAAGATTGGGACCAGTCTACAAGATGAGGTAAAGAAGGAATTGATTGGTATGCTACGGGAATATATGGATATCTTCGCCTGGTCGTATCAAGATATGTTGGGGTTAGATACTGATATTGTTGTACACAAGCTACCACTAAGGGAAGACTGACCTCCGAGAAAACAAAAGTTGAGAATAACTCGCCCTAACATGGCGATAAACATCAAGGAGAAAGTTCAAAAGCAGTGGGATGTCAGGTTCCTTGCCATAACTAGTTATCCACCTTGGGTAGCTAGCATTGTGCCTGTACCAAAGAAAGATGGCAAGGTCCGGATGTGCGTCGATTATCAGGATATAAATAGAGAAAGTCCAAAATATGACTTTCCATTACCTCACATTGATGTGCTGGTAGATAACACTGCTCAGTTCTCGGTGTTTACTTTCATGGATGGCTTTTCCTGGTACAATCAGATTAAGATGGCACCAGAAGCATGGAGAAAACGACGTTCATTACCCCGTGGGGTACATTCTGTTATAAGGTTATGCCCTTTGGGTTGAAGAATTTCGGGGCAACGTATCAACGGGCTATGGTAACTTTGTTTCACGACATGATACACAATAAAATTGAGTGCTATGTGGACGATACGATTTCCATGTCCCGAGACGAAGAAGAACATCTGGTCAATCTCAAAACGATGTTTGAAAGATTGATAAAGTATAGATTGAGGTTCAATCCAAACAAGTGCACTTTCGGAGTGCGTTCTGGTAAATTGTTGGGTTTTATTGTTAGCCAAAGGGGATTGAGGTAGATCCTGCAAAAGTAAAAGCAATACAAGACATGCCTGCACCAAGAACAGAAAAATAAGTGCATGGGTTTTTAGGGAGATTGAACTACATTTCTCGGTTTATATCTCATCTAACTGCCACGTTGTAAACACCCCAAATTTTCCCTCACTCATTTCACCATGGTTTGGGATCTTTTCATATGCATAAATTCAATCATAGCATCTAATACCACATTTTTGATTCACTGCATTGCTTCTAAGTCATCTGCATCTAGGGTTTGTGATCTGAGCCATCCCTGAGTCATTTGAGCCACTTCAAAGGTCTTCAATCACTTCAAAGGGGTCAATGTATGTTCAAGCATCATATTATATCCTCACAAAGTCAAGGAAGTCAAAGAATCACAAGAACTGAGAAAGGCATGGAAGTAGAGCCAGGTTTAACTGCACAAATGACCTAGAATTAGGGTTTTGGTTTCAGAGGCCATAACTCCAAATTTTTTGGTAATTCTTGTTTCTATTGGTCTCCATATGTTATAAGGATCATGCATATCAATTTTCATGAAGAAATTCCATGGGGAAGGCATCTAATCAAGAGTTGACTTCTTGAGCAAGTCAGTGCAAAATCAGGGCATCTGAGGCCCCCAATGACCCAACCAAAGGATGTTCTCCATCATTTTTAATGTGTATGATCTTTATTTGATCATAGTAGGTGTTAGAAGTTCACAAAATTGGGAAATTTCAAGCCATTTGCAAAGTTTCCTTTTTGGGAAAGTGACTTGTAATGAAAACTTGTCATTTTGGGAAAGTTTTTCACTACAACAAACAAGACCTTAGACAGCGCTTTTTTTAGCCTTAGACAGCGCTTTAAAGCGCTGTCTAAACCTCCGCTGCTAAAGGTTTAGACAGCGCTTTTTAAAATGTGAAAAGCGCTGTCTAATCCCCCACCCTTAGACAGCGCTTTGGCCAAAAGCGCTTTAAAAGACCCTCTTAATTTAAATTTTTTAGGTACACCTTAGACAGCGCTTTTGAAAAGCGCTGTCTAAGCCCATACCTTAGACAGCGCTTTGGCCAAAAGCGCTGTCTAAGCCCCTCCTATTTTAATTTTTTTAGGTATACCTTAGACAGCGCTTTTCACAAAGCGCTGTCTAAGCCCCCCCCCTTAGACAGCGCTTTTGCCTAAAGCGCTTTCTAATCCCCCCCTTAGACAGCGCTTTTGGCAAAAGCGCTGTCTAAGGTATACGAAATTTTTTGTAGGATTTGTTTGTAACCACATTTTTTCCAGGTTTATAAACCAGAATTGGTACCTGTTTTCAACCAGATTTTTGCAGTCAATTATCACATTTTATATATGCCATTTTGGCCTTTTTTTACCAAAATTTGGCTAACCAATTCAAACCAATTCAAACCAAATTTGCCATAAATGTATCAAAATATATACAAATTTATGTTTACATTTATAAGTCATTACATATACTACTACAAATGTACACATTAATTACACACTTTGAGCTCTATCATGTATTGACACCACTCCTCTTTGATTTCGTCCACTTGATCCTTTGTATAAGATGCACACTTGAATTCATCAAAGTACTACATAATAATATAACATATTTTGAATTAATTCCGACTATTTAATTATATAATATATGTGTAAATATAAAAATAACTCATAAGTTAGAAATACATACATCGGTGGGAATCTCTAATCGGCCCAACATGAGAGTATCTCGCATAAACCTCAACATGAAATACCCGCAATCTATTTGATTACGTTGAAGAGGACACTACATATGAAAAAAAAATATGAATTATAAATCCTAAGTTTTATCAAGTGTAGTCATCACTAATATAATAAAAAACGCGGTAATTAAAAATATACCGCCACTTTAATCCATGAAATGGAGTTGGCGCCCCTCCTTGAGGTCTGGATAACTCGTTGGGCACGAAAAGCTTGTAGGACGCTAATAAAATAAAAATGAAGCAATTAGAACAATTCACATAAACTAAGAAAAATTTTGAACATTCTCACTTACGTGTCAATTAGGTCCTTCATAACCGGGTATGTTGTCCAATCATTTCCTAACGAGTCAAGATAATACACAATTTCTCGGATAGGATTGATTGCGAGCAACAACCAATGTCCACTGTAATGATTAGGCAAATGTTAGATGGTAACTTGGAAAATAATTATAATAGATGAATTTAGAATGAAATGTTAACCCGGTATTAAACGGTACAAAAAACAACTTCTCCGCATTTTTATTCTCCACGAGGATCCGAAGAACGTACTCCGTCACGGTATCCGGTCTACTTATCATTAAACTATAGCTGACGGTCGCGGGTGCTAAGAATCCGAATGACACGTCCAAACCATTGGGGCGCATCAATTTGTCATACAAAAACCTAATATAAAAACATCATTAACATAAAGTAAACATCATTAAAAAAAGTTGTTTAATTAATAAAACAAAGTAGTCTGAATTTACCTAACATATGTATTGACAACGGTGACGCCGATTTCTTCACGACCAAAAACTTGCATGAAGTCCTCATTACCAATCATTTGTTCGTAATCAAAGCCGAAAATCCCTACCTCCATAGGTATAATCCGAGCACCTCCGGTCGGTATATCGGTCATCTCTAGAAATGTCCTGAGGCACGACCTATACTTGGTGGTAGGTTTTTTCCTAGCTACGGACTTCTTAGCACCAGAACTTTGTACCCGTGCGGAGGCGTTGCTAACCTCCTTTTTTTGTTGTGCGGAGGCATTGCTAGCCTCATTTTCTTGAACCTACATGTCATATAAATAGTTAGATCTAATTAAGAATGTAACAACTTCCATGAATATATGTCATATAATTGTATATTACCTCTTTTCTTGAAACCGTGGACTCGGTATGTCGTGGAATCGCAGTTTCTTTTGATTTGGATTGTGTGGGAGTCTATTTAACATAGGAAAATATGAAAGTACAATTTTAAGCATAAATTTTAAACTTTGAATATACCAAGGAAAGTTAACATAAGTTTTAATCATACCTCATATCCTACGCATATGAGGTTTGTCGGCCATGCAACAAACGAACCTACTGCTTCGTGCACCGTTGTTGCATCCGAATCATCGCTAGGATATGGTAATGCTGCATTCGGCTCAACTGCAATATCAACTGATACCTTCAAACATCCAGCAGGGAGCTCTCTAGTGTAGAGTAATACTCCGCTAACGTTATGCACTTTTCCCTTGCCAACCATCCGATAGTATGGTGACGACAAATACAGCTGACAATGGGAAATGCCCTAAAACCAATAATAACAAGAAATCGTTAATGTGTATATATGTCAAATACATAATTTCAGAAAATAGTTCAATTTAAGACAATTATATGTAATTACCTCTGGAATGTTCGGCTGAAAGGTACAGTTGATACTGTCTTTGTCCGAAGCATCTCTGTATACTGTTGAGGCGCTAGCCTCTCTTTCTCTCCTCAATGCATCAAGCTCAGCTTGCATGGCTTCCATTATTGCATGAAGCTCCCGATTACTAGGAGCCTTTGCTTTTTTAATACTCAGGGAGGTCGGAGTGACTCCAAATCCCTTACCCCTCACCCGACCAGAATACTCAGGGACATCTAATGCCCGACCAAGTATGCTCCTAGTATCATCGGGAGATAAAGACTGAGATAGCTCCTCCTGAAAAATCAGATGAATATTGTACACTTGTCAAATATTTGTGTATAAAAATGTTATTCAATTAATGAAAAAATGTTATACTTACACATTTCTGGTATACTTGTAAAACTTCTTCTTGAGGAACTCCAGATTTGCCCACACGGGCTTCCTTCCACAAAACATGTGCAGGAAGAGATGATTCTGAACTTTCCTCCTTCTGCAGCTACACATTAAGTCATACAATTTGATCAGATAAAACTAATATATGATGAACAAATTTGTTATCGCAATTTATAAATACTTACCATGGATTGTTCTAACCGTCCATATCCGACACGTCCTTTTCGGTACGGATATGCGGGACTTGATGCTCTTTCCCGATTTGTAGCACTTATTCTTTGAAAAACCGGGTCTTGTCTTTTGGATTTGAACGCTTCCCATTCTTCAGCCGATATCAAACTTTCATATTTTTTGGGAAGCTCCGCATCCACAAAATTACCATCCGCATCCTTAAGGAACTTGGATGATAAAAATGTCCGAAACCCTCTTAGAAGCTTTCCGGCCAATTTCATACAAAAGCCTCTTCTTTCTTCTTCGATGTTAAAACATCGCTAAGAAAAACATAAAGATTGATAGTTAGTATCGGTAATTGAAAAAACATAATTGATTCCGTATAATTAAGGGCCAAATGATTGTACCTTTATCTCACTCCAAATTTTATCTTTGGACTCTTTTAGCTCTTTGTTTCTCCAATCATCACATGTAATGGGAATTTCATTCCTTACTAGTGCACCGATAAAACTAGTTAAGGTATGCCCATTAGGTTCTATAAGCTGTCCCTGGGTGCTCCAATAGACATCTAGTATGATGCCTCGAGATCTTCCTTGGACCACCCTTCTCATTACTGTGATGCCTCTTCGAATTTCTTCTTCCGCGGATACTTTTTTAGGAACTTCCTCAGGTTGGTCATCAGCCATGTCTAACCTGTAATAAACCAAGGAAACCATCAAATATCAAATATAACTTATAATCAAAGCAAATGAAAACAAAAAAAATAAAGAAATCATGCATTATCATATATAACTTATAATCAAAGCAATTGAAAACAAAAAAAAATAAAGAAATCATGCATTATCACATATAACTTATAATCAAAACAATCGAAAAAATAAAATAAAGAAACCATGGATAATTTACCTAAGTCACTAACATCTCTTTCTTTTCTTTGTTGGAATATTAATCACTTGTTTCTTAGCAATGCGTACGGATGAATTGATCCAAATTCCCTCATTATGATCGTTTCTTATATATGACTCATCCGGTATAAGATCCTCAACTTCATCATTTCTATTCAACTCATTTCGTCTAATGCATGACTCATTCTCAACATCAATATCACATTGATCGACACCGCTATCATCAGTCACTTTGTTAGAGAAAATCACTATAGACCATTTTGTACTCTTCGGGTCATTCACATAGAACACTTGTTTAGCCTGAGATGCTAGAATAAAAGGTTCATCTTTGTACCCCACCCTAGTAAGATCAACTTGCAAAAATCCAGACTTATCCATTCGTATGCCACTACTATTCACCCACTTGCAACCAAAGATGGGAATCTGAAACTTCTCGTAATCAAACACCCAAATGTGCTCAATAACTCCAAAATATGACAAATTTGCATATTTGGGGTTTAAGTCCTTCATACTTGATATATGCATTGCTTCAGCTAGCACGGTGACACCACTATTTTGCATAGTACTCTTATCATCTTGTTCTTTGGTATAAAATGTGTATCCATTAATTGAATATGCGCTATGAGAAAACACATGCAAACTTGGACCATATGCCAAACATCTCAACCTTTCTGTTACCGAAGAAGGATCTGAAGAGCGCTTCAAATAAATATGATCCTTCAACCATTGTATGAAACTTTGATTGTGCTCTATAACTATCCAATTTTCATTTCTGTTCGGATTTAACCTTCGGAGTACATCCTTGTGCATTTCAACATATGGCTCAACCTCATTATTATTGTGCAGAACATACAAATGAACTTGATCCCGTTCATCCCTTGATATTGTCACAATTTTATTCCCAATTAATTTTTTACCTTCCATTTTGTCGAAAATCTGAGCTCTGGGGAGTCCAATCGATTGAACGTTAGACAAATATTCAGTACAAAACTCAACAGCTTCTTCAACAATGTATCGTTCAACAATACAACCCTCTAGTCGACTTCGGGATTTCACGTACCCTTTTAATATTTTCATATACCGTTCAGCAGGGTACATCCATCTCATATAAGCTGGTCCACACAACTGTGTCTCTTTCACAAGATGAACAACTAAATGAACCATTATGTCAAAAAAAGACGGAGGAAAATACATTTCAAGCTCACACAAGGTAATTACAATCTCTTTTTGTAGTGTTGGTAACATCTCGGGATCGATCACCTTACCACAAATTGACCTAAAGAAAAAACACAATTTAGTTATGGAACTTCTTACTTTTTCTGGCAAAATAGAACGTATACCGATCGGTAGAAAATGTTCCATTATAACATGACAATCATGTGTCTTCAAATTCTTCAACTTGAGGTCTTTCATAGAAACAAGTCTTCTGATATCAGATGAGTATCCTTCTGGAACCTTAACTTCACTCAGAGACTTACACAAAATTTTTTTCTCCTTTCTAGATAAAGTAAAAGCAGCAGGTGGTAGATATGTTCGTCTTCCTTTCTTCACGGGTGCTAATTCAGTTCTCATTCCCATTTTTAACATGTCCTCCCTTGCTTTAAGGCCATCCTTAGACTTGCCTTTTATATTGAGTAATGTACCGATAACACTTTCAAATACGTTTTTTTCAATATGCATAACATCGAGAAAATGTCTCACGTACAAAGACTTCCAATATGGCAATTCAAAAAATATCGACCTTTTCTTCCACCCACCTTTCACAATCTTATGTGCAAAAGGCTTGCCAAACTCAGTACGCACATCTTTCACCTTTTCAAAAACTTGTTCACCTGACAATGCGGGTGGAGCTCTACGATGTTCGGTGTCTCCATTGAATGCTTTTCTCCACCCACGGTAATGATGTTTAGAATGTAAGAATCTACGATGACCGAGAAACACATTCTTCTAGCAAAGTTCCAATCGGATCGGATCGGTTCCGTCTTCACAAACAGGACACGCACGTTGACCTTTAATGCTATACCCAGATAGATTCCCGTATGCTGGAAAATCATTAATTGTGCCAAACAACATCGCCCTCAAATTGAAACTTTCTTTCCTATATCCATCATAAACCTCCACACCGTTCTCCCACAAAATCTTTAAATCTTCGATCAGAGGTGTCAAGTATACGTCTATGTCATTACCTGGTTGTTTAGGCCCAGAGATTAACATAGATAACATCATGTACTTACGCTTCATACATAGCCACGGAGGTAGGTTATAAATCATAAGAATCACAGGCCATGTGGTATGTGAAATACTTTGAAGACCATGTGGGTTCATTCCATCAGTAGATAATGCCAATCGAAGGTTTCTTGCTTCTGATCCAAACTCAGGATAATCATTATCAATCTTCGACCACTGTGGTGAATCAACCGGATGCCGATACTTTCCATCGGTAATTCTTTCATCTGCATGCCAAGTAAGATGTCTTGCATCGGTTTCACTACGAAACATGCGCCTAAATCTCGGAATTATCGGAAAATACCATAAGACTTTTGCGGGAGATAATCTTTTCTTATATCGAGACAAACCGCATTTGGGGCACTCAGTTAACGTTGCATATTCGTTACGAAACAAAATGCAATCGTTAGGACAAGCATGTATCTTATCATAGCTCATGCCAATAGAGCACAACATTTTTTTTGCCTCATAGGTTCGATTAGGAAGAACATTATCATCCGGTAGCATTTCTCTCATAAGGGCCAACAACTCTGTGAAACTTTTATCCGACCATCCATTGCCCGCCTTTAAGTTGTACAACTTTAATACCGTAGAAAGTCTTGAGAATTTAGTGCAACCTTTGTACAACGGTTTCTCTGCATCGCTTACCATCCTCTCAAACATTTCAGGACAATCATGAAGATCTTCTTCCAGTGCTTCTACAATCTCTTCAACTCGATCACAATCATATGTTTCCGTGTCTTTGTCGTATGAAGCATAGGTCGTATTTCTTTTTCCACTCGATTCAACATTCCCGTTAATTTTCTCACCATGAAATATCCAACACTGATAACTTTGATCAATTCCATGCCTCAGCAAATGCGATTTCAATCCATGTGCGTCAACCTTACCAATATAACAACAACGCAAGCAAGGACAATGCATTCGTCTGGGGTTTTCAGCGTGTTGAACAGCATACTTAACGAATTCCGCAACCCCACTCTCGTACTCTTTGGTCATTCGATCGGCACAGATCCATGTTTTATCCATGGTTTTCCTACTTATTTAAAAGAACACTCAATTAATGATAAATAAAATTTAAATATATTAGTTAAAATATTCAAATAATAGAAAAATTAATGGCATTTTTTAACTTGTTACCAATAAGTCTTTTTTATTTGTCCAATATCTCTATCACTCTTCACGATAAGTAAATTGTTCTTGTGGTCAACCTCAACTATTAAAAATTATCTAACAATTTTCCTTTAGTAAAAATCACATCTAAGTCTTGTCCCTTGCTTTAACCAAGCCTCAAGATTTTTACATTTTATGTCCTTGTTGAGAGATGGTCTAAAATCGTTGGATATTAAACAAAAAATCAACAATCTTTTGGTGTGTACTATTGCTTTAGTACATTATCATTGTGTTAGTACGAGTTTAATCTATGATGCATAAAAGTAGTGGATCCTAAAACATTTTCTCTAGATTTAGGTTTGATTAATTATGAAACATTTTCTTCTAACCTCTCTAGCAGCTACTTTAAGGTTAAACCTCTAAGAAGCCTCAATTGCAAATGCATATTCCTAAACTAGAAATACTTTAAAATCTCTTAACAACTCCAAGTCATCTAGGCATGCAAGGAGCTAACAAATTGGTCACTAACATTTATAGTTCGGTACAACAACATAATGCATATCTCTTAGTCAGAAGTTTTTGGTTCGAACTCAAAGGTGTCGAAGCCACTAAGACAGAAAGATCAGTTCACATAACACAAAGCTTCCTTCATATGAGGGAAGAACCAAAAATAAGTATTATCTATTCAGTGTTACAACTACTACATAAGATTTAGAGAAAGTTATCAAAGTAACTATAGACCCTAAAAGCTGTTTCTAAACTCTAATATGAATTCCTGTAATTAAGAACCTAATTTTCTCACATTCACCAATATAGATAAAGAAAAAAGAAGTAGCCAGAAAGCAATTATATCAAGAACGATTCGTCAAACAAATGAAATGAAACGCAGAACTGAAGAACTGAAACCTGTAACGAAGAACTGAAGCAATGAACCCGATTCTTTCAACGGCGGTGAATGAATGAAGAAGCAATGAAACCGATTCTTCAAACGCAGTGAAAAAGTGAAGAAATGAAGCACAATCAATGGCTGAAACACTTTCAAGAACGAACGATTTCGCTGTTAGGGTTCGCTTTCGCTGTTAGGAGGGAAAATAGAAAGAACAGAGAACGAAAATAGAAGTCTGAATTTTAATTTTAATAAGACCTTAGACAGCGCTTTTGGGAAAAGCGCTTTCTAAGGTATGCCTTAGACAACGCTTTTCAAAAGCGCTTTCTAAACCCCCCCTTAGACAGCGCTTATGGTTTTATTTTTTTTTTAAAATTTAAAAGCTTTAGACAGCGCTTTATCAAAAGCGCTGACTAAGGTGAATATTTAAAAGCGCTTTCTATAAGCGCTGTCTAAGGGGGGGTCTTAGACAGCGCTTTCGAAAAGCGCTGTCTAAGACCCCCCCTTAGACAGCGCTTTCATTATTTTTTTGGAACATTTTCCGTGTTTTTTTTAAATTTTAAACTTGGACAGCGCTTTCTCTTAAAAGCGCTGTCTAAGATGCGTTGTTAAAAAGCAGTTTTGGCGTAGTGAATTTCAACCCTTTCTTTTTGGGAAAGTAGCCATAAGCCTTTTTCCATGAAAGTGCAAAGAGGGGAATTCTTGAAAATTGGTTCCCAAAGGCTTGTATGATCTCTAGCTGGTCTTAAAACATTTCCATGATCTCATGAGACATCCCACACCAAGAATGCAGCAAGAAATGTCACATGCTCATGACCAAAAATCACAAAATGTGACAAGTTGCCAAGATGCAAAACTCATGCTATCTTATGTTCCAAGTGCTGCAGTCCTTCATGAATCATCCAAGGGCAATCCTCAAACTCAGCTGAGGCAAGACACCCCTCTAGATCTCTTCTGTCCCAGCCCATACTTGGAGTACACAAGATCTTGACTTTTTGCATTTTTGCCCATGCCAATCCCACAGTGCCACCACCAACTCTCTGCCCAATCAGAGTCAAATATATGGACATCAAGCAACCCTAAACACACCATACACAAGCCAGAAGCTCCCACATTGCAGCACACACAAAAATCTGCCAAGAACTTCCCTCCTTCGAATCTCTCCACACAGCCCTCAAACATCAAAAATTCCTTCACACACAAACCACAAATCACTCATAGAACAAAATCCACCCCCTGAAACTTCTTGAATCATCACCCACAGAGACCTCCATTTCTGCTACACCAGAGTTGGATCACTCAAACCAGCCACTCCCCAAGCTTTCTAAGTTTCATCCCATCATCAGGAGGTTCAAGGAAGAAGGATTGCACAAAGCTTGAGGCCAGAAAGCTCAAAATCAGGAAAGCTTCATCTCAGGTAACATGAAGAACATTTTTCCCAGAAGTTGATTTTTTTTAGTTCTTTTATGATGCTATGTGTTCTCCTGATCATGAATATGTGTTTGTTTTTTGAAATGGTGAAGAAACCAGCATGTATGACATCTCTGAATATTTGCCCGTGTTTCATACTTTGCTTCGATTCAGGCTTGTGAATGAAAATAAATGAATTTGAGATGAGGGGTTAGGTTTAGATTGATGAGAGGATCATTTTAGTGGAAGAAATTTCATGTTTAGTGACCTGTAGAAGAACCTAGGGTTTTTGCTCGCCGGAGAAGATGACCGGAACCACTGTTCCGGTCACCTGAATGTCATTAGCCCTAATTAGGGTTTAAGCCAGTTTTGAATTGAGACCCTTGGATCTGCTTTCCCGCGCGCGCATGAATGGATTGGACCTTCCCATTAACCATTAATCAGTCATTAATTAATTAAATCCAGGTTTAATTAATTATAAAACAAAATTAACCAGGTTTGAACTTGGGCCATTGGATGTGGCGCCAAGTCAACACCTCCCAGCCCAGACTCAATCTGATCCCTTCATTGTGCATACTTCTCATATTTTAATTTTAATTTCATTTATTTTGTATTTAATTTGTACGAATTATTTAAAATAGCAAAATACATTTAAAAATTCTGAAAATATTTGTCAAAGATTTCATTAATTTTTAGAACCCAAAAATATTTTTATTTTCATTTTTTGCATTAAAATTTATTTTTAAATCATTTAAATTTTTATTTTTAATTAGTTAATGAAAATTAATTAATTAAAAATGCATTTAGGTATTTAAATTCATTTTAAGGCAATATTTTGGTTCAAACTTTAAAAAATCCATTCTGCCTAACCATTGAGAGTTTGATGATGGTTCTTCTTGCATTGCATCCTTCATGGCATGTAGTTTATAGGATAAATTTGGTTTGAATTGATATTCCATTTCCAATTTATTTTGCATTTTTCATGATAAGGTACCTTAAAACCCTAATTGACTTGAGAAAATCATAACTTCCATTAGGTTTAGATTTAGGTCTCCTCCTTTGGGAAGTGAACTTGTGTAGGGTTAGGGTTCCTTTGATCCCATTTTCAATTTTTTGTCATGTCATTTGCTTCTGATTTTGAATTTTGCTTTGTGTGTTGTTCATAAACCCTAATTTGTGCCTTCTCTTGCATCCATCTCTCATTTGCTTGCATCCATTGACTTGCCATGACATTTTGTGCATCAACATGACATATAAGACACCTTAGGACACATTAGAATCATTTTTGATCATTGCATCATCCATTTTCCATGTTATGCTTTCATATCATTTCATGTGCATTCATGGACTTTCATGCTTCCTTAATGCTTCATTTGCATTCCCATCCTTTGTATGATCATCCTCATCTCATGACATACATTTATATCATCTCTTTGCATCATTAGCATCATGAATATGCTTCTGGATTTGGTTTTCATCTTTGCATTTCATTTCATTTTCATTTCATTTCATTATTTCTTTTACTAACTTTTCAGGTGGTAAGTTACTTTGAGAAGTGAATTTGCCTTCACTTCTCACAATCTCTTCTCATCTCTCTTATGCATTCATTGTTGCATTTTGTATTTGTATTAGAGTGAGCTTGATCATTATTGTTCTTTCCTCACCTTCTTTCTTCAAGCAACTTATCTTCTTAAGTGAAGTAAGTTGACTTGCTTCTTCTGCTTCTCCTCCTTTCTGCTTCTTCCTTGGTGGCTTTTCTTGAAGATCTTTTGCAAGCCTCATAAACCCTAGGAACAACCAAGCATGATAATAATTAGGGTTTGATTAGTCCCCCATTTAGCTTTTACCTTTGTGTCATCTTTGTGTCTTCTCTTCCCATCTCATAATCAGGGACTAAACCCTTAAGATTTTAAGGCTTTGTGATTAAGTTTATGCCTGCATCCTTCTATTAGGATGGAGTGTATAACTTTAATCCTAAGTGTTAAACCCTTAATGTGTTTAAATCCTTTAACCAATCCATCTAATAATCATTAAGACATCAAGCTTGTAACTTGGGCCTTGCATTAGGGTTCTAATTCTTCCTTAATTGGTTAAGAAGGACTAACCCTAGTGTTAATGGAAAAGTCCCCCTCAAGTTGTCTTACCAACCATAAAATCCATTTCTTAACCTTATCATTAACTAAAATCCACCTTAATAAAGGCTTTGTTTTGTCAGGAGGTTAATCCCTAATCATGGATTAAGTTGAGGAGCCTTTCTCAGCTTAAATGTTCTCATCTATTATCCTTCTATTAGGATGGTGTAATGGGTCCATTAAATCCTTGATTATGGCTTAAACTCATTACTCAACACTAAACAAAAACAACAAAAACATTTAATAATCACAAGTAGGTTAATGATCTTAATCCTACATCATGGTGTTTAAGTGTGAGGTGCTTACTTCACACTTAAAGTATTCTCATTACCCCTAATCAGAGGGAAGATGTGATGAGTTTACTAACCCTTGGTTTAGGCTTAAGCTCATTTTCTTATAACAAACTTCAAAAAGCAATAAAAGATTGAAAACTCAAAAACAAACAATAATCGTCTCCTCCGGGAATTCTTTTCTCATCTCATTCACTCACAAACGAGAACTCGCTTCTTCCGTCTAATGCAAGACAGTCTGCACCTGAGCCAGACAGGTCATACACTTGAGCATAGACAAGCAAGCAGTTCACAAGTCAATTTATCTTTCAGTCTCTTTGAGTCGAACTACGGTGTTTTGACTTCCTCATTGCACGAGAGGATACGTAGGCATAACTTAACAGTTATCGAACAAAAGTCTCTGTATATTCCCCCTCTTTCTAGCATCATTCTTTTAGCCTCATAGTCTTGAGCATTTCATTCTTGTTCTCACACTGACACTTCTCTTATACACTCCACATTTCTTTTACACTGACACTTGCATTCTTTCCAGCTTTGATACACAAATTGCACTGACACTACCCCTTTAAAACACAAATCTTTTAAGCGTGGATCCAGCCGAGTACGGCGGACAATCTGGGTGCTAATACCTTCCCAGGTTGTAACCAACCCCCTTTCTCAGTCTCTCTGGTTTGCAACCGTCTTATCCATATCTTCCTAGGTCTATGCAGCATTACCTTTCCTCCGGGATAAAAATGCCTAGCTGGCGACTCTTGTCTTTTGAGTTCACCCTTGTGTGTTCTCCCCCCACCCCCTTCACCGACCGTTCGCGTCTGTACCCCTCTTGGCCCCGGTGGTATCAGGTGGGAGCGACAGCTTGGCGACTCTGCTGGGGACCCTTATACTGTAACCAGGGCTTCTGGTTCTTTTTGTGGGTTCCTCCTAGCGCTTGTTTGATTTGTGTTTACTGGGGTGTTATGTGCTAATTGTGTTTATATAGTTTCTTTATTTATTGCTTTGTGTACAGCTTTATTTATTGCTTTCTTTACAATTTTTCATATTTCATACTGTCATTATCATTGCTGGATCTGGTTTTCTGTTTTGGTGGGTGGGGTTTCACTGAGAGTTTAAGGTCCTATACCTGGGACCTGAGTGACACCTAGGCTAGAGTGGTTCATATTTTTTCCCATTCCATTTCGGTCTGGTGCGGGAATATGAAACACGGTTCAGATATGGGTTTCTTCTTGAGAACTCTGTGCTATAGATTTCCTGTAGTGCTAGGGCTATCTGGGAAGCCTGCTAAGTCTGGATGACCTTTATTATGACCTTCAGAAACTGAGGTGAATTAGAGGAGGATCTTTTATGGTTATTGTAAACATTGTACCTCCGGGTTAGAAGTGTTTACACTTCTCATAACTGATCCAAGTCTGAGGATCCTTGTTTTAGAACACTACCTGTGAGGGGGTTGGGCTGTTTACAGGTTTGCAGGTACCTTTGACCACATCATACCCTGTTACTTGTTTGATTAAGAGTACCTCACTTTGGACAGTTCTTGTGATTTAACCCTGGACATGTGACTCTTTATTTGAGTCCCCTACCTTGGTTACTGGATTTCTGAACCTCCATCTGGACTTCTTAAACATACATGGGCTTTATATCAAGACAGATAATCAGATCCAGCTTAATCACAAACCCTTGCATATCATTTGCATACATCATCATTGCATCATTTGACATTTGTTTATTTGTTTTTCAGGGTATCCACATTATATTTGGCTTGGTTTTGACCCCTTCATCTTCATAGACCTCTGTTTCATCAGTTATCTGCTTCAGCTATTTTCATCAGTTGCCTGCTTCAGCTGCCTTCATCACTAGCACTAGCCTATTAGTGGCTCATCTCCAGTACCAGTCTTGATCTTCATCAGCACTTGTCTTCAACTCTTCATCAGCATTCATGGCTACACCCAGGAAGAGTAACATTTCATACCATTTCTTTGAGCCTGTGTTGACTGGTATCATACAGGTCCAGTCACTTATCACTCCAGACCACATCCCATTATTCAGAGAGCATTATGGAGGCATCCTTGATATGGTTATGGACCTGGATCCTTCTCAGAGGAGTATGATCCATACCTGCCTACAGTTTTATGACCCTCCTTTAAGATGTTTCACTTTCCCAGACTTTCAGCTAGGGCCTCTGCTGGAAGAGTTTTCATCATTGATTGGAGTACCTGTCAGGGGTGGTGTCCCCTTCAACCCAGAGATGCCAGCTCCCAGCAATGGAGAAGTAGCAAAAGCATTGTACCTAGAGCCCACTGTGATTGAGCAAAACATGACAACAAAGGCTGGGATCCTTGGTTTACACTTGGATTTCTTGATCTCTCAGGCCATCCTGAAGGCCTCTTTGGGGGAATGGAGGGCAGTCTGTGCATTGTTAGCCCTCAGCATATATGGGGTTATACTATTTGCAGATGAGCCCAAATTTATCAGCAAGAATGCCATTCATCTTTTCCTTCCGAGGAACCCAGTACCCACATTGCTGGGAGATTTCTATTATTCCATTCATCAGAGGAATGAGAAACAAAGAGGAAAGTTGGTGAGATGCTGTGCTCCTTTGTTTCACACTTGGTTGCTTAAACACTTACCTAAGACAGATGCCTTCCTGAATCCTCACCAACAGAAGAATTGGGCCAAGAGGTTCATTGCCTTGACTTCAGATGATATTAGATGGTGCACCCAGAGCACCAAAGGCAAAGACATTATCACTAGCTGTGGGCAATACCCAAATGTACCTCTGGTAGGAGTAAAGGGTTGCATCAACTACAATCCTTTGCTGTTTAAGAGACAACTAGGCTATGCTTTGGTCCACCCTCCTAGAGTGCAAGATTTAGCTGAGACCCTGTATTGTGAAATAAAGCATAATCTAGCTGTTGTCAGACAAGCATCCTGGGCTTGGGACAACATCCAGACAAAGGGGGTGGCTATTCTTGGGAAGTGAAATAATGTTGCTTCAGCCTAGTACTATGAATGGTCCCATGCTAGAGCTCAGATCACTGGAATGCCTTTCACCATTGAGGACACACCTGGACCATCTACAGTACAGCCAGCAGCCACTGTCAGCCTGGAGGAGTTTGAGAAACTGAAGGAAAGGAAAGAGAATCTGTCTCAAGCTTTGAAGAAGACCTTCTGGGAGAGGAGTGATGGCCGTATAGACATTGAGAGGTTGGAAAAGCTTAGGGTGGAGCATCTGGCCAAGATTGAGAAAACAGAGGACTACATCAAGAAAGCAAGAGCTGGGGAGCAAATATTGAAGAATGCCTGTAAAGAGGCCAAGCTTCATAAGGCTAGGACTGATCTCTATCTGCAAGAAAGTCAAGCTAGGCGGGTCAGGATCACTGAAGCTCGTACTCAAGAAGATAAGAGAACTCAAGCCAGGATTGAGCAGTTAGAGGCTAATGAAAAGAAACAGCAGGAAGCTTTGCTGGCAGCCCAGAAGGAGATTTCAGAGTTGAAGCTTAGGGCTGGTTTGAAAAGATCAAAGGATCAGGACAGGCACAAGAAGCTGACCACTGCTATTGCCACCAGAAACCTCCTCATTAGGACTATTACAGAGCATCCAGCTGGTCCAGTGACTGAGGCACTCCTGAAAGAGGTTAAGGAGGATGAGTTTGGACTAGATGTCTAACTTTTTTATTGTTGTTGTTTTCATTTGATGTACTTTTCTTTTGTGTTGTGTTTTGATCCTTCAGGGGCATGTGTTGTAAAAATAGACTATGTATTATTCATCTTTTGTAATATATTTTAGTTTGTTTCCATTTGGGTTTTCTTTTCTCAAGCAACATCAAAGCATCTTCGTCGAGGTCTGGAAAGGTCAAAACCAAGAACCAAGTCGGATACCTTGGAAAACAAATAACCATACTGCATTGCATACTAACTTTTGTTTTGTTTTGTAGGGTTTTGTTTTTTTGTTTGTTTCTAACTCTGTTGTGGTCTCAGGAAATATTGCTCGCAGAAGAGTGTTCCCTGTCAACCGTGCACACCGGTATACTACTCGCAACAACCTTCCGGGTATTATAATGGAGCAAGTACAGCAGGACCTGACTGAGGTCAGAACTCAGATGGCAAATGAAAGAGTGGAAATGAGAAACCAAATGGCCCAGTTCATGACTGTGATGACTGGCCTGGCCCAAAGCCAAGAGAGGTTAAGGGCATTGGTAGAAAGACAAACTCCCGAGGAACATCATACGGGCACTGGAGGAACAAGTAATAATGAAAGGGGTCAGCCTCATGTTAATCCACCAGTATTTGGACCTCATCTAGATCCGGAAGTCAACATCCCGGGTAATGTGCAAGGAAATACTACTGGGGGGAGGATCTTACAAGAAGACCCCCAAGAGGAGCAATTCACTGTCATGGGAGCAAGAGATGAAGTCTATGATCGGAGGTTTGATGAAATTGCTGAGAAGTTGAGATCTCTGGAGTCTCAAAACTCATTGGGCTTTGATGTAGTGGATATGGGGTTAGTAGACGGGGTAAGAATTCCCCACAAGTTTAAACCCCCATGCTTCGAGAAATACAATGGAACCTCCTGCCCACGAACTCACCTGCAGTTCTTTCTGGGGAGACTTAAAGCATATACCATGGATGAAAAACTGTGGATGTTCAATTTTGAAGACAGTTTGACTGGGGCTTCAAAGGAGTGGTATTCACACTTGACCAGAGCTACTATCAGATGCTGGAAGGACTTAGCTGAAGCCTTCATCAGGCAGTACCAATACAATCTGGACATGGCTCCTAACAGGACCCTCTTGATGGGAATGTCTCAATCCTCCAGGGAAAGCTTCAGGGAATATGCCCAAAGGTGGAGACAGCTTGCTGCTGCTGTCCAGCCACCCATGTCGGAAAGAGAAATGGCCGATATGTTCATGAATACTCTGCAAGGAACATATATTGATAGGTTAGCTGCCTTTTCTTCCACCAGCTTTGCTGACGTAGTTATAGCCGGTGAAAGAATTGAAAGTCTGCTAAAAATGGGCAAGCTTTCTGATAATGGTGCAAGTTCGTCCAGTAATCCCAGGAAGCCTTTTGTGGGACCTCGAAGGACCGGTGAGACAAATGCCATTCATGCCAGCAGGGGCAGACTTCAGTATGTCCACAGATCAGTAGCAGCTGTCACTATTCCAGCTCCGATCCCTCAGCAATCGGCATATCAACAACCACAACAACCACATTATCAACAGCAAGTTCAATATCCGCCACAAAGAACCTACAACAACAACAATAGCAATCAACAACAAAGACCCTTCCAACAAAGACCGTCACAGGAAAACAGGGTGATTGACCCTATCCCTATGCCTTATGCTGCCTTATTGCCACAACTCCTGAAACTTAACTTGGTTGAGTTAAGGACATTGGCACCTCCGGATCCCTCCAATCTCCCTAAGAATTACGATGTCAACGCCAGGTGTGCTTTCCACTCCAATGCACCTGGTCACAATACTGAGAAGTGCAGGGCTTTGCAAATGAAAGTTCAAGATCTGGTGGATTCTAAAGCCCTCAACTTCGCACCTCCTCCGAATGTCAACAGAAATCCTATGCCTAATCATGGTGGGCCGAGGATTAATGCCATCGAAGAAGACAAACCATCTACTTTGATCACCAGTGTTGCACAAATTCGAACACCTCTGGTCGAAATTAAAGCTCAGCTTCTAGAGTGCCAGGTGTTCCCCGGGTGTGAACTCGGTTGTAGGTATTGCAACATTGCAGTCAATGGGTGTGATAATTTGAGAAGCGGCATAGACGGTCTTATCAAAGATGGTATCCTTCAGATCTCAACAACGGCGCCTACAAATCCAGCAATTCCTTTAACGACAATTCCTGATTCTTCTACAACAGCAGCAACAATCATTCCAACTGATTCATCAATATCGTCAACAATGGCTCCGTCCATCACTTCAACAAATCAAATGTCAACAACCATTTCTTCTACAACATCGGCATCCATTTTATCAGCAGAATCTTCTACAACGCCAACAGAAACTAATGAAGATGTCTCAGCAGTCACCATCTACTATGATCCATCAGATGTTCCTCCAAACAACAATTTTAAACAACAAGTAGTGGCACCTCCTACCGGGACACCAGTCACCATCTACTACGATCCGCACACCATTACAATACCCACCTCTGCAGCAGTATGTCCAGTTACCATTACGGTACCCGGACCAGTTCCTTATGAAAGCAGTAATGCCATACCTTGGCATTATGGCTCTGATCTTTACTGCAACGGGGAGAAAATCACTCTGGATTCATCGACCTCTTCTCCACAAATTGATAATGTTGGGGGAGGCGGAGGCTTCACCAGAAGCGGACGCCTTTTTACCTCACAAACACAAAGGCCTAATGCTGAAGCAGAAGCTGCTGCCAAAGCAAAAGGAAAGAGTGTGATATTTGAAGAGCCAATTATCAAAGAAACTCAGAAGACATCTTTTGAACAGGATGTAGACGAGTTTATGAGAATCATAAAGAGAAGTGATTACAAGGTGGTGGATCAGCTTCACCAAACTCCCTCAAAAATCTCCATATTATCCCTATTGATGTGTTCTGAGGCTCACAGGAATGCATTATTGAAAGTCCTGCACGCAGCATACGTGCCAGAGGAGATTACCGTTAATCAGCTAGAAACCGTGGTGGCAAATGTCAATACCAGTCATGGACTGGGCTTTACCAATGCTGACTTAACAACGGAGGGACGTAACCACAACAAGGCTTTACATATTACCTTGGAATGCAAAGGTGTTATTCTATCTCATGTACTGGTGGACACTGGGTCTTCACTCAATGTTCTACCAAAGAAAGCCTTAGTGAAGCTGGAGTATGATGGTTTGGCACTGCGTCCAAGTAATTTGGTGGTGAGAGCATTTATGGCTCTAAAAGATCAGTGCTTGGAGAGATTGATCTGCCTGTGATGATTGGCCCGCAAACCTTCAAAACTACCTTCTATGTGATGGACATTCAGCCGACCTACAGCTGTTTGTTGGGTAGACCCTGGATCCATGCCGCTGGCGCTATTATGTCTACCCTTCACCAGAAGCTGAAATTCGAGTGGGAAGGCCAGATCATCACCATCTGTGGGGAGGAAGACATCTTTGTTAGCCATCTGGCTACGTATAAGTACATTGAAATGGATGGAGAAATCCATGAAACCATGAGCCAGGGGTTTGAGGCCATGAACATTAATGAAGCATCTGCTGTACTGGGAACCTCCAAAACGTCATACCAGCAAGCCCGGAAGGTCGTTGAAGAGGGTACTGCCCAAGTCTGGGGCAAGCTGCTGCCCGTGGAAAAGAAAGAAGACAGATTTGGGTTGGGTTACAGACCAACTCAACAAGATCAATCAGAGGCTGCTAAAAAGCCCAATTTTGTTAGTGGGGGAATGCTCACCCCGGATGCTGTGAACAACTTGGAAGACGAGGAGGAAAGCGACCGCAACCTGGAGAGCTGGATACGTCCAAGGATCCCGGGGAGCCAAGTCCTTAACTGGTCTTCCCAGGAAATTATAAGGGTTACTCCTGCAGAGTAATTATTATTTCCTGTATTTTTAAGCATGCATCAAGTCTTGCATCTTGCCCAAGATGTCAAGACTCATTTTGTAATCGGGCCATCTTGTAATTTTGTGCAAATGGATTAATCAATGAATATCGGACATCTTTTGCAAATGAGTCTTTTTCTTTTCCGCTCACTGTTTTTCATTTTTCTTTTTGTACAAAAAATAAAATGGCAATGTTTTCCAAAATGGAAATTTCGTTTCACTTTTTCTAAACAAGATTAAAATTGATCACTAAAATGAACAATCTAAACCCTTGCAGAAAATACCCTCCAGAATGCACCGACAACAACACTGCTATGACTTCGTTTGACTTTGACAATCCGATCAATCAAGACGATGAAGGGGTTGAAGAAGATTATGAGCTACCTGAAGAGCTAGCCAGGTTATTGAGGCAAGAGGAGAAGGTTATCACTCCTCATCAGGAGGAGGTCGAAACGGTTAATCTTGGTACAGAAAAAGATGTGAAAGAAGTCAAGATTGGGGCCTGCTTACAAGATTCAGTAAAAGAGCAACTGATTGATATGCTTCGGGAGTATGTGGATGTGTTTGCTTGGTCTTATCAGGATATGCCAGGGTTGGACACCGATATTGTCATGCACAAGGTGCCTTTAAAAGAAGAATGCCCGCCAGTAAAACAGAAACTGCGCCGTACTCGCCCAGATATGGCAATGAAGATTAAAGAAGAAGTACAAAAGCAGTGGGACGCCGGTTTCCTCGCTGTGACTAGTTATCCGCCATGGGTTGCTAATATTGTACATGTGCCTAAGAAAGATGGAAAGGTGAGGATGTGTGTGGACTACCGGGATCTGAACAGAGCCAGCCCGAAAGATGATTTCCCTTTACCTCACATTGATGTATTGGTTGATAATACGGCTCAGTTCTCGGTATTCTCCTTCATGGATGGATTTTCAGGATATAATCAGATCAAGATGTCACCTGAAGACATGGAGAAGACAACTTTCATCACACCCTGGGGCACATTCTGTTATAAGGTGATGCCGTTCGGACTGAAGAATGCTGGTGCAACTTATCAACAGGCTATGGTAACATTATTCCATGACATGATCCATAAAGAAATTGAATGTTATGTGGATGACATGATTGCCAAGTCCCTCACAGAAGAAGACCACCTGGTAAATCTGTTGAAGTTATTCAAGCGTCTGAGGAAGTACCAACTGAAGCTAAACCCCAACAAATGTACATTCGGGGTACGATCCGATAAGCTGCTAGGATTTATTGTAAGTGAGAAAGGGATTGAAGTTGATCCTGATAAAGTCAAAGCCATTCAAGAAATGCCTGCGCCGAAAACTGAGAAAGAAGTTCGGGGGTTTTTAGGTAGATTGAACTACATTTCAAGGTTCATATCTCACCTTACAGCAACCTGTGAACCCTTGTTCAAGTTTTTGAGAAAAGAACAAACAGTCAGGTGGAATGAAGACTGCCAGAGGGCTTTTGACAAAATCAAGGAATACTTGCAAGAGCCTTCAATCCTTATGCCTCCAGTTGAAGGAAGACCTCTGATAATGTACTTGACATTATTAGAAGAGTCAATGGGGTGTGTGCTGGGCCAGCATGACGAGTCTGGTCGAAAAGAGTATGCAATTTACTACCTAAGCAAAAAGTTTACCGAATGTGTACAACATTATTCACTGCTCGAGAAAACTTGTTGTGCTTTAGCGTGGGTTGCTCGCCGACAAAGGCAGTATATGTTGACCCACACCACTTTGTTGATCTCAAAGATGGATCCAGTTAAGTACATTTTCGAGAAGCCAGCACTTACCGGACGGGTTGCAAGATGGCAAATGATCCTCACAGAATATGACATCCAGTACACATCTCAAAAAGCCATCAAGGGCAGTGTATTGTCTGATTATCTTGCTGAGCAGCCCATTGATGATTACCGGCCTATGAGATTTGACTTCCCTGATGAAGACATCATGTTCATAAAAGCAAAAGATCATGAAGATCCTGTTCGCACTGAAGGGCCTGGCCCAGAAGAAGAATGGACTATGATGTTTGACGGGGCTGTTAATATGAATGGTTGTGGTGTTGGTGCAGTACTCATTACGCCTAAGGGAGTTCACATGCCTTTCTCGGCAAAACTCACTTTCAACTGCACTAACAACGAAGCTGAATACGAGGCTTGTATTATGGGTCTTAAGGAAGCCATTGACCTCAGGATCAAGACTTTGACTGTATTCGGAGATTCAGCTCTGGTAATCAATCAAACTAGTGTCAAATGGTACACGCACCAAGACCATCTGATACCTTACCGGGATTATACAAGGAGGTTGTTGACTTTCTTCACAACAATCAAGCTTGAGTATATCCCTCGAGACGAAAATCAGTTTGCGGATGCTCTGGCTACCATTTCATCCATGATCAAAGTTCAAGCTGCCAACTTTGTGCCTCGGATTTCAGTATCCAGACTTGATAGACCAGCGTATGTGTTCTCAGCAGATGTTGTCAAATATGATAAGCCTTGGTTCCATGACATTAAGTGCTTCTTGGAGGATCAAACATACCCACCTGGGGCATCATCCAATGATAAGAAGACATTAAGAAGGCTAGCTGGTAGTTTCTTCCTGAACACTGACGGTTCCCTGTACAAGAGAAACTTTGATATGGTACTCCTCAGATGCGTTGATAGAACAGAAGCAGACTTGTTGATGCACGAGGTGCACGAAGGATCATTTGGTACCCATGCGGGAGGGCATGCAATGGCTAAAAGGTTGCTGAGATCAGGCTATTACTGGATCACAATGGATGCAGACTGTTGTGCTTACGCCAGAAAGTGTCATAAATGCCAGATTTATGCGGATAAGGTGCATGTGCCTCCCAATCCTCTGAATGTGATGTCTTCACCCTGACCCTTTGCTATGTGGGGCATCGATATGATTGGTAAGATTGAACCGACTGCTTCAAATGGCCATAGATTCATCCTGGTAGCCATTGACTATTTTACCAAGTGGGTTGAAGCAGCTTCATATGCAAATGTTACAAGATAAGTGGTGGCCCGATTTCTGAAGAGAGACATTATCTGTCGGTATGGAGTTCCCGAGCGAATCATTACCGATAATGGTTCCAACTTGAACAATAAAATGATGGCAGAACTATGCCGGGACTTCAAGATCCAACACCACAACTCTTCTCCGTACAGACCAGAGATGAATGGCGCTGTGGAGGCAGCTAACAAGAATATCAAGAAGATTGTACAGAAAATGGTGGTCACCTACAAAGACTGGCATGAAATGCTACCATTCGCCTTTCATGGGTACCGTACATCAATCAGAACATCTACTGGGGCAACGCCGTATCAGCTTGTGTATGGTATGGAGGCAGTCCTACCTGTTGAAGTTGAATTACCCTCTTTGCGGGTGTTGATGGATGTTAAGATAAACGAAGCAGAATGGGTCCGGTCCCGATATGAACAACTGAATCTGATTGAAGAGAAGAGATTGGCTGCAATCTTTCATGGGCAGCTATATCAGAAGAGAATGAAGAAAGCCTTCGATCAAAAAGTTAGGCTCCGAGAGTACCAAGTAGGAGATCTTGTGTTGAAAAGGCTCCTCCCTCCTCATACAGACCACAGGGGCAAGTGGACTCCGAACTATGAAGGGCCATTCGTAGTAAAGAAAGTTTTCTCTGGTGGAGCACTAATGCTCAGTACCATGGATGGTGAAGACTTCCTGTCCCCTGTGAATTCAGATGCAGTTAAAAAATACTTCGCATAAAACGACCCGCTGGACATAAAAACAGAATGTAAGTCCAGGCAAAAATAGGGCATCCCGGCGAGTCAAAAACAGAATAAAAGACTCGGGCAAAAATAAAGGAAAATAAATAAAAATGTACACCCGCTGAGTTGAAAAGTCGCTTTGGACAACTCAGGCAAAAAAGGGTGTCCCGGTGGATTGAAAACCCGAAAGGGCGATCCACGCAAAATAAGGGAATAAGCGGACAACTGCATTCTGAATTCGTCTGTATCACTTATAATATGGCAAACTTCGAAGAATTCGAGCTTCGGTCAGAATCAGCCTTCTTCAGAAAGCAAGACGAGAAGAATGTCAAGTGTCATACGGGTCATAGCAAAGGGAAGCTCCTCGAAGCGTCGCCAGCATTGCCAACACCTTTTTGTTTTTCAATTTGTAATGATTCCCTCATTTCAGGGGATCCGTTTCTTTGAATGTATCTTGCCAAATTCAGGGCACTAGAATTAATAAAATCATATTTTCAGTCACACACTGTCTCGTACTCTTATATTTGCAAAAATGTCCGATGTCATTAATTTGTTGATCGCGTAAACACAGATGCGTCTTTCCTGAATTACATGCTTACAGGAAATATACTTACTCCCAGGAGTGTCTAAACTCCTATGATGGAATCCAGTAAGGGATACCTAGGGATACTCGTACGTTTCTTTGTCATGAAGGATTGCAGGTATCCAGAGCGCAACATAGGTCATGAAATCTTCTCTCCAGCAAGCTGCCAAATCATTATTTCCTCAGCACACCTTCCAAACAGCACCAGAGATGCTTTCTCCCCACCAGAGCTGCCAGGCATCATTTCTTCAGCACACCTGTCAGAGCAGTACCAGAAGGTGCTCATATCCCCAACCGAGTTGCCAATCATCATTCCTCCTCAGACAAGTGCAAAGACAAGGAATCATCTCCCCACAGAGTTTCAGCCTCTATCTAGAAGAGCAATGCAACAAGAGCTTCCATAAACCCCAGCTGGGTCCCACATTATTGAGATAGGTCTATCAGTGATCTAGCTCCCCATGCAGAGTCATACATGTCAGATCTACCAATGATCTCATCCCCAGCTGGGATATCCAATTCAAGAGGATCATCCGGAGATCTCCTCAGTAATGGGATCCGAATCCCGGATCGGTATCTTTGCATAATCATAGCATTCGCATCATATTGTCCCCACAGAGCGTAGCATTCCGTCCAATACGGAGCATTACGGCAAAAATCAAACATATTGCATAATCATAAGCCATGTGTCGAATCAAACACTTGTAGATACCAACATTCCATCAACAATATGCGACATGCCTCTCAAAACTCCCCCACCGGAGAGCCAAAGCATTTCCCCTACAAATACAGTACAGATACTCCTTGACGCCCGTCCGTGTCATATCCCCGATAGAAAGCCAAAGCATCCCCTTTGCACTCACAACACATGTGTACATATATACAATTCCCTGACACCCGTCTGTGTCACCTCCCCAACATAGCTACCAAAACACTTTGTAAACTAAATGATTGTTTATAATACACTTTTTCCGACACTCGTCTGTGTCGCGCTCTCACGGCGAGTTGAACACTTGTCTATGTCTCACTCGTGTTTACTTGTTTCAGATGCCCGTCCGTATCTTGTATATACCATTTAAATCCCCTCAGAGTCAACACTCGTCCGTGTTCTTTGTTAACCAGTTGATACTCGTCTGTATCATCACCTTTGAACATGCGTCAAGTGTTTGTTTCTACTGATACTCGTCCGTATCATAGTCTTAAGGATGCTCGTCCGCATTTTTAATCCATACACAATGTCAGATACTTTTACCTCTTTCTAGAATTTAGACACTCGTCTGTGTCTATTATTCCCCAGAAGAGTCCCCTACGAATCAACACTCGTCCGTGTTCTTTGTTAACCAGTTGGTACTCGTCCGTATCATCATCTCTGAACATGCGTCAAGCGTTTGTTTCTAATGATACCCGTCCGTATCATAAGTCTTGAGGATGCTCGTCCGCATCTTTAATCTATACACCGTGTCAAACACCTATATCTTCTTGAATTTAGGCACTCGTCTATATCTACTCTTCCCCAGCGAAGCCCCCAGCAAAACTCCCTTTTTATCCGACATTCGTCCTATGACATGATACCTTTCGGCAGCTGTACCCTGCCAGGTGATCGTCCTTCAACTTTTTGATGATCGTCCTTCATCATTCCCAGCGGAGTCTCTATTCCTTAGAACCCCTTCCTATCCGACATTCGTCCTATGTCGTAATATTTTAGCAGCCGTCCCCTGCTAGGTGATCGTCCTTCACCTCTTGATGATCGTCCTTCATCATTTCATCCGATGGCCGTCCCCATCATTGATCTTGTTATCTGACATTCGTCCTATGTCATGATAAACCCTGAGAGCAGCCGTACCCTGCTAGGTGATCGTCCTTCACCTCTTGATGATCGTCCTTCATCATGCTTATCTGATGGTCGTCCCCATCGTCGACCCTTTTTATCCGACATTCGTCCTATGTCGTAATACTTTCGGCAGCCGTACCTTTCCAGGTGATCGTCCTTCACCTTAGATGACCGTCCCTCATCTTATCCCCAACAGAGCAGCCGTCCCCTGCTAGGTGATTGTCTTTCACCTCTGATGACCGTACCTCATCATTTATTTTATTTACCTATAATCCCCAGAGAGTCTTATAGCTTTACTTGATGGCCTTCCCCATCACAATCTCCTACATCCCCAGCTTGTCGGCCGTCCCCGTCATTGCTTTATTCCCCGCATTTTCCCCCAGCATGTCGGTCATCCCCGTCATTGTTTCATCCCCAGCAGTCGTCCTCTGCTCGACGGTCGTCCTCCGTCGCCCGCACTTTATAATCATACTTTACTTTCTTTTACAATCTATATCCCTTTTCTTCTTCATTCTGTGAGTGCAAATTTTGGACTGTCTTTGGTATTCAACCACAAGTTATCTTGTTTGTCTGTTAAGCCATTGCTTACATCCTGCACAGCTAACTCATGCTTGAATAGGGGCAGCTGTAAACACCCCAAATTTTCCCTCACTCATTTCACCATGGCTTGTGATCTTTTCATATGCATAAATTCAATCATAGCATCTAATACCACATTTTTGATTCACTGCATTTCTTCTAAGTCATCTGCATCTAGGGTTTGTGATCTGAGCCATCCCTGAGTCATTTGAGCCACTTCAAAGGTCTTCAATCACTTCAAAGGGGTCCATGTATGTTCAAGCATCATATTATATCCTCACAAAGTCAAGGAAGTCAAAGAATCACAAGAACTGAGAAAGGCATGGAAGCAAAGCCAGGTTTAACTACACAGATGACCTAGAATTAGGGTTTTGGTTTCAGAGGCCATAACTCCAAATTTTTTGGTCATTCTTGTTTCTATTGGTCTCCATATGTTATAAGGATCATGCATATCAATTTTCATGAAGAAATTCCATGGGGAAGGCATCTAATCAAGAGTTGACTTCTTGAGCAAGTCAGTGCAAAATCAGGGCATCTGAGGCCCCCAATGACCCAACCAAAGGATGTTCTCCATCATTTTGAATGTGTATGATCTTTATTTGATCATAGAAGGTGTTAGAAGTTCACAAAATTGGGAAATTTCAAGCCATTTGCAAAGTTTCCTTTTTGGGAAAGTGACTTGTAATGAAAACTTGCCATTTTGGGAATGTTTTTCAACCCTTTCTTTTTTATTCAAAAATGCTTCAAATGAGAAAACTTTGGTCATGAAAGTTTTAGAATGGATCCTCCCATTTTCAAAAATTACAAGAACTCATTCTAATTCATTTCGGATCAAAAGTTATGGCCTTACAAAGTTGGACAAAATCATTGAAATTTTACTTTTGCACAAAAATGGAAAAACTTGCAAATTCTCATGACAAGCCATTATGTGACTTCAATGTGACCTCTAATCATCATACAAACACAATGCATGACCTAAAATTCAGTTTGGCCCAAGAAATTTTCCAATTCCATGTCTTGAATTTCAAGTAGCCATAAGCCTTTTTCCATGAAAGTGCAAAGAGGGGAATTCTTGCAAATTGGTTCCCAAAGGCTTGTATGATCTCTAGATGGTCTTAAAACATTTCCATGATCTCATGAGACATCCCACACCAAGAATGCAGCAAGAATTGTCACATGTTCATGACCAAAAATCACAAAATGTGACAAGTTGCCAAGATGCAAAACTCATGCTATCTTATGATCCAAGTGCTGCAGTCCTTCATGAATCATCCAAGGGCCATCCTCAAACTCAGCTGAGGCAAGACACCCCTCTAGATCTCTTCTGTCCCAGCCCATACTTGGAGTACACAAGATCTTGACTTTTTGCATTTTTGCCCATGCCAATCCCACAGTGCCACCACCAACTCTCTGCCCAATCAGAGTCAAATATGTGGATATCAAGCAACCCTAAACACACCATACACAAGCCAGAAGCTCCCACATTGCAGCACACACAAAAATCTGCCAAGAACTTCCCTCCTTCGAATCTCTCCACACAACCCTCAAACATCAAAAATTCCTTCACACACAAAACACAAATCACTCATAGAACAAAATCCACCCCCTGAAACTTCTTGAATCATCACCCACAGAGACCTCCATTTCTGCTACACCAGAGTTGGATCACTCAAACCAGCCACTCCCCAAGCTTTCTAAGTTTCATCCCATCATCAGGAGGTTCAAGGAAGAAGGATTGCACAAAGCTTGAGGCCAGAAAGCTCAAAATCAGGAAAGCTTCATCTCAGGTAACATGAAGAACATTTTTCCCAGAAGTTGATTTTTTTAGTTCTTTTATGATGCTATGTGTTCTCCTGATCATGAATATGTGTTTGTTTTTTGAAATGGTGAAGAAACCAGCATGTATGACATCTCTGAATATTTTCCTGTGTTTCATACTTTGCTTCGATTCAGGCTTGTGAATGAAAATAAATGAATTTGAGATGAGGGGTTAGGTTTAGATTGATGAGAGGATCATTTTAGTGGAAGAAATTTCATGTTTAGTGACCTGTAGAAGAACCTAGGGTTTTTGCTCGCCGCAGAAGATGACCGGAAACACTGTTCCGGTCACCTGAATGTCATTAGCCCTAATTAGGGTTTAAGCCAGTTTTGAATTGAGACCCTTGGATCTGCTTTCCCGCGCGCGCATGAATGGACTGGACCTTCCCATTAACCATTAATCAGTCATTAGTTAATTAAATCCAGGTTTAATTAATTATAAAACAAAATTAACCAGGTTTGAACTTGGGCCATTGGATGTGGCGCCAAGTCAACACCTCCCAGCCCAGACTCAATCTGATCCCTTCATTGTGCATACTTCTCATATTTTAATTTTAATTTCATTTATTTTGTATTTAATTTGTACGAATTATTTAAAATAGCAAAATACATTTAAAAATTCTGAAAATTTTTGTCAAAGATTTCATTAATTTTTAAAACCCAAAAATATTTTTATTTTCATTTTTTGCATTAAAATTTATTTTTAAATCATTAAAATTTTTATTTTTAATTAGTTAATGAAAACTAATTAATTAAAAATGCATTTAGGTATTTAAAAATCACCAAAAAATTCATATTGCATTTAAAAACATTATCCAACTCTCAAAACAAATTTCGTTTTGGTTCTTGATGCCTTTTGATCATTTTCATTGGAATTAAATTCATTTTAAGGCAATATTTTGGTTCAAACTTTAAAAAATCCATTCTGCCTAACCATTGAGAGTTTGATGATGGTTCTTCTTGCATTGCATCCTTCATGGCATGTAGTTTATAGGATAAATTTGGTTTGAATTGATCTTCCATTTCCAATTTATTTTGCATTTTTCATGATAAGGTACCTTAAAACCCTAATTGACTTGAGAAAATCATAACTTCCATTAGGTTTAGATTTAGGTCTCCTCCTTTGGGCAGTGAACTTGTGTAGGGTTAGGGTTCCTTTGATCCCATTTTCAATTTTTTGTCATGTCATTTGCTTCTGATTTTGAATTTTGCTTTGTGTGTTGTTCATAAACCCTAATTTGTGCCTTCTCTTGCATCCATCTCTCATTTGCTTGCATCCATTGACTTGCCATGACATTTTGTGCATCAACATGACATATAAGACACCTTAGGACACATTAGAATCATTTTTGATCATTGCATCATCCATTTGCCATGTTAAGCTTTCATATCATTTCATGTGCATTCATGGACTTTCATGCTTCCTTAATGCTTCATTTGCATTCCCATCCTTTGTATGATCATCCTCATCTCATGACATACATTTATATCATCTCTTTGCATCATTAGCATCATGAATATGCTTCTGGACTTGGTTTTCATCTTTGCATTTCATTTCATTTTCATTTCATTATTTCTTTTACTAACTTTTCAGGTGGTAAGTTACTTTGAGAAGTGAATTTGCCTTCACTTCTCCCAATCTCTTCTCATCTCTCTTATGCATTCATTGTTGAATTTTGTATTTGTATTAGAGTGAGCTTGATCATTATTGTTCTTTCCTCACCTTCTTTCTTCAAGCAACTTATCTTCTTAAGTGAAGTAAGTTGACTTGCTTCTTCTGCTTCTCCTCTTTTCTGCTTCTTCCTTGGTGGCTTTTCTTGAAGATCTTTTGCAAGCCTCATAAACCCTAGGAACAACCAAGCATGATAATAATTAGGGTTTGATTAGTCCCCCATTTAGCTTTTACCTTTGTGTCATCTTTGTGTCTTCTCTTCCCATCTCATAATCAGGGACTAAACCCTTAAGGTTTTAAGGCTTTGTGATTAAGTTTATGCCTGCATCCTTCTATTAGGATGGAGTGTATAACTTTAATCCTAAGTGTTAAACCCTTAATGTGTTTAAATCCTTTAACCAATCCATCTAATAATCATTAAGACATCAAGCTTGTAACTTGGGCCTTGCATTAGGGTTCTAATTCTTCCTTAATTGGTTAAGAAGGACTAACCCTAGTGTTAATGGACAAGTCCCCCTCAAGTTGTCTTACCAACCATAAAATCCATTTCTTAACCTTATCATTAACTAAAATCCACCTTAATAAAGGCTTTGTTTTGTCATGAGGTTAATCCCTAATCATGGATTAAGTTGAGGAGCCTTTCTCAGCTTAAATGTTCTCATCTATTATCCTTCTATTAGGATGGTGTAATGGGTCCATTAAATCCTTGATTATGGCTTAAACTCATTACTCAACACTAAACAAAAACATCTAAATAATCACAAGTAGGTTAATGATCTTAATCCTACATAATGGTGTTTAAGTGTGAGGTGCTTACTTCACACTTAAAGTATTCTCATTACCCCTAATCAGAGGGAAGATGTGATGAGTTTACTAACCCTTGGTTTAGGCTTAAGCTTATTTTCTTATAACAAACTTCAAAAAGCAATAAAAGATTGAAAACTCAAAAACAAACAATAATCGTCTCCTCCGGGAATTCTTTTCTCATCTCATTCACTCACAAACGAGAACTCGCTTCTTCCGTCTAATGCAAGACAGTCTGCACCTGAGCCAGACAGGTCATACACTTGAGCATAGACAAGCAAGCAGTTCACAAGTCAATTTATCTTTCAGTCTCTTTGAGTCGAACTACGGTGTTTTGACTTCCTCATTGCACGAGAGGATACGTAGGCATAACTTAACAGTTATCGAACAAAAGTCTCTGTATATTCCCCCTCTTTCTAGCATCATTCTTTTAGCCTCATAGTCTTGAGCATTTCATTCTTGTTCTCACACTGACACTTCTCTTATACACTCCACATTTCTTTTACACTGACACTTGCATTCTTTCCAGCATTGATACACAAATTGCACTGAAACTACCCCTTTAAAACACAAATCTTTTAAGCGTGGATCCCGTCGAGTACGGCGGACAATCTGGGTGCTAATACCTTCCCAGGTTGTAACCAACCCCCTTTCTTAGTCTCTCTGGTTCGCAACCGTCTTATCCATATCTTCCTAGGTCTATGCAGCATTACCTTTCCTCCGGGATAAAAATGCCTAGCTGGCGACTCTTGTCTTTTGAGTTCACCCTTGTGTGTTCTCCCCCCCCCCCTTCGCCGACCGTTCGCGTCTGTACCCCTCTTGGCCCCGGTGGTATCAGGTTGGAGCGACACACGTGCGAGCCAATCTTCAAATTTTTAAGAAAAGAACAAACGGTCAGGTGGAATGAGGACTGTCAAAGAGCCTTTGAAAAGATAAAAGAATATTTGCAGGAGCCTCCGATCCTAATGCCTCTAGTTCCAGGACGACCACTTATCATGTACTTGATTGTGTTAGAAGGGTCGATGGGGTGTATGCTAGGCCAACATGACGAGTCTGGTCGAAAAGAGCATGCTATTTATTACCTTAGCAAAAGGTTTACCGACTGTGAATCCCGTTATTCACTGCTCGAGAAAACTTGTTGCGCTTTGGCATGGGCTGCTCACCGATTGAGACAGTACATATTGACCCATACCACATTTCTAATCTAAAAATGGACCCTATAAATTATATTTTCGAGAAACCAGCATTAACCGGAAGGTTTGCAAGGTGGAAAATGATATTAACACAGTATGACATACAATATACTTCCCAGAAAGCCATCAAAGGAAGTGTGTTGTCATATTATCTTGCACAGCAACCACTTGAAGAGGATTACCAGCCAACAAAGTTTGATTTCCCTGATGAGGACATCATGTACCTCAAGGAAAGAGATTGCGAGTGATGCTCCCCCGAAAAGACACCTGGTCAGATAGGGTACAGACACAAACGGTCGGCGAAAGGAGAGAAAATGAAATGAAGATGAATAGAGTCGCCAGCTAGGCATTTTTATCCCGAAGGAAAGGTAGTGCTGCATAAACCTAGAAAAAGATGGATAAGACGGTTGCGAACCAGAGAAACTGAGAAAGGGGGTTGGTTACAACCTGGAAAGGTATTAGCATCCAGATTGTCCGTCGTACTCGACGGGATCCACGCTTAAAATATTGTGTTTAAAGAGGTAGGGTATGTACTATCTGTGTGCAAAGTTGAGAAAAGAATATACAAGTGTCAGTGCAAAAAGGAAGTGAGATGCTCAGCAACTGAGGCTTAAAAGAATGCTGAAAGAGGGGGAAGACAAAGAAAATTTTGTTCGATAACAGTTAAGTTATGCCTACGTATTCTCGCGTCAAATAAGGAAGTCAGAACACCGTAGTTCGACTCAAAGAGACTGAAAGATAAATTAACTATGAACGGCTCGTTTGTCTATGCTCAAGTGTGTGACTCGTCTGGCTCGAGTGCTAACTGTCTTGCATTAGACGGAAGAAGCAAGTTCTCGCTTGTGAATGGGTGTGATGAGAAAATAATCCCGAAGGAGACGATTATTGTTTGTTTTTGTGTTTTCAGTTTTTTTATTGTTTTTGGTGTTTTGCATAAGATAATGAGCTTAAGCTTAAATCATAGGTGGCAGACTCATTATATCCTCCCTGATAGGGATAATGAGCCTACTTAAGTATGAGATAAGCATCTAAACTTAACTACCATGATGATATAGGATTAAAATCATTAACCTACTTGTGATTAATTGGGTGTTTTTGGTTTTTTATTTAGTGTTAAGTAATGAGTTTAATCTCTAATCATAGATTAGTGAACTCATTACACCATCCTAATAGAAGGATAATAGATGAGCACACTTAAGTTGAGGAAGATACCTCAACTTAATCCATGGTTAGGGACTAAATTTATTAGATAACAAAACCTTTATTAAGTGGATTTTAATTAAGGTTGAGATTAAGAAATGAGTTTTATGGTTTATAAGACAACTTGAGGAGGACTTGTCCATTAAACACTAGCGTTAGTCCTTCTTAACCATAAATGAAGAATTAGAACCCTAATGTAAGGCCCAAGTTACAAGATGAAGTCTTAGTGATTATTAAGATGAATTGATTAAGAGGTTTAAACAAATTAAAGGTTTAACACTTAGGATTAATGTTATACACTCCATCCTAATAGAAGGATGTAGGCATAACCCTAATTCCAAAGTCTTAAAACTTTAAGAGTTTAGTCTCTGATTATGAAGATGAGAGGAGAGACTCAAGGAGACTCAAAGGTAAAAACTAAGGGGGACTAAATACAACCCTAAAATTATCATTCTTGGTTATTTTATGGTTTGTGAGGCTCAAGAGAAGTCTTCAGGATGGCCACCAAGGAAGAAGCAGGTGAATAGAGAAGAAAGGAGGATTAGGTTACTTACTTCATTTAAGAAGATAAGTAATCCCAAGAGAAAGAAAAGAGGGCAAAGAGCACAAGTGAATGGAATTCACTTCAAACACAAATATAATGTACAAGAATAAGATAAAAATAGAAGTTAGATGTGTATGCACATCCACACCTTAAATAACTTACCAAAAGCACCTGGAATGTCAGTTGAACATATAAAGAAAGAAATGAAATGCAAATGCATCAAACAAAGGTGCTATGATCAAAGTCAGAAGTGAATATGCAAGGCAAATGAGTCATGAGATGTTGCAAAGTCACATATGATGCATATGTATGCTTATATGAGAGATGGGATGCAAAGGAAGCAAGTTAGAAGCATGGAAACACATGGATGTTTATGAAATGTTATGAATGCAAAGCATACCAAATGAATGAATCAATGATCAAGCATGATTCTAACATGTCCTAAGATGTCTAAGATGACATATGAATGCATGAAATTTCATGGAAAGTTCATGTATGGATGCATATGCAAGGTGAATGCAAATGAACATGTAAAATTAGGGTTTTATGGAAGTAAGAGATGCACATGAACAAAACAGAAGCAATGCACAAGATAAAAATTGAAAATGCACTCAAAGGAACCCTAAACCTATATTAGGTTACCATCCAAAGGGGGAGGTCAGAAGCTAAACCTAGAAGGAGTTATGGATTTTCTAAGTTTCTAGGGTTTTTTGGGTGACCCTCAATGTAAAATGCCAAATAATTTGAAAATGAAAGATAAAAATGAAACAAATATGTTTTTAGAAACTAGAGGCCATGTATGAAACAATGCAAAAAGAACCATTCACAAACTCAACTTGGTTTAAAAGTTATGAATTTTTGAAGTTAGGGTTAGAAAATAGGTCATTTTAGGAACCCTAATTCAATGAAAAATGTCAAAGTGTGATCAAAACCAAAAAGAAATTTTCATAGTGAGTTTGTAAATGCTTCTAAATGTTTATAAATGCCCTCTGAATTTTTTGGTGATTTTTAAATACTTAAATGTATTTTTAATTAATTAAAATGAATTAATTAATTAAATAAAACATTTAAATGATTTAAAAATACTTTTTTAATGCAAAAAATAAAAATAAAAATATTTTTGGTTTCTGAAAATTAATAAAAGTCTTGACAAAAAATTTCAGGATTTTTAAATGATTTTTGCTATTTTTTATAAATATATGAAATAAAATACAAAGAAAAGAAATAAAAATCAAATAAAATGCAAAGTAATCAGATCCAAAGGCCAGGATTCAAAGTCAGGGGGAATGGGTTGATTGCGCGTGAATGAGTGGCTGAGATTTGTCCTGATTAAATTATATTTAATTAAATTAATTAAACATGTTTAGGGTTAACGAGATGATCTGGACCATTTAAACACGCGCGGGAACTCAAATCCAAGGGCCAATATTTAAACTTCACTAATTACACTGATTAAACCCTAATCACTTTCAGATGATTGGAACAGTGCTCTGGTCATCTTCTCCGCCGAGCCAAAATGCTATCTCTCTACTCAAGCTTCTAAAACCTAATTTTTCTGCCCATAAATGATCCCCATACATCACTGAACCTAAATCCCCAAAAAAAATTCATTTATAACACATCAAAAGAGAGAATCGAAGCAAATCAGTTCTAGGTCAAAAAACTTTCAGAGATCATGAAATGCTTATTTCTCAACCATTTTCAATTTAAAACATATCAAGATGATCAGTGCAATTCATAGAATCATTCTATAACAAGAAATCAAAGTTCTGGAAAAAATGTTCTTGAGGTATACCTGAGATGGAGCTTTGCTATCTGGAGCTTTCTGGCCATCTCCTTGGTGCTTTTCCACTCCAATGAACCCCTTGATGCTTCTGGCAAGCTTGAAACAAGTTTATGTTGGCTGTTTTGAAGGTTTCAGTTCAGAGGAAGCTGAAATCGTGTTTTTGTTTGAGATGGTTTCAGGCTAATGTGAGGGGTGGGAAATGATCTGGGGGTTATGTGGAGATGATTGGTGAAAGAATTTTGATGTTTTGATGGCTGAGTTGGGAGATTCGAAGAGATGATGTTTTGAGAGGATTTTGTGTAATCTCAGCTTGGGTGTGTTTCAGGCTTGTGTGTTATGTGAAATGTGTTCCATAAGGTTTGTATATGCAGTTGTGACTGGTCATAGGAGTTGGTGTGGCATAGTGTGATTGGTATGGGGTGATTTGCAAAAAAGTCAAGAATGTGTACTTGAGGTATGGGCATGGTGCAGGCCTGAGTTTTTGGGGTGTCTGCCCTCAGCATGGATCAAGGAAGGCCATAGGATTGAAAGATTGCAGCTGGAACACTTGATGTTAGGGTTTCTATGTGTTTTGCATATTTTCCCTCTTTGGTGTTTCTTGTGATTCAAGCTATGAAACCTTCCAATTCTTGGGCCAATTCTTGTACACATTTGAAGTCATTAGAAGCCTTGGCAAGTGGTTTTGCTAAAATCCCTCTTTGGTGCATTCTTGAAAATTATAGGATTTTTACCAACTTTGAAGGATCATAACTTGAGTTCTATAATGAATCAAGACATGTTCTTATACTTATTGAAAAGGGAAAGACCTAATATACAACTTTCATGACCAATAATTTTTCATTTGAAGCATTTTTGGTTGAGAAAGAGGAGGTTGAAAAACTTTCCCAAAATGGAAAGTTTCCATTACAAGTCATTTCCATTTTTGGCAACTTTGCAAATGGCTCAAATTTATTCAATCTTGTGAACTTCCAACCACTTATAAGATCAAATAAAGATCATATAACTTCAATTTGATGAAAATACCCCTTGGTACCCTTGGTGGAGGCCTCAGATGCCCTGATTTTGACTTAACTTGCTCAAGAAGTTACCCAGTGAACAAATGACTTCCACAATGAATTTCTTCATCAAACTTGGTACGCATGATTCTCATAACATCTTAAGAACAATAGAAACAATAATGGCCCAAAAATTTAGAGTTGAGGCCTCTGAAACCAAAACCCTAATTTTGGTCATCTATGTAGTGAAAACCCTATCTCCGCTTCCATGCCTTGCCAGTTCTTGTGATCTCTTGACTTCCATGAACTTTGAGGGACATAAAATGACGATAGAACACACATGGACCCTCTTGGAAAGCTTTGAGGCCCTTGGGATGGCTCAGATGAATTCTTGGATTGCTCAGATCACAAACCCTAGATGCAGATGAACTTGAACTATGCAGATGAAATATAAATGCAATATGAGATGGTATGCTTATGCTTATGCAAACATGAAATATCACAAGCCATGGTGTGATATGAGTAAGGGAAAATTTGGGGTGTTTACAGCGAGGAACTACTTCCAGAGGAGGGGCCTGACCCTGAATCCAAATGGAAGTTGATGTTTGTTGGGGCAATCAATATTAACGGACACGGAGTTGGTGCTGTTCTTATTACTCCCGAAGGTGTTCATTTTTCCTTCGCTACCAAAATCACTTTTGGCTGCACCAACAATGAAGCGGAATATGAGGCGTGCATAATGGGAATAGATGAGGCTATTAATCTTCGGATTAAGACCCTCAATATATTCGGAGATTCATCCCTCGTTATCAACCAGATTACCGACAAGTGGTATACACATCAAGAACATTTAATTCCTTATAGGGATTATGCCAGAAGACTATTGACGTTCTTTACAACGGTTAAGCTTCAATATATACCACGAGATGAGAATCAATTTGCCGATGCATTGGCTACTCTTTATTCGTCCATTAAAGTCTTGTCTTGGAACTATGTGACCAGGATTGACATTTACAGGTTTGACGCACCAGCTTATGCTTTCTCTGTAGATGCAATGTCTGATGAGAAACCTTGGTACTCTGATATCAAGCTTTTCCCGGAAGAACAAGAATATCCAGCTGGGGCATCATCCAACAACAAGAATACCTTGAGACGACTTACTGATAGCTTCTTCTTAAATGCAGACGGAGTTCTGTATAAGAGGAACTTTAACATAGTCTTGCTCAGATGCATGGATAGACACGAGGCTGGCCTGTTAATGCAGGAAGTCCACGAGGGATCCTTCGGTACTCATGCAGGAGGACATGTTATGGCTAAGAAGTTATTGAGGTCGGGGTACTATTGGCTAACAATGGATGCATACTGTTGTTTGTATGCCCGTAAGTGCCACAAATGTTAGATATATGCAGACAAGGTGCATGTACCTCCAAGACCTCTCAACATCATGTCATCTCCTTGGCCCTTTTCTATGTGGGGCATTGACATGATCGGGAAAATAGAGCCTACTGCTTCAAATGGTCATTGCTTCATCTTGGTCGCGATTGATTATTTCACCAAATGGGTTGAAGCAGCATCTTATGCCAATGTCACTCGCCAAGTGGTAGCCAGATTTCTGAAAAGAGACATCATTTGCAGATACGGAGTGCCCGAGCGAATCATTATTGATAATGGTTCCAATATGAACAACAAGATGATGGCAGAATTATGTCGGGACATCAAAATTCAGCATCACAATTCTTCTCCTTTCCGGCCAAAGATGAATGGCACGGTAGAGGCAGCTAACAAGAATATTAAGAAGATTGTGCAGAAGATGGTTGTCACTTACAAAGATTGGCATGAGATGTTACCATTCGCGCTGCATGGGTACCAAACGTCAGTCAGGACATCAACCGGGGCAACTCCCTTCTCCCTGGTATATGGCATGGAGGCAGTCTTTCCTGTTGAGGTGGGAATTCCTTCTTTACATGTAATGATGGATGTGAAGCTTGATGAGGATGAGTGGGTACGTGCTCGATATAATCAGTTGTGCCTAATTGAGGAAAAGAGATTAGTGGCGATCTGTCATGGTCAACTTTATCAGAGGAGAATGAAGCGAGCTTTCGACCAATGAGTACGTACTCGAGAGTATCAAGTAGGCGAGCTTGTGCTCAAGAGGATCCTGACTCCAGGTTCAGATCACAGGGGCAAGTGGACCCCAAACTACGAAGGCCCATTCATAGTAAAGAAAGTTTTCTCGGGTGGGGCACTGATCCTCACTACTATGGATGGAGAAGATTTTCAATCCCCTATTAACTCGGACGCAGTTAAAAAATACTTCGAATCAAAGACCCGCTGGACACAAAAACAAAATTAAAGTCCAGGCAAGAAAAGGGCATCCCGGAAAGCTAAAAACAGAATAAAAGCTTGGGCAAAAGTTAGGGAAAATAAATAAAAAATGTACACCCGCTGAGTTGAAAAGCAACATCAGACAGCTCAGGCAAAAAAGGGTATCCCGATGGATTGAAAACCCGAAAGGACGATCCACGCAAAACAAGGGAATAAGCGAACAACCGTGATCCGGGTAATCTGAACCCAATCACCATTTCAAATAGTCTGACAATATCACAAGGGTAGTGTAATACCTCAAAATTTGCCCTCATTATTTATTCCCTAACTGGCTTTATGCTTCGCACTCATCTGCATTTCTCATTAGGTCATAAAAATCATAATCACACATTTGCATAGAGCTCTTAAGGCATGGGATCAGACTATGCTAAATTTGAAAGTATCATCAAGAAAGCACCTTGATTCTGGAGAGTTAGTGATCGTGCAAATTCAGGTTTCAACAGTTGTTGCGAGATTTAGAGATCTATCTGAGCGAATCAAGCTTGGTAGATATTCAGGTTAGGTAATGACAGATGGAATTCAATTGAGATTAATCTAGTGTCGGTCAAATAAGAAGTATGTTTCATTCTTAGGTTATCAAACTATGCTAAATTCAAATGCATCATCAAGAACTGGTCTAATTCCAATTGAGGTTTTATACGGTGCATTGAAGGCCGCTTCTCAAGTCATGCCCTCATATTTTTAAGACAAATTCAGTGTGAATTTTTGTGGTTCATCATGAATTAAGGAGATGTTAAACGATTTATTCATTTAAGATTTGAGAATTGATTCATATTCAGTCAGATTCAAAGTTTGATTCAAGTGGTTATCAATTAAGATTAATTTGTGATTGATTAATGGATGACTTGTATTCCTCAATAATTGATTCAAGGTCTTAGTTCATCGTAAGTTAATATTCAATAGGGTGAAGATTGGTGGATGAGATATTAGGATCAATATAGGGAAATTCAAATGGTCATAGTGGAAGTCATTATACGATGTCAATTGTAAATTCAAACAAATTGGAGGTTGCAAGTTTCAAATTATGTTTTGTTACAAATTTCCAAAGCCCATACAATTAGCTGGAAATGAGAAGAAGCCCATTCAATTAATCACATCCTTCCTACCTTCAAGTGGATCTTAATCCAGAAAATAAACACCAGAAAATTCCAACAAAGAGAACGAATTTTTTATCAAAAAAATAAATCAATGACAAAATAATACAAAAAATCGATTGCAAAAACAGATTGGGGGGATAATTTCAGTTAGAGTCTTTTGGATAACAAGAGCATAATTATGTATGATTCGGGAGGCTCCATATCAATAACAACAGAAATTCAGTTACAATAATAGAGAAAAAATCAGTTGTAGGAAACTGATATAACAAAAGAAGAAGTTATAACATAAAAGAGAGAGTCGATTACAATAGAGAGAACCCTCTAACAGAAAAAGCTTCACCATCGATCCCCAGGAATCTTCAACATTCTTCAATCAATCTTTGCAATTTTCACATTACTTCCATTAACATTCATCTTCTGCAACCATTCTCAGAACCATTTCCTCTTCAATCATCATCCTCTCTTCAACTTCAATTGAACTCCTCCTCCAACAACACCATTTATCAAATTTTCAACCTTCCTGCAATAACCAAATCTCAAATTGAGTGAAAACTAAAAAAAACAAAAAGGAAATTTCAGTTACAAAATCAGTTGCAAAAAACTAACAAACTTACAACAAACTTCTAACTGACAATAACAAACTGCAACTAACTTTTACCTAGGAAATCTCCAAATCACCCATGAGTTCATCCACTATAAAGCCAGAAACTCAGCATCATCTTCATCCTCTTCTTCATTCATTCAAAACATATTCAATATACTTCACTAATATTCATCATCTTCTTCACCATTCTCCTTCATATTTCTAATCAATCCCTCTTCATCTTCAACCGTTTTCTTCACCATTTTTCTGCTTCTTCTCCCTCTGATTAATGCTTTCAACCTCACTCTGAAACCTTCATCAAACTATAACTCTTAACAATCTGCATAAAACTCCAAGGCTCCTGAATTTTTGTGCTTCAATTTCAAGGATTTCCGTCAATCTTCGGAACGTCGCGATTCGGTCGCCATAATCCTCATAGACTTCATCATCTCATTGTGAATCTTCATCAATATTCGGATTGAATTCATCATCGACCTGATTGTATCGAATCCGTATCTCCATGATCTTCATCAATCAAAGTTGGAATATTGTGAATCTCCATACACTTCTGAGCTAGATTCATCATCAAGTTCGCTTCATCAATAAGGGGAACTCTCGATCGCTTAGCTTCAATGAGACCGACGACCACTGTTCTTCGTCAAGGTACGAATTTCTTGCTCTCTCTCGTAGTTGTGGCCTTTGGACTTAGGTTCCAATGTGAGACTGTTGGTTCGCTTGCATTTGAGTGATTCTTGCGATGACTTGGTTGATTCGATTTCGGTGAGGTACGAGTATGTTAAGGTGAGATAGTGAGAGTTCATTAGGAAATTGTTATTGGTTTCATAAGAAGGGTGGATTCTAGGTTTAGGTCGTAGAAAGGGCCGGAAATTATGTTGCAGAGGTGTTGGCAGAGGTAGTTTGAGACGGAAGTTATGTTAAGGAGAAGAGGACGGAGGAAGTGATGAAGGTGTGGTGTGTGACGGAGGTTAGGTTGAAGGTTTATGGAGGTAGGCAGTGGCGTTTGCGTGAGGAAGAAGAAGATGGCGGGGGAGGTGATGATGAGGTTACGGCAGCATGATAGAGAGCGAGAGGAGAATTAGGGTTTGGGTCGGTTCTTCAGCTTTTCGTCTTGTATTCCTTTCTTTTGGTTTTTTTGTTTTATAAGTTTATAGTTAAGTTAATTTAAGATAGGAATTAAGGAGATTTTAGGAAATAAGGTGCAATAAAGTTCATTTAAGCTGGATTAATTGTACCGTTAGGAATTTTAATGAGATAAGATTGGGATGCTTTTTGGATTCCCCAGCCACACCGGCGGTGACACTTGTCACAATCCGGTAGGCTATGCCAGCGGTTGTTCACATGTGGGTAGTACACCATAAGTAGTCATGGGCATGCATTTGTGAACATCTGATTAGAATACCCAATGAGAAGACTTGATCGTGTGGTCCATATTGAAGTCCAAAAAATTGACTGAGATTCTATACAATACACCCTCAGGCAAAGCGCTGGTGGGCCTTATTGTTTTGCGTTCCGCACCCCCATGTAACAGGCCTATTTCATTATAAATAGTAAAAAACACTAAATGCACCCCTTTCCTTTTTCATTTAGAATTTTAAATTTTGTTTTAGTATTGTTAGAAATAAATTCATACAAAATAGTAAAATACATAATAAAATTCTATAAAAATTCCAGTAGGTTTATAATTCATTTTAGAAATTTGTGACATTTTTACTTTTTGAAATTTGGCTTTTTTCGATTTAATTTCGATTTTCCATTTAATTAGTTTTATATTGAATTCTTTTAGTTACACATAATTTTGTACATTTTATTTTTTCCACTTCCTTTAGGAGTTTTAGCCCATTCTTTTTGCTATGATTAGAGGGCTAATAATAGGACCTAGAATAGTTTTTGTTAGATTTGTAGGCCATTTTATGCACTGTTTTGGTAGCTTAGTTCATGAAAAATTGTGATTAGTTCTTAGATGAATTTAAGTGACTATTTGGCATAGTTAGGCTTTGAATTTTTAGGATATTTTTAAGCACAATATTATCTACAGGTTAGGGACCCTAGAGAATTAATTATATATTTTTTCCAGGAATTTTACTATTTTTAGTCATTAATTTTTAGTCCATTTTTACATTACAATTCAACCTAGTTTAACTTAGGATATTATGGTTCATTAAGAATTAGCTTAATTAGGTTTAATCTTAGGATTTTAGAATGAGTTAGTATAGTTTAGCTACTGATTTTAGAATAGTGATATTAAATAAATTCCTTTAGTTTAGCTACTCATTAAGTATGTTTAGATGAGGTTTAGGCTTACTTTAGTTTTATGCTTTAACATGCAATTTTTGGAATTAATTTATTCTTCCTATTTTAATGTTTTTGCCTTAATATTTGTACTTTCTACTTGTATAGGCTTCCCCATGTTTCTTAGAACCAACGTAACTTCCTTAGGAAGTAAGTTGAGTTCTAGTAGTTTTTAGTTCCTTTTATTAATTAGGCTTAGAAAACCCCACAAACCATTAGGACCACTTTTGAATAATAACTAAAATTAGGATTGAGTCTTAGCTCCTTCAGTTTTATCCTTTTGCAACTTGAGTCCTTCTTTCTCATCTCATAAAGAAAAACAATAAAACACCTAATAAAGGTTGGATATTCTTATACGCCATGAGACTTTATAGCGGAGTACTTATACGCGTCCTGTTTCGAGGCGAGGTGTAGGTAATTACCACGATGGATAGGTCTTAGTATGAGAATGTTCACAAAAAAATTCAAAACATTTCTCATAAAAGACAAAAAACAAATAATAAGCGACTTTCCTGCGGGAACTTCTTTTCTCATCTCATTCATTCTGAACGCGAACTCGCGATGACTTGTCTCGCATGCAAGACGGTAAACACACTCGTATCAGACGAGCCTGCAACACCTGAGTATAAACATACACAGTTCCAGCCTTAGTTAGGCGAACTACGTCGACTCTGATCCTCATTTTCTCGATGAGGTACGTAGGCAACGGGGTAGGGCCCGTTCGAGCACATTCTTTATTTTCCCTACATTTTCCCCATTCTTTCCTTTTGTTCTCTTTTCAAATTCCCTTTCTCCTTTTCCATTCCCATTCCAGTTCCAGAAGCAGTTTTACTCAGTAGCACTTTATTTTCTCACCCTTTGAAACAAACAAACAAGCGTGGATCCCATCGGGTATGGCGGACGGTCTGGGGTGCTAATACCTTCCCAGGTCGTAATCGACTCCCGAACCCAGATCTTTGGTACGCAGGACCTTGTCCTTTCCTTCTTCCTCAGGTTTGTGCAGTATTACATTTCCCATTCATTCGGGATAAAAATGCCTGGCTGGCGACTCTACCTTTTCCGCGTCACTTTCGCGTTTGTACTAGGAGCGACAGCTGGCGACTCTGCTGGGGACCGAACCCAGATACTCTGGTTTCCCTTGTAGATTCAATCCTGTTTGGTTTTGTTTCTTTGGGTGTTTATCTGTTTTCTACTGTGTGCTTTAGTTTAGCTTTACTTTACAGTTTTTACTTTACAACTTTACTTTACCGCATTTATTTACTGCTTTCAGTATTTATTTTCCATGCATCATATTATACTGGATTGTCTGGCTGTGCTGGTTTTCATTTTTTCTTTGGGATGGGAGTTACTATGAGATAAGCCAAATACCCGGCTTCAGTGCACTATAGGATTAGCGTGGACAGACATTGTACTTCCATGGTATCTCACCATGATGAGTGGCGATATGCTCCACACCCAGATTGCGACCGTCTTGGAACTATTTTGTGTGGGGATTACCCCACTTCAGGGTACTACCTTGATAGTTATGTGCATCTGGTGACCGATCTTCGAGGACCTTAATGGGAACATCCCTCTCCAGTGATGATAGTGGCATACCACATTTGTTGGCAAACCCCCTCGCATCTGAGGGTCCATTGGGAACTCACATAGGCTGGCATAGTTCTCTCATAGGAATCTAGTTAAAGCAAATTGTTTGTATGACGATATTATTGTACCCTTCGGGATGAATGTACTATTGTTTCTCGATTTAGTGCTTAAAGCTGAGGACTTATGAGGGATGCTTGTTTTTCCGGACTCAACTGAGACCTCCATGAGTAGTACATAATGCCAAACCGATTCCCTGATTTGGTCATGAGCCATTTCTCAAAAATGGTGAATGTATTATTGTTATTCGGCTTTGAGAGTGCATGATGTTGACCCGAGTAGCACACCTGCGAGATTGGGAGGGGTTTACAGGTTTGCAGGAACCCTAAGACCTTAAACATACCCGCGTTGCCATTGGTTCAGTTTTGTGATCTGGTTCTCTTGTACATTGGTTCTAAGATATGGATCCCGGATCAGACGGATTGTTATTATGATATGTTGGTATTGTGGCCTTGCACCGACATCTGATTATATGATTGGCACATCACAGACAATTCACTGATCATATGCCTCGCCTTGCATAAGAATCATAACATCATTAATCATTTGTGTTCTTTTTATTCTCAGGGTTCACACTACTCCCAGTTCCCGGTCGTATACTTGCTTCAAAGATGAAAGATATCAGAAAGAAGAATGTTTTCTACAAATTTTTTGATACAAAGGTGGATTTGCTCAAACAGATGGTGTCTCTTATTACCCCGGGTCATTTGTATTTTTTCAAAGAGCGATATGGTGATATTCTGGACCTGGTGTTCAACCTGGATAGTTCTCAAAGGAGTTCCATCCATACCTTGCTACAGTATTATGACCTTAGACTCCGATGTTTCAGATTACCTGATTTCTAGCTAGGTCCATTGCTAGAAGAGTATGCTGAGATTTTGGTAGTGCCTATCAAAGATCAAATTCCCTTCAATTCAGAGTTAACAAGACCGACCCATTCTGACATCGCTAAAGCTCTTTATTTTAGCTCATCAGAGATATCTGCTAATTTGGAGTTTCTGGTCAGAAGGGCTGAAGAACGTGTCGTGGAAAAACAGTGGGATTCAGTTTGCGCCATCCTGGCATTATCTGTATATGGGATAGTTTTGTTTGCTGACATGGAGAAGTTCATGGATATGAATGCCATCCATTTGTTTGTGATGAAAAATCATGTTCGTGGATATTCAGTACACTATAAGAATGAGAAGAGACGAGGTGGCTTGGTTAGGTGTTTTGCCCCGTTATTCTACACATGGTTTATGAGACACGTCCCTATTATTGGAGTATTCACTGATCCCAAAGCAATCTGGTCACAAAAGCTAAGCACGCTGACTTCCAAAGACATTAGATGGTTCACCTTAAGGCTAAAAGGGAAAGAGCTCATATCCAACTGTGGAGGGTATCCTAATGTTCCCCTCTTAGGAGTAGCAGGGGGCATTAATTACAACCCTATACTCTTGAGAAGACAATTAGGATACGCTCTAAAGAATGTGCCCAAAGATTCAGAGCTGACTCATACTTTCTATTTCCCCGTGAAGGACAATCTCCCATTGGTTCGAGAAGCTGCAGGTGCTTGGAAATTGATTAATAGAAAGGGTATATAACGCTTGGGCAGGAGTAATAATCAAATGTTTCCCGAATTTGAAACTTGGGTAAGGGAGAAAGCTCAAGTAACTCTAATCCCTTTCTCTGCACCGTTACCACCACCTACCACAGTGCCTTTGGAATATTACTAAAAATTGGAAGCTTTGATCAAGCAGCTTAGAGTTGAGAATCAGGAGGCTCACAATTCTTGTTAGAAATTGATGATTCAAAACTAGCAGTTAGAAGATAGAGCTCTCCGAGCTGAATAGACAGTTAGGCTTAAGCAGAAGGACTTTGATGAAAGAGAACTATACTTTAGGAAGAGAGGATTGGCTGAGATCCACAAGGCGAGTCAGCGCTGGAGGGATAAGAAAGAACTGAATGAGGCTAATGAAGCCATCACACTTTGGCAAGAGAAGTGGAGCGATAACCAGAAAAAGCAAAAGGAGGTAGAGGTTGAATTCGAGTTAAAGATCAAAAACCTTCAGGATGCACTGGTTGAGCAAGGAAATTTAGTTCAGAAGGCCCAAGAGAAACAGAGAGAATACCTTCATCAGATGACAAAGAAGTTGAAGAGTTGAAGCTTCGAGCTGATGTGAAGAAGTCAAAGGCCGAGCCGGGTCCGAGCAAAGAAAATGAGAAGGCTTTCCTGCAGTAGATTGAAGAGTTACATGCTTCCTTTTATTTAAGGGATCTCCTCATCCAGAGACTCATATGGGAGGCCGATCATCCGGATATAGATCAGTTGTTCTAGAATGTCAAGCGTTTTAGCTGGAGGCTGCAGGACTTAGAGCTCCCTAGAGTTTGATTTCATGATATTGTACTTGGATTACCCACAGGCTTGTTGTGGGATTCCTTTTATTGATATACTTTGTTGATTATTTTGATTGGCACCCTTCGGGGACTTTGTTGTTTCAAACTTCAATTTATGTAATTGACTTGCTTTGAATCTCTTGTTTGTTATATGTTGCACCGACACGGGGTAATAAGCACCAATTCTCCACAGCGTCACGTTATTTGAACATCATATAGGTCTTCTTAAAAATATTATTCTCCTAATATCAGGACAGGAAAAGGGAAAAACCTTGAGGATAAAAGGAACACATTGCATTGCATATACATCATTTGTATTTTCTTATTTGTTTCTGTAGGTTTTCTACAGGATGCTTAACTTATTTGTGTACAGGAAAAGATTGCGAGAGCTGCCAAGACCTGGCATCTCCGATAAAATATCCCATATCGCTACGCAACTCACAGCAACCAGAGGACAATCATGGATGCTATGCAGACTGAGCTTAATGAGTTTCGCGCCAGAATGGGAGAATTCATGATCATGATGCAAGGGATGGCTAGGGGAAACAAGAGTTAAGAAATGCAATTTAGGGGCTCAATCCTCCTTAAACTAATCCTCCTGTAACCACTCCTGACGTGCAAATGACTCCTCCCAACACCAACAATGGCCCAGGTGGACCTCAAGTTCTAGAACATGGCACAACAACTTTCATTCCAGTACAAGACAGGCATGAGGATCAATTCCCTTCTTTCAACAATGACATGGGGTTCGGCGGAGAAGGAAATCTTCAAGAATTTTTTATGCTTGTTGAGAAAGTCAAAGCCCTCGAGTGTAGAGACGCTTTGGGGATAGATGTGTCTGACATGGGCCTAGTCCCCGGGTGGTTATTCCTCACAAATTCAAGCCGCCTACTTTTGACAAGTATAACGGTAGCTCTGGCCCTAAAACTCACTTGCAGGCATTCTACCGAAAAATTGTTTCCCATACTAGGGATGAAAAGCTCTGGATGTACTACTTACGAGGATAGTCTCTCCGAAGGATCCTTGGAATGGTATATGAAGTTAGAGAGAAGCTCCGTGAGAAACTAGAAGGAATTGGGAGAAGCATTCCTCAAGTAGTATCAGTATAATATCGACATGGCTCCCAGTCACACTCAACTTCAGAGTCTGGCTCAGAAAAGTGACCCCTGTCACTATCTCACCTCAACCTGTTCAACAGCAAGTCCAACAACCACAACAACAACGCCAACAAGGGTATCAACAAAGAGCTCCGCTTATGTCCTATTCACAACTTCTGAAGAATCTCCTCCAACTCAAGCTGGTTCAGCTCAGAACTTTGCAACCCCCGAAGCCGGGGCAACTTCCTGAAGGTTACAATACAAATGCTAGATGTGAAATTCATTCCGGAGCCCCCGGACATACCACGGAAAACTGCAAAGCCTTGAAGTATGTAGTCCAAGACCTAGTAGATTCCAAAGCAATAAACTTTTCTCCTACTCCTAACGTAATTCAGAACCCCATGCCTTCTCACGGGGGTACATTTGGGGCAGTTGACGATGGGGAGAATCTAAACTTGGTGTGTGATATCGACGACCTGAAAACTCCGTTGAGTGTTGTTAAATCATGTTTGGCCCATAGGGGTGTGTTTACAGGTTGTGGAAGTGATTGTCCAGGTTGTGTTGAAACTCCAAATGGGTGCGAGCAGGTGAAAGCAAAGATCCAAAGTATGATTAATGAAGGAGTGTTGCAGTTTGACAAAGTTGTAAAGGAAAGTGAAGTCTCCACAGTAACCATTTCCTATGATCCATCTCAAGTTCCTACACGGGCCAGAGTGGCACCGATAACAATTACCACTGTAGGACCAGTAATATATCAGAGTGATAAAGCCATTCCCTGGAATTATGGTGGCGAAGTATATTGTAACGGCCAGAAATAAGAGTTGGCCACGTCTAGCATGACCCCAGTTCAAGTAGAAAACATTGGAGTAGGGGCTTTACTAGAAGTGGAAGGTTATTTGCGTCGGAAACACTAAGAAATAGTGTGATACCACCCAGAGACACCGCAGAAGCCCGGGCTAGAGCAAGAGGGAAGTAGCCAGTGGTTGTTAATGAGCCCACGCCAGTGACTGATCCAGACATTACCTTTGATAAAGAAGATGAATAATTTTTTAGAATTATCAAAAAGAGCGATTACAAGATTATGGACCATCTGTAGCAGACCCCATCTAAGATTTACATCTTGTCTTTGGTAATGTGTTCCGACTCACACAGGAAGGCTCTCTTGAATATCCTGAACAAGGCTTATGTGCCTTAGGATATTTCGGTAAATCAATTAGAAGCGGTGGTATCTAGTGTCAATGCCAGTCATGGATTGGGTTTTACAGACATGGATCTAACATCTGAAGGGTGTGCTCATAATCAGGCACTACATATCTCTTTAAAATGTAAGGGTGCAGTACTTTCTCACGTGTTGGTAGATACCGGATCATTGTTGAATGTTCTTCCCAAGAAGGAATTGATGAAGTTGGACTATGATGGAGTGATTTTAAAGCCTAACGACCTGGTGGTTAGAGCTTTTGATGGGTTGAGGAGATCAGTGTTCGGGGAGGTGGATTTACCAATTAAAGTAGGTCCACAAATCTTCAATACCACATTCTACATAATGGATATACAGTCTGCATACAATTGTTTGCTGGGAAGGCCTTGGATACATTCAGCAGGAGCGGTATCATCCACACTTCATCAAAAACTAAAGTTCGTATGGGAAGGCCAAATTGTAACATTCAGTGGGGAAGAGGACATTTTCGTCAGTCATCTAGCTTCATTCAAGTATGTGGAGATGGATGGCGAGATAGTTGAAACTCCATGTCAGGCTTTTGAACCCCTGAAAACTGAACAAGCATATGCATTAGCATCTTCTTCTGAAGAACCAAAGAAGGGGGTTTCCATATCCTCTTATAAGCAAGCTCTTGAGTTGGTAGAGTCGAGGATGCGAGAAGGCTGGGGAATTCCAGTAGAAGTGCCAGAAAAGAAATATATGTTCGGGATTGGTTACCATCCTGGGCGGTCATCATCTGGACCGAGTGCTAGAGGTCGTCAAGGCCTGATTACTTTCACGAGTGCGGGAGTGGTGGATTACGGAAGCATCAGTGTCGTGCAAGATGATACAGTTGATAGTGACTGTGACTTAGATGAGTGGATCAGGCCTTCTGTTCCAGGAACTCAACTTAGCAATTGGATATCTGAAAGGCTTATCTCAATTACCTCATTCGAAGAGTAATAATCCTTGTTTTTTTCTTTCCTGTACTCAAGCACTATGTCTTGCCTGGGGCATAATAGCTTTTTGTAAGGGTTCTTTTATTCCTAACACAATTCATTATCATAAATAAAGCTGATGTTTCACATTCATCCATGTTGTTCTTTGCCTTTCATTTTTTGCTTTTGTTTTTCAAAAAGAAAGAAAAGTTTTAAAGTGGCAATATTTCTCATTTTCTCAAGCTTTTTCTAAAGCCTTGCATGAATCACCATTCATGCAAGTGCTCATCACCGGATCTTATCAATGACGACCTTGTTATGGCTAAGTATGACTTTGACAATCCAATTTATTAAGCCGATGAGGAGAGTGAAGAAGATTGTGAACTACCTGAAGAATTAACTAGACTGCTTAAACAGGAGGAGAAGATGATTCAGCTGCATGAAGAGGTCGTCGAAGTGATAAACCTGGGTACCGAAGAAGACAAGAAAGAAGTTAAGATCGGGGCCGCATTAGAAGAATCTATCAAGACTCGTCTAATTGCTATGCTTCGAGAGTATGTTGATGTCTTTGCATGGTCTTACCAGGATATGCCTGGTTTAGACACAGACATTGTGGTACACAAGTTGCCTCTAAGAGAAGACTGCCCTCCAGTGAAGCAGAAGTTGAGGCGCACACGCTCTGATATGGAAATCAAAATAAAAGAGGAAGTACGAAAGAAATTTGATGTTGGTTTCTTGGTCGTGAACAGTTACCATCCGTGGGTTGCCAACATTGTGACGGTCCCTAAGAAAGATGGTAAGGTCAGGATGTGTGTAGACTATAGGGATTTGAACAGGGCCAGCCCCAAGGATGATTTCCCTCTGCCTCACATAGATGTGCTTGTTGATAATACTGCTCAGTTTTATGTGCTCTCTTTCATGGACGGGTTTTCAGGTTATAACCAGATTAAGATGTCTCCCGATGATATGGAAAATACTACCTTCATCACGCCTTGGGGCATGTTCTGTTACAAGGTCATGTCGTTTGGTCTGAAGAATGTTGGGGCCACTTACCAACGGGCGATGGTGACGCTATTTCACGACATGATTCATCATGAAATTGAGGTTTATGTTGATGATATGATAGCAAAATCCCAAACAGAAGAAGAGTACTTGGTCAATCTAGAAAAGTTGTTTGACAGACTCCAGATGTTCAGATTGAGGTTGAATCCAAATAAGTGCACCTTCGGGGTCCGTTCAAGCAAGCTACTTGGCTTCATTGTTAGTGAGCGGGGAATTGAGGTTGATCCAGCCAAAGTAAAAGCCATACAATAGATGCCTGAGCCAAAGACTGAAAAGCAAATGCGTGGTTTCTTAGGGAGACTAAATTGCATTGCACGGTTTATCTCTCACCTAACGGCCACATGTGAGCCCATCTTTAAGCTTTTGAGGAAAAATCAGGCAATTAAATGGAATGAAGACTATCAGCAAGCTTTTGACCGAATCAAAGAATACCTGTTATAACCTCCAATTCTCATGCCTCTAGTACCAGGGAGACCTTTGATCATGTATCTTATTGTGCTCGAAGGATCAATGGGATATGTGCTGGGTCAGCAGGACATGTCTGGTCGAAAAGAGCACGCCATTTATTACCTTAGCAAAAAGTTTACCGATTGTGAGACACATTACTCACTACTCGAGAAAACTTACTGTGCTTTGGCATGGGCTGCTCGCCGACTAAGGCAGTACATGCTGACTCACACCACTCTCTTAATTTCCAAGATGGATCCTGTGAAATACATTTTCGAGAAGCCGGCACTGACAGGAAGGGTAGCCTGATGGCAGATGATACTAACAGAGTATGATATCCATTACACTTCACAAAAAGAAATCAAAGGAAGTGTATTGTCAGAATACTTGGCTCAGCAGCCAATCGAAGATTATCAACCCATGAAATTCGAGTTTCCGGATGAGGACATCATGTCTCTCAAGTTGAAAGACTATGAAGAACCACTTCCGGAGGAGGGGCCAGACCCTGAATCCAAATGGAAGTTGATGTTTGACGGAGCAGTGAACATGAATGGAAGTGGAGTAGGTGCTGTTATCATCTCACCATAAGGGATCCATACACCTTTAGCTGCTCGGTTGGCTTTCGAATGCACTGACAATGAGGCAGAGTATGAAGCTTACATCATGGGGGTTAAAGAGGCAATCAACTTGCGAGTCAAGAACCTCGAGATCTTCAAAGATTCTTCCCTGGTGGTGAACCAAGTCAATGGCAAATAGTTAGTTCATCAACCTCACTTGGTTCCTTACAGGGATTATACCAGGAGGCTGTTAACTTTCTTCACCAAGGTCAAGTTGAATTATATTCCTTGAGATGAAAACTAGTTCGCCGATGCTCTAGCAACTTTGTTGTCTATGATTAAAGTTTGTCAAGAGAATCTCGTGCCTCGAATCATGGTCTCCCGTCTTGAAAGACATGCTTATGTCTTTGCAGTTGACAGTGGTGAAGATAACAAACCTTGGTATCATGATATCAAGCAATTCTTGAAGGTTCAAGAATACCCGGCAGGAGCATCCAGTAAAGACAATAAGACCCTCATAATACTAGCAGGTGGTTTCTTCTTGAATCAAGATGGTGTGCTATATAAGCGAAACTTCGACATGGTTCTGCTCAGATGCGTGGATAGACACGAAGCAGACCTGTTGATGCAAGAGGTTCATGAAGGATCCTTTGGTACCCATTCTAGAGGACATGTTATTGCCAAGAAATTGTTGATATCGGGATATTATTGGATCACCATGGAATCTGATTGTTGTAAATACTCCCGTAAATGTCACAAGTGTCAGATTTATGTCGATAAGGTCCATGTGCCTCCGAATCCTTTGAGTGTCATGTGTTCACCATGGTCGTTCGCCATGTGGGGCATTGATATGATTGGCAAGATCGAGCCGACAGCTTCCAACGGTCACCGCTTCATATTGGTTACTATAGACTACTTCACGAAGTGGGTCGAAGCAACATCTTATGCCAATTTTACTAAACAAGTGTAGCCCAATTTATTAAAAGAGACATCATTTGCCGGTACGGAATTCCCGAAAGAATCATTACTGATAATGGTTCTAATCTCAACAACAAGATGATGGCTGACTTGTGTCGAGATTTCAAAATAGAACATCACAACTCTTCTCCATATCGCCCGAAGATGAATGGCGCTGTCGAGGCAGCCAACAAGAACATCAAAAAGATCGTGTAGAAGATGGTTGTAACAAACAAATACTGGCATGAGATGCTACCATTCGCTTTACATGGGTACAAAACGTCAGTGCGTACCTCAACAGGGGCAACCTCGTTCTCACTGGTGTATGGTATAGAGGCAGTCCTACCAATTGAAGTGGAAATCCCCTCGTTGAGGTTAATGATGGACACTAAGCTAGATGAAGTTGAGTGGCTCTGATCCAGATATAATCAATTGAGCCTCATTAAATAAAAATGTCTAGCAGTTGTATGCCATGGACAGTTGTATCAGCGGTGGATGAAGCAGGCTTTTGATAAGAAGGTACGACCATAAAGGTACATGTCAGGTGACCCGGTGCTGAAAAGGATTCTTCCTCCTCTTAACGATCATAGGGGAAAATGGACACCTAATTATGAAGGACCGTTCATGGTTAAAAAGGTTTTCTCAGGTGGAGCCTTGATGCTGACAACCAAGGATGGAGAGGACTTCCAATCCCCTGTCAATGCAGACGCAGTAAGAAAATACTTCATGTAAAAAATGACCCGCTGGATAAAAACAGAATAAATATCCAGGAAAAAATGGGCATCCCGGCGAGCCAAAAATAGAATAAAAGGCTCGGGAAAAAATTATGGAAATCTTGGAAAAAAATGTACACTCGCTGAGTTGAAAAGCCACATCGGACAGCTCAGGCAAAAAAGGGTATCCCGGTGGATTGAAAACCCGAAAGGGCGATCCACGCAAAAGAGGGACTAGCAAAAACGACTACGATCTGCGAGATTCGTAACTCATATGCAATTGAGGTTATTCTAAAGGTTGAAGACCAGTTCAATCACCTTTCTTAAGGGGTACAGCGAGCGGATCGTCTTGAAGATATACGAGTCATAACCGGGTTGAAACTTTATGAGATCCACTTATTACATTGCCAATAGGATAGTTTGTTTTCCTTTTTGGCTATTTCCTCTTTCCAGGGAATTGCTCTTTTGTACTGCCTATTCATGGCCATTTTTCCGAATCAATAAAAAATCATTTTCAGTCAACTTGTGACTATTCACTTCTGGTTTTTGTTTTTCATCTAACATTGATTGATTGCGAAAACGTCCAATAAATTATGATTTATATTGTGTTATGAACATTTGAATGCTTTCTAACTCATGCAGGAGGACAGAGACATTTAATATAACTCTGAAAGGGTGTCAAGATGCCCAGATAATGATTCATGCTATGAGCCTGAGGCATACAGGTTCAAACTAACTCTCCATGTTGCAGGCATTATCGATTATGTTTATGTAGGTACAAGTACAGGTGTTGCTAACAGAGCTAAAAGCAGATTTCCAGGAGGGACATTTCTTTATGCTTGAACAAGAACATGTGTTTTCCCGGATGTCTCCATTTATCCCCAGTGGAAGTGAAGTTGAATTTCTTCTCCGACATTAATGGAAAGAGATGTTTGCCCTCCCCAAGCAGAAGTTTTCCTTCAATACAGGGGCAATTCCCAGCAGTGTAAGGAGTGTCTTTCCTTTCCCAGAAGTTTGCTTCCTTAGCAAAGCCTTACCTTTGGTTCCCGGCCAATTCAGGAGGTCTCCACTTCCCCATCAGAGTTCGATAAGGGTCCATCTCCGGCAGGGTCTTGGCACTCCAATCTTAAAGACCAATTTCTTTTTGGCAATGGCGGCAGTTTAGAGCTAGTGCATCATTAACAGCTTTCCCCGCAGAGTTGTTTCCTCCTCATCAGGATGGACCAGATCAATGCAGTGATCATCAGTTCTCCCCAGTCAAGCCATCTGGGATACTGGCAGTCTCCTTCCGGGAGATCCTTTGCATTTGCATACGCATAATCATCATTGCATTTGCATCCTCCAAACATAGAATTTCCATCATCATGGAGCATTACGCTCTAAATTTAAACATATACATGCCATCATGGGCCAGTTTTGAGGTATATTACATATGACATATAACATCTTTTCAACCTAAAGTATTCCCCGCAGAAGACACTTATACCATTTGCTAGACATCTTGGTCTTTCCAAGTCAATGTTGTTTTTTTCCTTTGTGGCTTGGTCCTTCCCAGCAATCACATTGTTGAGTTCCATTCCGCTAATGGTCTCGTTAAGCCCTGTTTCGCCAATAGGCACCTTCCGTGGCTTGGTACTTCCCACCAGTCGCGTGTTTTTCTTTGTGGCTTAGTCCAGCCCAACAGTCACATTGTTGAGTTCCATTATGCTAATGGTCTCGTTAAGCCATGCTTCGCCAATAGGCACCTTCCGTGGCTTGGTCCTGCCCAGCAGTCGCGTGTTTTCTTCGTGGCTTGGTCCTGCCCAGCAGTCGCATTGTCGAGTTCCATTCCGCTAATGGTCTCGTTAAGCCATGTTTCACCAACAAGCACCTTTTGTGGCTTGGTCCTGCCCAGCAGTCGCATGTTTTCTTTGTGGCTTGGTCCAGCCCTACAATCGCATTGTCGAGTTCCATTCTGCTAATGGTCTCGTTAAGCCCTGTATCGCCAATAGGCACCTTCGGTGGCTTGATCCTACCCATTAGTCGCGTGTTTTCTTTGTGACTTTGTCCTGCCTAGCAGTCACATTGTTGAGTTCCATTCCGCTGAACGTCTTGTTAAGCCCTGTTTCGCCAACAGGACTTTATGTGGCTTGGTCCTGCCCAGCAGTCGCGTGTTTTCTTTGTGGCTTGGTCCTGCCCAACAGTCGCATTGTCAATTTCCATTCTTCTAATGGTCTTGTTAAGCCGTGTTTCGCCAATAGGCACCTTCTGTGGCTTGGTCCTGCCCAGCGGTCACATGTTTTCTTTGTGACATGGTCCTGCCCAGCAGTCACATTGTTGAGTTTTGTTTCGCTAACGGTCGCGTTAAGCCCTGTTTCGCCAACAGGCACCTTCCGTGGCTTGGTCCTTCCTAGCGGTCACGTGTTTTCTTTGAAGCTTGGTCCTGCCCAGCTGTCATATTGTCGAGTTCTGTTTCGCTAATGGTCTCGTTAAGTCCTGTTTCGCCAACAGACACCCTCGTTGTGGCTTGTTTCGCTCAGCATTCACAGTGCAGGTGTTTGGCATTGATTCTATTCCACCTGGTTCTATTTCCGATACTTATTTAGAGGCCAAAACAAAAAGAAATATGTATAAATACAAAGCAGATGAAATATGTATCAAAATTTGCCCTCATTATTTATTCCCTAACTGGCTTTATGCTACACACTCATCTGCATTTCTCATTAGGTCATAACAATCATAATCACACATTTGCATAGAGCTCTTAAGGCATGGGATCAAACTATGCTAAATTCAAATGCATCATCAAGAAAGCACCTTGATTCAGGAGAGTTAGTGATCGTGCAAATTCAGGTTTCAACAGTTGCTGCGAGATTTAGAGATCTATCTGAGCGAATCAAGCTTGGTAGATATTCAGGTTAGGTAATGACGGATGGAATTCAATTGAGATTAATCAAGTGTCAGTCAAATAAGAAGTATGTTTCATTCTTGGGATATCAGACTATGCTAAATTCAAATGCATCATCAAGAACTGGTCTAATTCCAATAGAGGTTTTATACGGTGCATTGAAGGCCGCTTCTCATGTCATGCCCTCATATTTTTAAGATAAATTCAGTGTTAATTTGTTTGGTTCATCATGAATTAAGGAGATTTTAAACGAGTTATTCATTTAAGATTTGAGAATTGATTCATATTCAGTCAGATTCAAAGTTTGATACAAGTGGTTATCAATTAAGATTAATTTGTGATTGATTAATGGCTGACTTGTATTCCTCAATAATTGATTCAAGTTCTTAGTTCATTGTAAGTTAATATTCAATAGGGTGAAGATTGGTGGATGAGATATTTGGATCAATATATGGAAATTCAAATGGTCATAGTGGAAGTCATTATACGATGTCAACTATAAATTCAAACAAATTGGAGGTTGCAAGTTTCAAAATATGTTTTGTTACAAATGTCCAAAGCCCATACAATTAGCTGGAAATGAGAAGAAGCCCATTCAATTAATCACATCCTTCCTACCTTCAAGTGGATCTTAATCCAGAAAAGAAACATCACAAAATTCCAACAAAGAGAACATATTTTTTATCAGAAAAATAAATCAATGACAAAATAATACAAAAAAATAGATTGCAAAAACACATTGGGGGAGAATTTCGGTTAGAGTCTTTTGGATAACTAGAGCAGAACTACGTATGATTCAGGAGGCTCCATATCAATAACAACAGAAAGTTAGTTACAAATATGGAGAAAAAATCAGTTGTAGGAAACTGATATAACAAAAGAAGAAGTTATAACATAAAATAGAAAGTCGATTACAATGGAGAGAACCCTCTAACAGAAAAAGCTTCACCATTGATCCCCAGGAATCTTCATCATTCTTCAATCAATCTTTGCAATTTTCACCATACTTCCATTAACCTTCATCTTCTGCAACCATTCTCAGAACCATTTCCTCTTCAATCATCATCCTCTCTTCAACTTCAATTGAACTCCTCCTCCAATAACACCATTTATCAAATTTTAAACCTTCCTGCAATAACCAAATCTCAAATTGAGTGAAAACTAAAAAAAAACAAAAAGGAAATTTCAGTTACAAAATAAGTTGCAAAAAATTAACAAACTTCTAACTGACAATAACAAACTGCAACTAACTTTTACCTAGGAAATCTCCAAATCACCCTTGATTTCATCCTTTATAAAGCCAGAAAATCAGCATCATCTTCATCCTCTTCTTCATTCATTCGAAACCAATTCAATATACTTCACTAATATTCATCATCTTCTTCACCATTCTCCTTCATTTTTCCAATCAATCCCTCTTCTTCTTCAACCATTTTTTTCACCATTTTTCTGCTTCTTCTCCCTCTGATTAATGCTTTCAACCTCTAAAACCTTCATCAATCTATAATTCTTACAAATCTGCATAACACTCCAAGGCTCTTGAATTGTTGTGCTTTAGTTTCAAGGATTTTCGTCAATCTCCGGAACGTCGTGATTCGGTCGCCATCATCCTCATAGACTTCATCATCTCATTTCTAATCTTCATCAATATTCGGATTGAATTCGTCATCGACCTAATTGTATCGAATACACATCTCCATCATCATCATCAATCGAAGTTGGAATATTACGAATCTTCATCCACTTCCGAGCTAGATTCATCATCAAGTTCATTTCATCAATAAGGGAAATTCTCGATTGCTTAGCTTCAACGAGACCGACGACCACTGTTCTTCGTCAAGGTACGAATTTCTTGCTCTCTCTCGTAGCTGTGGCCTTTGGACCTAGGTTCCAATGTGAGACCGTTGGTTCGCTTGCATTTGAGTGATTCTTGAGATGGCTTGGTTGATTCAGTTTCAGTGAGGTACGAGTGTGTTGAGGTGAGATAGTGAGAGTTCATTAGGAAATTGTTATTGGTTTCGTAAGAAGGAGGGATTCTAGGTTTAGGTCGTAGAAAGGGGCCGGAAGTTATGTTGCAAAGGTGTTGGCGGTGGGAGTTTGAGACGGAAGTTATGTTTAGGAGAAAAGGATAGAGGAAGTGATGAAGGTGTGGTGTGCGATGGTGGTTAAGTTGAAGGTTTATGGAGTTAGGCGGCGGCTTTTGCGTGAGGAAGAAGAAGATGACGGGGGAGGTGATGATGAGGTTACGGCGGCGTAAGAGAGAGAGAGAGAGGAGAACTAGGGTTTGGGTCGGTTCTTCAGCTTTTCGTCTTGTATTCCTTTCTCTTGGTGTTTTTGTTTTATAAGTTTATAGTTAAGTTAATTAAAGATAGGAATTAAGGAGATTTTAGGAAATAATGTGCAATAAAGTTCATTTAAGCTGGATTAATTTTACCGTTAGGAATTTCAATGAGATAATATTGGGATGCTTTTTGGATCCCCCACCCACACCGGCGGTGACACTTGTCACCGTCCGGTAGGCTATGCCAGCGGTTGTTCACGTGTGGGTAGTACACCATAATTAGCCATGGGTATGCATTTGTGAACGTCTGATTAGAATACCCAATGAGAAGACTTGATCGTGTGGTCCATATTGAAGGTCAAAAAATTGACTGAGATTTTATACAATACACCCTCAGGCAAAGTGCTGGTGGGCCTTGTTATTTTGCTTTCCGCACCCCCGTGTAACAGGCCCATTTCCTTATAACTAGTAAAAAACACTAAATGCACCCATTTCCTTTTTCATTTAGAATTTTAATTTTTGTTTTAGTATTGTTAGAAATAAATCCATAAAAAATGGTAAAATACATAATAAAATTCTATAAAAATTCCAGTAGGTTTATAATTCATTTTAGAAATTTGTGACATTTTTACTTTCTAAATTTTGGATTTTTTTAATTTAATTTCGATTTTCCATTTAATTATCTTTATATTGAATTCTTTTAGTTACACATAATTTTGTACATTTTAATTTTTCCATTTCCTTTTGAAATTTTAGCCCATTCTTTTTGCTATGATTAAAGGACTAATAATAGGACCTAGGATATTTTTTAGTATATTTTTAGGGAATTTTATGCACTGTTTTGGTAGCTTAGTTCATGAAAAATTGTGATTAGTTCTTAGATGAATTTAAGTTACTATTTGGCATAGTTATGCTTTGAATTTTTAGGAGATTTTTTAGCACAATATTATCGTCAGGTTAGGGACCCTAGAGAATTAATTTTATATTTTTTCCAGGACCTTTACTATTGCAATTCAACCTAGTTTAACTTAGGATATTATGGTTCATTAAGAATTAGCTTAATTAGGTTTAATCTTAGGATTTTAGAATGAGTTAGTATAGTTTAGCTTTTCCGTGCCACTTTCGCGTTTGTAGGAATCAGTCTCCTCTTCCTCTTCAGAAAGCAAAGGCAAGAATAGAAAGTCTTAAAGACATGTTGGTCATAGCAGGAAGGAAACTCATTGGAATGTCGTGTACATTGCCATTAGGATAGTTTCTTTTCTCAATTTTATGGTAGCTACCTCTTTCCAAGTAGATGCTTCCTGATGTAAAACTTTTCCTATTCAGAGGCCCCTCAATAAATGAATATTCAGTCAAAAGTTGTGTTGTGTTTTGTTTATTTTGTGTGCAAAAATGTCCTGAATTTTTGGCAAAAAGAACATTGCATTTAAAACATGGTGTTTTTCTAAAAAATCACATTGCAGGGAAATATTTAAAACTATCTTTGAGTGTCAGGTGACAATGGATGAACAAATCATACCATGCAAGTCCCCGGGGCACATGGGTGTATACTGTTGTTGCAGGTTTTGCAGGACGGTGTCATATTTCCCTAGGCAGGGAATGTTCCCCAGTTGAGTTAGAGCAGGTGAAATCCTCAGCAGAATTCCAAGGCTAATTGAGGAGCTTTCATCCTCAAGCGGATTATCTTTCCACAAGTGAAGTATTCCCAGTAGGCAGTTGAACGCTTGATTTCCCCACAGAGTTCATGTACGGGATTCACTCCCATCATTGAAATATTCCCCAGAGAAGTCGCCAATTTATTTTTGGCCAAATTGATGATACAAACAGTTATTCATCCCCCTAACCAGAGTTAAGTATCAAAGCCTCTTGACCTGGTTCCCCCCTGCAGAGTTGTGACTCTTGTTACCAATCAAGCATTTGTTGGATGCCCGTATGCACTCCCCAAAACTCGTCTGTGTTTAATATTTGCTTTTGCTCGTATGCATTCCCCAGCACTCGTCTGTGTTTAATATTTGCTTTTGCTCGTATGCATTCCTCAACACTCATGTGTGTTTGATATTTTCTTTTGCTCGTATGCATTCCCCAACACTCGTCTGTGTTTGATATTTGCTTGTTGTTCATCTACACGCCCCAACACTTGTCTGTGTTTGATATTTGCTTGTTGCTCATCTGCGTTTCCCAATACTCGTCTGTGTTTGTTATCTGTTCGAAGCTCGTCTGTACTGTTTGGTACTCGTCTGTATTGCTACTCCAAATGCTCGTCTACGTTGGATTTCTGGTATTCGTCTGTATCAGTGGTTGATATTCTTCTGTATCATCGCTTGAAGCGCTCGTCTGTGTTTCTTAGATCATCATCTGATATTCGTTTGTATCATTGAATTATGGCACTCGTCTGTGTTCTTTTGATGATCATCCAATATCCGTCTGTATTGAAGAGGTTTGAAGTCCTGACGGTGGGATTAAACGTCAAAATGGTTACCGGTCCTGGCGTAACAGGTTATCTGAAGAAGGCTCGTTTTTCTTATACCATATATCTACGGAGGATATATGAAGAGGGTTCGTCCAATCCTAATGTCGCACCTGGCGTAACAGGTTTGATCGAAGACGACTCGTTTGTCTTAGACCATATATCAATGGGGGATATATGAAGAGGGTTCGTCTATCCTGATTATGCATGTCTATCCCACAGACTTAAGTGCATCACCGGTCCTGACCTAAGGGGTTATCCGAAGGAGGTTCGTCTGTCTCAAGTCATATATTTTTGTAAAATGTATGAAGAGGGCTCGTCTGTCCATTCCAGACGTAACAGGTTTACTTGAAGAAGACTCGTTTGTCTAGGTTTTTCTTATCCGACGTAACAATTAAATTTGGAAGGAGCTCGGATGCTTTGTCTTCACTTCGATATCCCAAAGTGTTGGGTTTATTTCCCATTTTATGCATTCTCCAACAGAGTGCAAATTTCAGGTTTTCTTGGTATTCAACCACAGTTTATCTTGAACGGTCGATAACCCGTGATATCGTCCTTTTCAGATTAATAGTTGCTTGAATATGGGCAGCTGTAACACCCCAAATTTTCCCTCTTCTTTCTAGCATCATCATCATATCATAATCATCATAAGCATGTCATATCCTTATCATTTTTGCATAGAAAAATGAAACATAACACTCACATGTTCTAGCATAAGGCATATGATCAATCACCTGGGAACTCATGATGTTACAAGTCAAAGTCAAGAGCCTGGTGACCTGGCAGGAATTTCACAGGGCATTTTATACAAGCTCCGTATCATAGTCAAATCCCTAGGAGGATTGAGAATCAAGATCAGATTAGGATGGTTGGCGTAGATGTATTCTTGGAGTTTCCCACCAAATGAAGGGAAAATTCAAATTTTTCCTGCGTTAACCGGTTAACGCTTTTGGTTAACCGGTTAACCGCTGCGAATTTTAAATTCTTACAGCAAGTTCAGCATGTGTGTTTTGGCTCCATTTTCTCATTTTAAGATTTTTATTTCATTTGAATTGTTTGTGAATTATGGAGAAGGATCTAGAGAGTTTACCAAGCCTAATTCCAAAGCTAAATCCTAATCACCTTTCTAAGCTAACTCCAAACCATTTTTTGGGACTCCAAACCTATTTTTTGGGCCGCAAACCTAGATGTTATTTATCCCATATCCCTCCAAACCAAAAAAAACTCTCTCATAATTCACACTTTTCATTTCTGAATTTTCAGAACTCTCTCACCATTCTCTCAATTTCTCTCCCAATTTCCAATCACTCAAAGTTCCTCTTCTTTGAAGATCATCAAATTTTGCATTGAAGTTTGTTGATCTTGGAACTAGACCTTCGTCCATTGCTTTCTTTGCATTTTTTTTCTGGTTTTTTACTAGTGGTTCAGATCTGATTTGGTTGCTAGAAGTGCTTTGGAATTAAGCTCCTGCATCAAGATCCTTTACTTGCATTTATTTTGCATTGTGTGTGAAGAATAACACCGGATCTTCGAAGTTCTCTATGAGATTCATCATTTCCAGCTTGAACAACATTTACCAAAACAGATCTCAGTTTTGTAGGTTGGTTAAGTTTAGATCCATCTCTGTTTTTGGCTTATTTGCATGCTTGTGTTGTAGATCCACTATGTGTTTGTGCTAATTTCTTGTTTGCCTATGTTGCTTGGTTGAGTTATGATTGGATTTATGTGTTAATGTTCATGAGCATAATTGTGGTGGATTAATGTGAATTTATCTTGTTATCCCGTGCATAATTGATCGCTGGACTGTTGGTGGATTATTGAAATAAGCTGGTTTGGACTGATTTTTTTCTGCAGGTTTTCTTGATGTTCGCATAGTGTTAACCAGTTAACGCTATAGGTTAACCGGTTAACGCGTCCTTTTTCTGACTTCTTTGCTGCAGGATTAGGTTGGTTAACCGGTTACCACTTTTGGTTAACCAGTTAACACTGAAGCAGAAGGGCATTTTTAAGCTGTTTTGAGTTTGTTTGCTTCTCATACTTTCCATAATCACCATGGATCATTGTGTGATCATTTTATATGTTTGTTTAGAGTAGTTTTCTTGCTGGTTGATGTTTTTTTTTCATTCTCTCGACACGCGGATTCATGTATTTTTAAAGTTTGGCATGTTTGATGACTTTGTTTTCTTGATACTTTGAACATGTTAATTCCATGAATTGTGTTGATATGTTAGCATTTGATTGATTTGTTGAATATGTGCTGGAAATTTTGCTAACATTTGTAGGTGCGATGGTAAGTGAAGTGTGGATGTTATCCACATTTCAACTCTTCCTCTCTTTTCTTACTTTGCCTTCCATTTTGTGATTGTTGATGTGCCTTATGCCATCTTGTGATTCAACATCTCTCATTCCCCCTTTAGAAGCAACTTATCTCCTTTAGAGGAGTAAGTTGTTCTCTAACTTTCTTCTCCTCATTTGGTCTTCTTCTTTTCTCTTCTTCTTCTTTTTAGGATAGTTTAAGCCACACTAACCTAGGATCATCCAAGCATGTTGATATTAGGATTAGTCATTCCCCATTAGATTTTTTACCTTTTCCTCTTTCGTTTCTTTCTCTTCTCATCTCAAAACAAAAAAAAACCTAAAAAAGCATTTAATAAGGATTGAAGTGGTCTCCTGTGCAATAGCCTTATTCCATGGGACATTTTTATTCTTCCCATATTGGGATAATATAAGTTTGTCTAGCATGATGCACAAGTCTGGTCATGAGACCATCTTCATAAAGAAAACTTAAAAAAAACACTTCTTCATTTTAATTATTAAAACACCTAATAAGTTCAATAAGCTAGTGAGCTTAGGCCCTAATCTTGGGAGCCATGTTTTGGGGTTCTTCTCCTTACTTGGGTGTGCTTATTCTATTATTCCATCTTGGAATGTAATAACAAGTACACATTCCATTGAAAAGAGCTTGAATTCACTTTCTTGTGCCACACTCCTAAAAGACTTCTAAAAAAACACAAACAAACAATAAGCGTCTCTCCTTCGGGACTTCTTTTCTCATCTCACTCACTCCTTATGTGCGAACTTGCTCTTACTTGTCACTTTGCAAGACGGTTACACACTCGTCGTCCGAGCCTGCAACACCTGAGCATTGACATAGGCAGTTCAAGCCTTAAAACATAAGCAATCTTTTCTACCCCGAGTTAGGGGAACTACGGCGACTCTGATCCTCATTGTCCAGATGAGGTACGTAGGCAGTAGGGTAGGGCCCGTTCGAGCACACTCTTTTATTTTCCCTACATTTTCCCTCTTTCTTTTCTTTTCTCCAGTTCAGTTCCTTTTATTTTCACAGCAGCTTCATTCTTTCACCCTTTGAAACATTTTCTTTGCAAGTGTGGATCTCGTCGGGTACGACAAACGATATGGGGTGCTAATACCTTCCTAGGTCGTAACCGACTCCCGAACCCAGATTCTTTGGTTCGCAGGACCTGTGTCCTTCCTTTCTTTTCTTCGGTTTGTGCAGCATTACTATTCTCGTTCCTTCAGGATAAAAATGTTTGGCTGGCGACTCTACCTCTTTCCACGCCACTTTCGTGTTTGTACCAGGATGGAAATCCGGGGAGCGACACCGGGAACGCACTCATTCAGCCTTGTCAAGCTTGACATCCATCATTACATGCAAAGAAGGAATCTCTATTTCAATAGGCAAGACTGCCTCCATACCATATACCAGGGAGAATAGAGTTGCCCCAGTAGACGTCATGACTGACATTCGGTACCCATACAAAGAAAATGGTAACATCTCATGCCAATCTGTATAGGTGACGACCATTTTCTGAACAATCTTCTTAATATTCTTATTTTCCGCCTCGACCGCGCCATTCATCTTTGGCCAGTGTAACACGGTGGGTGAACTGACTTAGGTGTTTTTGTTTGACAAAAACATGTGCGGATAGTAAGAGTCTCCATCGACTTTTATTTTATCCAACTTAGGAAAGGTATAAAAGAACAGGAAAGGCCTTAAAAAGATTTGAGTTCGGGGGGTAGGTTATATAAAGGGAAGGTGTTAGCACCCTTTATATCCATGGTTATCCATGGGCTCTTAATTACTTAGCTCACTTTAACTTGTTTGAAAAATCTGTAGTGTGTGTTTAGAAATTTTTTCATAAATCCATAACTTTGTAATGATCCTCGTATGGACGTATACAAAGTGTTTAGTTTGAAAATATTTTTAGAAGTGGGGTGTAAAAAGTATTTTGAAAGAGTGAGAAAGTAATTAAGTACTACCTACTCTAAGTTGGTCTTTCTTGTTTCTTTATTTCCTTTCAAGGGTAAGATTTTCATTACTATTAGGGAGTAAGTAATTAAGTACTACCTACCCTAAGTTGGGCATTTTTGTTTCCAAAAACTATGTTACGGATAGCAAGAGTCGCCACCGACTTTTATTTTATCCAATAAGGAAAAGGAATAAAAGAATAAGATAGACCTTTAAAAATATTTGAGTTCGAGGGGTAAGTTATACAAAGGGAAGGTGTTAGCACCCTTTGTATCCATGGTTATCCATGGGCTCTTAACAACTTAGCTCACTTTACTTTGTTTGAAAAATTATGCAGTGTGTGATTAGAAAACATTTTCATAAGTCTTTAACTTTGCTATGATCCTCGTATGGATGTATACAAAGTGTTTAGTTTTGAAATTGTTTGAAAATTGGGGTGTAAAGAGTGTTTTGAAAAGAAGTGAGCAAGTACTTAAGAACTACTTACCCTAAGTTTGTAAGGTCTTTCTTGTTACTTATTTCCTTTAAGGGTAAGATTGTCCTTACTATTAGTGAGTAAGTAGTCTTTACCTTGGATGTTTAAAGGGACGGGCATAGGGTCATCGTATGGTCATAGAAGGCAACCTTGTAGGGGTATCTTAGTAATTCGAAGGGACGATCATCATTTTTCCGTAGGGTCATCGAGGGACAATATCATTTATTCGTAGGGACTTGAAGGGACAACGAGGGATTATGATCTTTATATCAAAAGGACTTGATGATTTTATTCGTAGGAAACATTACTAAGATACCCCCATGTTTGAGGGACTTGACCATATTGTAAGGCAACAAATAGGAGAAACCCTAGGGGTGCAAATGACAATCGTATAGCGATCGACTTACGTGTGTGAGTGTATTTATTTCAGATATTTTATTTTAGAAGTTAGTGGGCTAGGTCCAATTATTTTTGCATACATTCTTTTCATACCCTAGATTACTAACCACGCAGTTTAATATTTTTGTGGATTTTAAATGCAGAAAATAAAACCTAAACTATGGGGAGGGGGATATATAGTTTAAATCGGGGGAGTGCGGGAAGTAAACGTGCGGAAAAATAAATATTACAAAATAATTAATAATACTATACACTTGTTCTAATAAAAATAAATGACGAAAAGAATAAAATCGGGAATGAGATAATAATGAAGGAGGAAGAAATATTGGAGGATTCGATTGAAATTGTTTAATTGAATTGTTTTTAAAATTATAATCAAATATTGATTTAATTTTATGAAAAAATATTCTTTATGCATTTTTTTATTAAAAGAGAAAATAAAGTCATTAATTTTCTAATTTGTTATAGGTTAGGAAAAAAAGTTTGATTATTAATTAATTTAATTATGAAAAAAATAATTTTTTATGTATTTATATTTATTTAGAAAAGAAAAGAAAAAAGTTATTAATTTTAATGAATTTATTTTATTTACAAAAGAAAAAGAAAAGAATGATTATTTTTTAAAAAAATTGTTATTGATTAAAAAAGATTATTAGTTAATTAATTACTTATAATAAAAAATAGAAGAGAAAAAGAAATAAGTTAAGAAAATAGAAAAAGAAAGGAAAAGGGCTAAAAAAAAGGTGCAAGGTTTATTGCTACGGTTTTGCTTCTATTCAGCTACGATTTATCTACGATTTTTCGAAACTAATTGACCATGGCACTTCTTCATATTTGCACCTAAACCTGAAAACAATGGATCTAAATTATCCTAAACATCAAATTAAATGCATATATGAATGAAACATCAATGGAAATAACATGTTATAAGAGATTCGAAAGAAGAAGAAAAAAGTGAGAATGGCGGCCATGCATGGAGGTCGTGTTTCACGAATTTTCTACCTTCAAAAATAATGGGAATTTCTCCTGGAACCTTCTTGAAGATGTTTGGATGTGGAGAAGTGAAGAAAACCTGCTACAAAGTACTTTGGTAGTTTGACCTAATTTACCTTTTTTTTTTAAAAATTTTTTTAGGGTTTTTTTGGTGTAAGAATTTTGTGTCCTTGACTTCTGAATATGATAGGTATTAATGGGATTGTATTTTAGGTCAAAAAGTTTGGGCTTGGGAGAAGGAAGCTTGGTTGCTTTGGAGTGAAGAAAGAAACTTTCTATTTTGGTCAAAAAATTAGATGAAATCATACTCTTTTGGTCTTGCACAAATTTGGACACTTACAATCATCATAAACATCAAATATTTGTTCCCAAAATAGACCTAAGATCAAATATTTGATTTTTCAATATTTATCTTGATTAAAATTGAATTTAAATGAATTAAATCCAATATAATATAAAATAAATATAAAAAATCAGATATTATGATCTATGGGTCGTGCATGATCTTATAATTGAGTTTGGGTTAGAAAAATATGGGCCCATTTGGAAGAAACTTGAGTTTTGGTCATTTTTGCTTCATACACCTCCTCAAAATTGTCCAACTTCAACAATACATAAATCTCTCAATGTTTATCCCATGAAGGTGTTCTATGACTTTTTATAAAGCTTATAGTGTCCTCTAACTACTCCGTTTGGTCCCATGTCCATTTGATCTTCCATTCTTATGTTATGAGCTTTTGTAAAAGTTGACTTTTTGTTGACTTTTAAAAGGACCTGTAATGTCTTGGCTCATATCTCTCAAATGAAGCATTTTTGGCATTGGCTTGTGAGATACAAAGTTGTAGAGAATTTAATTTCCTTTCAACTAAGCTTTGGATGAGAAATGTTTGATGAAATATGTGGAAGTTATGGCTGGTCAAAGTACAGTTGACTTTTCCTACAAAAAACCCTAATTTAGTAACTTTTAATTCTTGATGATTCTGAGGTTTCCTTGATGAATCATGATCAACTATTGATCAAATAATTAATTTTACCTCATAATCTTGATGTTGACCAAAATTCTTGAAATTTGACTTTGTATTGACCATAGTTGACTTTTTGACCAAGTTAACTGATTTTTGATTATCCAAGCATCTGACTGATCAAACTTGTAGGGAAAGCCTTGAAACTTGACATGACGATTATTTGAGGTATATGGGATGTCATGAAGTCCACTTAAGTCTTTGGAAGTCCATTTTTATTTGATAAACTAAAAACCATAGTTTCAGATCCATTTCTTAGGAGGAGGCTTTGTCTGATGAAACCTTGAATCCTTTTGGGCAATTGTGAATCTTGTGACCATTAGGAGACCTATTGAGACACATTATCTTGAATATGGGGGGGATTTTGGGGTACAACAACTGCCCCTGTTCAATTTTCTGAAACCCGAGGTGTTAGATTGGCATGTACGCCATTCGTGACTTGGAGGTGGAAGAGGATTGAACAATTAAACCCAAAAATTTGCACTCGCCGGTGCGCAAAGTAATATTGTTGGTTGATTGTATTTCTTGAATGGGCTTAAAGATGCCATTTGGAGTAACTAGAGATGGGCTTATAGATGCCATCCAAAGTATCTGTGGATAGGAGTATCAGAACATGTCTATGTTCGACTTCACCTGAATGTTGTTACTAAACTATGTACCAGAACTAGATCTTCGTCTCGACCATCTCTGAATTGTTTCTGTAACATATCCCGAACTAAGTATCAGTACTAGATATTTGTTTAGATCGTCTCTGAACTGTCTATGGGGGAAAATATACCCTGAATTAAGTATCAGTACTAGATCGTCGTCTCGATCGTCTCTATACTGTCTCTGGGAAAATATCTTGAGCTAAGCATCAAAACTAAATCTTCGTTTTGATTATCTCTGAATTGCTTCTGGTAAATATCCTGCACTAAGTATCAACACTAGACCTTCATTTAGATCGTGTCTGAACTATCTCAAGGACAATATCTTGAATTAAGCATCAGAATTAAATCTTCGTTTCGATTATCTCTAAATTGCTTCTGGAAAATATCATGCACTAAGTATCAGCACTAGATCTTTATTTAGATCGTCTCTGAACTATCTCAAGGACAATATCTTGAATTAAGCTTCATAACTAAATCTTCGTTTTGATTATCTCTGAATTGCTTCTGAAAAATATCTTGCACTAAGTATCAGCACTAGATCTTCGTTTAGATCGTCTCTGAACTGTCTCAAGGATAATATCTTGAATTAAGCACCAGAACTAAATCTATATTTCGATTATCTCTGAATTGCTTCTGGAAAGTATCATGCACTAAGTATCAGCACTAGGTCTTCGTGTAGATCGTCTTTGAACTGTCTCAGGGAGTTGGTAATGTTTATCTGACTATGAACTATCCTGAAAAGGAAAGATTAGTTTATGCAGGATTGTTTGTATGCATGTATGACATGATGTTCTTAATGTAGGTAAGAATGTTGTATGCATTATGGATGTGTATGCCATGATATGATGTAAATGATGTATGTATGAATTATGTAGTCGAAGCATATTAATAGCTTCATGTAACAACTGCTAGCTGGGGAACAAAAATCCCGATTCGTTGTTGAGGAATATGAAGACATCGTTCCCATTTTGTTTCAGACTATTGTACTTAGGATCTTCTGTTTTTCGTTCGTCGTACTGCTTATTGGAATATTAAATTCCTAAATACCCTGACTGGGGATAAAGGAGATGGACATTCCCCTGAGAGACTTATCCGACCCAGTGTCAATTCTTCGGGGAATATCAGGTTTGAGAGAAATTTATCTGGGACTTTGTAGAGCTGGAAGGACAAAAGGCTACTTGAAATACTTTGCTGGAATAAATACGTAAAGATTACTCTGTGGGGATGAGCCTGCGAAGATCTGTTGGATATGAACTTTGTTGGGGATTTCTACCTCCAAGGGTCCTTAGGAAATACTATTATTGTAATTTTATGCATTTTGGTAAACATCAATCATATTTGAAAGCATATATTCATTCAAAGTAACCAATGGATTCAGAACTTCTGATATTCTCGACTTCCCCGAGTAATTTTGTAGAAATTATTATGACTGAATCTGAAGATATGATACTGACACCATATGATACTATTGGCACATACAATTAATTTCCACAATGGCTTCTGCGTAAACCCAGTATCAAGGAAATGTAATGAGAGGAATGTTCTTTCGGACTGCGGTGGATCGTGTACGCCCTGGGTAATGGCTAAGGATCTTGCAACTGAATTTGATTTAATTAGATTTGAAAAGTGAATGTTGCTCCTAGTTGAGGATGATTTGTCCCGGAATGGAAGTATTTGAAAAGAGCTTCCTCAAGAGAAATAAATGAGATGCCCCATAATAATATGCCTCTGGAATTGTGAACTTGGTAATGTTACTTCTGGAAATTCAGATGAGGAGACCTGCCCCTGGCTATTAAGCATCATTGAATCTTGACCAGACTTCCCTAGAAGCATCGGATAATCACATGGCATGCCCCTTGATTGGTGTAAACACCCCAAATGTTCCCTCTCTTTTTCTCACACCTTGGCTTGTGATCCTCCATATTGCATTGCATAAGCATAGTATCTCCCTCTACATAGTTATTTCACTGCATAGTTGCATAACTAGGGTTTGTGATCAGATGAATCTTAGAAGTGGTTTGAGCTACCTCAGAGGCCATGAAGCATTCCAAGAGGGTCCATGAGTGTCCTATGATCATATTATGCCTCCAAGGATGTTTTGAAGTCACAAAATCTCAGAAGTTTGCACAGTTGCCCAGGCAGGCTAGGAGCTCCTACACAGATGACCTGAAATTAGGGTTTTGGGTTTGAGGCCCTTACACTCAAATTTTTTGGCCATTTTTGGATCTATTGGTCTATATATGTTATAAGGAGCATGTGTATCAAATTTGAAGAAAAAATTCCTTGTGGAAGTCATCTGATCAAATGGTAACTTATTGTGCAAGAAAAGTCAAAATTAGGGCATCTAAGGCCACCAACAAGGGTTCCAAAGGGTCATCTTCATCAATTTGAGGTCCTATGATCTTTATTTGATCTTAGGAATGCTTGGAAGTTCACAAAATTTAACAATTATGAGCCATTGCAAAAGTTTCTATTTTTGGGCATGACTTGTAATGAAAACTTTCCATTTTAGGAAAGATCTTCAACCTCCTCTTTCTTGATAAAAAAAGTCTCAAATGAATTTTCTTCAAACATAAAAGTTGTAGATTTGATCTTCCCATTTTCAAAAAGTACCAGAACTCCTCTTTATTCATCCTAGAAATCAAGTTATGGAAAGTCAAAGTTGGGAAAAATCTTGTAATTTTCAAGTTCATGTCAAAGAGGGAATTTTGAAAATGGACTTTTAAGCATTCTAATGACATATAATTCACTTCCACACTGCATAACATTAATGAGAAACATCTCAAGAACAAAATTCATGCCTTGCTTCACATGTTTCATGAACAATTTCTTCAAAATGCACAAAGTTGTGAAATTGCAAAAACCATTCAAACTCATGAATCAAGCCATACAACTCATCAATTTCGATCTAATGGTGCTCCTTGAACTCAGCTGTTGCAGCCCAAGACCTCAAATCATTTCTTCCATGGCCCATGCTTCAAGTACACCATTTTTGACTTTTTGGCCAATAGAGCCATAACATTCCCACAATGCACAACCACTTCTCTGACATATCTCAATCTTTTATGCATTGCCTAAGGATCATAAAAGATAACACTTGAAGCCTTGAAAGAAGCCAACACTCAGATTGCATAAGATTTGTCAAAAACTTCCCCTCTTCGATTCTCACTACTCAGCCATCAAAAATCCAAAATTATTTCACCATTCAATCACACATAACACAAGGAACATTTCCCACCCATCACCATGTCCTGAAACACAACATATCAAGACCTCATTTTCTGCCATATCAGAACTGGAACCCTCAAACCAGCCACTATAAGCTTCATCCAAGCACTCCATTAGCTTCAGGGGGACCAAAGGAGCCACTTTGCACCAAAGGGGGGGGGGGGCTTTGAAAGCTCAAATTCGAAAAGCTTCAGTTCAGGTATCCATCAAGAACAATTTTTTCAGAACCTTGATTTCTTGTTATAGAATGATTTTACATGCTTTGCTGATCATTCTGATGTGTTTAAAGTTGAAAATGGTGTAGAAATGAGCATGTATTGTATCTCTAAAAGTTTGCCCGTGAAAATGTTTTTGATTCGATTTGCATGATTCTTGTGATATAAATGATGTTTGATGATTGATTTTAGTTATATGATGTTTGGGGATCATTTCTGAATAGGTTTTGTGAGCTTTAGTGGCCTATAGAAGAAGTTAGGGTTGGGGATGGCCGGAGAAGATGACCGGAGCTTATCTCCAGTCACTTGAAAGTCATTAGGGTTTTGTTTGCCAGTTTGAATGTGAGACCTTGGATTGAGATTAGTTTAAGCAGCATACGGCCCATATCATGTCATTAAACCCTAATCCTAATTAATTAAATAAATTATGATTAATTAACTCAGGATAAATCATGGCCCTTGGATCACGTGCGTACGCCCAATTTGAATTTAGGCCTTAGGATCTTCATGATCTTGGTCAAGCTGACTAGCATTCTAGACCATTGATCTCTCTCTCACGCAATATGAATCATCCCTTTTAATTACTTTGTATTTTATTTTATTTGTTTTGCATTTTATTTCTCATATTTATTTAAAATAGAAAACCACTTTGTAAAATCATAATCTTTTGCATTTTCACTTTAAATATTTTTCAGAAACCAAAAACATTTTTATTTTTAATTTTTGCATTAAAAATATATTTTTTAATCATTTATTTGTATTATTTAATTAATTAATTCATTTTAATTAATTAAAAATACTTTTAGGTCTTTAAAAATCACAAAAAAAATCATGAAGCATTCTAACATATTTAGAACAATTTACAAACTCATCTTACAAATTTCTTTTAGGCTTTGATCACATTTTGACAGTTAACCATGAATTAGGGTTTCTAAATTACCTATTTTTCTAACCCTAACTTCAAAAATTCATTTATGTTCAAACAAGATGAGTTTGTGAGTGATTCTTTTTGCATTCTTTCATACTTTGCATGTAGTATCTATGGTATTTACCTTATATTTTTCATTGCATTTTCCATTTGTTTGACATTTTTCATGAAGAAGTACCCAAAACCTTAGCCTAACTTAAAAACACCATAACTTGACTTTGGTATAGCTTCTGACTTCCATATTTGGGGTGTGATCTCATGTGTGTTTAAGGTTCTTTTGGTTGCAATTTCAATTTTTATCATGTGTTTTGCTTCTGTTTTGGTCATATGCATCTCATACTTCCTTAAAACCCTAATTTGTCATGTTCATGTGCATTCATCTTTGTATACCATCATCATATGAACTTGTCATGACATCTCATGCATTTTATGTCATCCTTGACACCTTAGGACATGTATGAATATTGGTTGATCATTGTTGCATCCATTTGATATGTCTTACATCCATTACATCTTATGTATGTTCATGTGTTCTTAAGCTTCTAACGTGCTTGTTTTTGCATCCATCACTTGTATGATCATACATATGCATTGTATGTGACTTTGCATCTCTCTATGACACATTTTCATCATGTATTCACTTCGGGTTGGCATCATTGCATCTTCATCTTTGCTTCATTGCATTTTGTTTCACCTTATGCATTCATACTAACCATTTCAGGGGCTTCTGGTAAGTTGATCAGGATGTGGATTTGCCTCCACATCCAACCTCTTCTTATCTCTCCATTTGCATTTTTATTTTTCTTTGAAGTGAGCTTGACTCACTTATGCTCTCTCTTGCTCCTTTTCTTTCTCTTAGGTTACTTAACTTCTTCAGGAAGTAAGTAACCTATTCTCCTTTCTCTTCTATTTTCATCTGCTTCTTCTTCCTTGGTGGCCATCTGAATACTTTTCAAGATCTTTCTTTATGCCTCACAAACCTTAGGAATATCCAAGCATGATAACTTTAGGTTTGTGCATAGTATCCCTAGTTTTTTACCTCTGAGTCTCCTTGAGTCTCTGCTTCTCATCTCATAATCAAGGCTAAACAGTTAAAGTTTTAAGACTTTGTATTAGGGTCATGCATGTATCCTTATCTTAGGATGGAGTGTATAACTTTAATACTTAGTGTTAAAACTTTAAGTTTCTTACACCTCCTAGTCAAAACACCTAATTATCATTAAAACTTAAGCTTGTAACTTGGGCCTTATATTAGGGTTCGTCTCTGCCTATTGGTTCAGAGGGACTAACCCTAGTGTTTAATGGACAAGTCCTCCTCAGGTTTAGTCTTACAAACATAAAATCCATTTCTTAATCCCACATTTAATTAAAATCCCCTTTAATAAAGGCTTGTTATATAATGATTTTAATCTCTAACCATGGATTAAGTTGAGGTATCTTCCTCATCTTAAATGTTCTCATCTATCATCCTTCTCTTAGGATGGTGTAATGAGTTCACTAATCCCTGATTAGAGATTAAACTTATTACTTAACACAAAACAAAATCCAAAAACACTTAATAATCACAAGTAGGTTAATGATCTTAATCTTGCATCATTAGGGTAATTAAGTTGAGATTTTCATATCACACTTAAGTAGACTCAATATCCCTAATCAGGGGTGATATAATGAGTTTACGACCTCTGATTAAGGCTTAAGCTCATTATCTTATGCAAAACACCAAAACAATAAAAAGCTGAAAACTCAAAAACAAACAATAAACGTCTCCTCTGGGATTCTTTTCTCATCACATTCACTCTAAAAACAAGAACTCGTATCTTCTGTCTAATGCAAGACAGTTAGCACTCGAACCAGACGAGTCATACAGTTGAGCATAGACAAGCAAGCAGTTCACACCAAAATATCTAAGTCTCTTTGAGTCGAACTACGGTGTTCTGACTTCCTCATTGCACGAGAGGATACGTAGGCATAACTTAACAGTTATCGAACCAAAGTCTCTTTGTCTCCCCCTCTCTCTTTCCTTAGCCTCAGTTTTGAGCACTTATTTTATTTTTACACTGACACTCTGTACATCCTTTTCTCCCTATCGTTTTATACATAGTTTAGCACATACATTATCCCCTTTTAAACACAATTAGGTATGCGTGGATCCCGTCGAGTACGACGGACGATCTGGGTGCTAATACCTTCCCAGGTTGTAACTTACACCCTTACTTAGTTTCTTTGGTTCGCAACCGTCTTATCCATATCTTTCCAGGTTTATGCAGCATTTCCAGGTTTATGCAGGTTTCTTAGGTTTATGCAGCATTACCTTTCCTTCGGGATAAAAATGACTAGCTAGTGACTCTATTCAACCTCAACCTCCAACATCACCGACAGTTCGCGTTTGCACCGAGATGAAAATCCGAGGAGCGACAATTGGAAGATAGTGACCATTCCCCTTGTATACATTGGCTTTTATCCAGGAAGCAACTTTGTCAGTCATGAGGACTTTGGTTCACGGTTTAAGAAACAAAGGATAAAGGCTCAAATTTTATTTTTACCCAACCCATCCTTCGTGATGTTCTTCAGTCATATGTTCAGTTAACTTATGCATTAAGGCTCCAAAGGAGTTAAATATCACAAAAGATAATTAAGAAGCATAATTTAAATATAGTGAATCAAATTGATTAATTCAAGACAAACATATGCAATGCATTATCGTGAAAACAAAAGTCTGACATAATAATAAGTGTTTAAACCAACAAAAGAAATTACAAATGAAAATTCAAATGTTCTCAAAGCCTATTCCTCTAAACTTGTTACTCCAGATGTCTGGAAGCTTCGGTGTTTGATGGACTATATAAGAATTCAATCTGGTCTTCTGGCATAACCTCGAGGACTCCTTCGTCAATCAGGTCTTGAATCGTATTCCTTAATGCCCAACAGTTATTAGTGTCATGTACAGGACATTTAGAGTGATATGCATACCTTGCATTGGGATTATAGCCAGGAGAGGAAGTATTGGGATTTAGAGGAGGGATTTTCAAGGTGATTAGCTTCATCTCCAACAAGCATTGCAAAGTTTGTGATATTGGCATGTTAATTTTGATAAACTGTCTTTTATGTTCCTTGTGTTGAGGTGGATTAACCCTATAAGACATTCCTCCTTTAATTGAAGAACTATCAGTAGTAGCCTGTCTCTTTCTTTCTCTTATCCCCATCTTCCTTTCAACCAAGTCAGATAGTTTCATCAGAGGTTGACTGATGATTAGATTCCTGACTCCGTTACCTTGAAGTTTATTGACAAAGACTTTCAGCTCTTCTTGCCCCTTTGCTAAGTTTTGTATAAGAGTCACCTTCCCATTCACATGGATTCTCTTCTCTGCCATCTCAGCTTGCAGTTGTTCCAACTGATTACCCTTATTGTCTTTAGGATTCTTATTTTTCGCGTCCTTAGTGAGGAAGGCTTTCAACTCTTCTTGCCCCTTTGACAACTTCAGGATCACTTATTGAAATTGAGCATTCTGGGTTTGGAGATCTTTGACAATATGTTAAAGATCCGTTTCCACTGAAATAACCAGTGAGAAGATAAGAAACTTGTCGTGGAAACCTATATTGCAATGGTATGGTATGTAGATGCATATGCAATGTTTTAAAGGACCACATATGATTTAAATTTGTTAAAGGAAAACAAAAATAAAACATTTATTAGTAAGTTTATAATATAATTTCCCCATGGGCTTACAATGAAAGAAAACAAAAGTTGTAAAAAAAATAAGAACATCTGAGACTCAAGTCTCCCATGGACGCTCTCTCTTCGTGTTGAGATATGTATTGAGGTTCCACTCTTCGTGAAGTTGCCTTGTTAGTTCCAACACTTTCTCTTTGTGAGCATGTGTTGTACCCCAAAATTTTCACTCCCACATTCAAGGTACTTCAAGAGATCTATTAATAGTCACAAGATTCTTAATTGGTCAAAAGGATTGAAGGTTTCATCAGACAAAGCCTCTTCCTGAACAATGAATCATAGAACTAGGATTTTGAGTTTCCTCAAGAAAATTGAGCTTCCAAGGCCTTAAATGGACTTCATGACATCCTATATACCTTAAAGAATCCTCATGTCAAGTTTTAAAGCATTCTCAACAAGTTTGGTCAGTCAAATGCTCAAATACCTGAAAATCAGTTAACTTGGTCAAAAAGTCAACTGAGGTCAACTATGGTCAACTCAAAGTCAAACTTCAAGATTTTTGGTCAACATCAAGACTATGAGGTTAAATTCATCATTTGATAAAGGGTTGATCATGATTCATCAAGGAAATCTTAGATCATCAAGAATCAAGAAGTTTCTATATTAGGGTTACCATAGGAAAAGTCAACTGAACTTTGACCAGCCATAACTTTCACATACTTCATCAAACATTTCCTATCCAAAATAAACTTTTGAAGCAAATTTAAATTTCTACAACTTTGTGTCTCACAAGCCAAGCCTAAAAATGCTTCATTTGGAAGGTATGAGCTAAAACATTATAGGTCCTTTTGAAAGTCAACAAAAAATCAACTTCTTCCTAAACTCATAATTTGAAGATGGTAAATGATATGGATAAGGGACCAAAAAGTTTGGTTAGAGGACACTCTAGGCTTTCTAAAAAGTCCTAGAACACCTTCTAAGCATTAAAATTGAGGAAGTTATGCTTTGTCAAAGTTTGTTGATTTTTAAGGGTATATGAAGCAAAAAAGGCCATAACTTCAATTGTTTTCCAAATGGGCCCATAAAATTGCAACCCAAACTTGAAGATGAAGTCATGCACGACCCAATGACCATTCATTCTGATTTGTATAATTTATTTTATATTATTTTGGATTTTAATTGTTAAAATTTAATTTTAATAGAAACAAAATATGAAAATCAAATATTTGATCTCATAAGTTATTTTGGGATCAAATATATGACTTTTAAGATGATTTGAACCATCCAAATTCATGAAAAACACAAATGGTAAGAGGATATTTGATTTTTAGTCCAAAATAGTAAGGATATTTCTTCATCATCAAGTAATGTCAATCCATTGTAAAAGGCCCGTATTTTTGACCTAATACACTCTCTTACATATACACAATAAAACACAAGCATAAGGGGACGAAATTCAGAGGCAAAAGTTCATCTTCGAAGTTTCAAAAATTCTTCAAAAAGTCAAATTTGGTTTCAAAGTTTTGGGCCTCTTTCAACCAATTTAAAGGTTGCAATTGAACCTTTGAGCCATCTATAACGTATCCCTATCATCAATAGCATCAAAATCCTTCACAGATGCATAAACTGAATCACATTATTCTTCCTTTTTCAATTTTTCGATTCTTTTTTATTTACGCATTGTTAACCAATTTTAAATTCATATTGTTGTTTGTGATGATGTTTAGATTGTTTCTGCATAGTTGCTTGAAGTTTCATAGCCGCAATCGGATATCACCATTGTTAGGGTTTGAAGCTTGAATTTAGGAACTTTCAATTGGGGTGATTTAAAGACCAGATGATGATATATTTGGATAGTAGGGTTCAATTTCAGTCGATTGGCATGATTAATTTGAACTAATTGTGCGTGTTTTGAATGATTGAGTTTTGCAAGTTATTTAGCTACAGAATTTTCGTAGCTAAATCCTAGCAATTTCGTAGTTAATTTCATGATACCGGAGGAAGAAGACGAAGGCCATTCGCGCGTTTTTCATAATTTAAATTTTCATTTTATTTTATAATTAATTATTTTTGTTTGTTTGACACAGGAATGCATGCAGCCTGGTGGTAGCGCTTGAGGATTTAGATGTGGAGGTCCTGAGTTTGAATTCAGGCCTCCACCATTTTTTTTTTCTTTTCCTTTTCTTTATTTCACTTTTTTTAATTTACTATTTTCTTAATTAATTAAGTATTATTATTTTTAAACCAGTTAAATTAATCATTCTATTAATTGTTTTTCTTAAAAAAAACAAATTGTCCAAATAATTTCTAATTTTCTTTTTTTAAAGTAATATTTTTTTTAAGCTTTATTTTTTTTCATTAATTAATTTTGTAAATTAAATTAATAATTAGGTTAATTAATTAATCCTTAATTGTCTTAAAAAACCCTAATTTTCTTTAAAAAAATCTTTCTTTTCCTAAAATAAACCTTATTCTCTAATAAGCCCTGATTTTCTAAAAAAACGATTAATTATTTTCTTAAGTTTATTTTTATTTAGTTATTTTCTTATTGTATGAATAATTTATATTTTCGCTTTTATTCCGAATTATGTAATTGTGTCCTGGTTGTAATAGCTAATTAAGTTTAAATTCCGTATTTTAATTTTTGCAATCCCCATAAAAGACAAATGTACCCCCTCCCATGATGTAATAGCGTAAGACTTTATTTTTCCGCTTTTAAATTCTGTTACATATTAACGGTGAGGTTAGTAATTTAGGTAGTGCAAAACATGTATGATAAATAAATTGGACTTAACCCATTAAATTCAAGATAAATATCTGAAAATAATCACTCACACACGTAAGTCGATCGTCCTACGATCGCTATCTGCACCTCCTAGGGTTATCCCCCTCAGTTGCCTTAAAACAAATGGTCAGGTCCCTCGAAAGTGGGGGTGTCTTTAAAAGCAAAGTCCCTATAAGTAAATCATCATAGTCCCTTCCAGATTAAAAGATCAAGTCCCTTCAAAGTTTCCTACGGAATAAATGATCTTGTCCCTCGATGACCTTACAGAATAAATGATGATAGTCCCTATGATTTGTTAAAGACACCCCTACAAGTTGCATTCTCTGACCATACAATGACTCTACGCCCGTCCCTTATCAAATCCAAGGTAATGACTACTTACTTCTTAATAGTAAGGACAATCTTACCCTTGAAAGGAAATAAAGAAACATGAAAGACCAGTCTAGGGTAGGTAGCACTTAATTACTCGCTCACTTCTTTCAAAAAAACTCTTATTCACACCTCACTTTCAAAATATTTCAAACTTAAGACTTTGTATACATCCATACGAGGATCATTACAAAACACTTCTGAAAATCTTTTCTAAACACACTACACATTTTTCAAACAAATAAGTGAGCTAAGTAACTAAGAGCCCATGGATAACCATGGATATAAAGGGTGCTAAAACCTTCCCTTTATATAACCTACCCCCCGAACTCAAGTCTTTTAAAAATAGTCCGTTCCTATTCTTTTATACCCTTTCCATATGGATAAAATAAAAGTCCGTGGCGACTCTTGCTATCCGCAACATAAATAAAAAGTCAGTTCTCCCACCGTGTTACAAAACTGGCAACTCTGTTGGGGAATACTTAAAGAGGGGTTACCTTAGGAATTAGGATCACTTATTGTTTGACTTGTTTGCTTTATATTTATTTGTTGGGCTTATGTGTGAAAGATCCTAACCCGGATCTAGTATACCCTAGGTAAATGGCAATAGACCAAGGAAATTGTACGGCGTATACCAATATGTTTGATCTGGTGGCTATAGTTAGTGTGACTTCTTGGTTGGTGCTTATGTTCCTTAAGTAAGTTGAGGATAATATGGGGCTGCCATACGTTCTCATTAACACTAACTACCCTTTAGAACCTTAATTGACCCATCTTGGCCTATAGAAAGTAGTGAGATAGCCGGCTTTGGAGAAGTCTAAATTTGGTTGATACTCGATGCTACGCTCATTGAGATCCTAATCATGGGGAATTTTGGTTGGCAAGTTAGTTGCCTACTGAACAACAACCTTTGAGAAGGATCAATGATATTGAGATCCCATAGGACCCGGTTACTATTTCTAGGACAGGATGAACCAACTAAACTTCAGTGGGAGGGTACTTACCTTTAAACCTCATGCAAGCCTTTAAACCTAGGGCTATTGTGTGACTTGCTTGTGTGTGCCACATGTTTGTGATTGATCATAACATCATAACATCATAAGAATAAGAATAACATTCTCACTAACTATTTCAAGGACCAAAAGATTTATCTTTGTTCTTTGTTGCAGGTTATGGCTTCCACTCATAGGAACACTATCCAGATCAACTCTGTAGGATACCTTCCAACATCAACTCGAACCGACTTCTTCATACCAATAACATTCTGGGGAAGGTCTCTCCCCCACTTAATTCCAAACCAACACCTGCAGACAATGACTAGAACTAACAACAAGTACCGACAATGTTTCACACACATGTCGCATACTAAGAAATTAACAACATTAAACGACAATGGCTGGACAGACCGACCTGCTCTGATACCACTAATGTAACACCCTTCTACCCCAAAACCAAATATTTAAAATAATATTAGAGTAATCAACAAGAAGGGTATCACATTTCATCATAACATCAAACATACAGTGTCCTGTCCCGTAACACGGGTTAATCAACATCATGAACAACATGTAAGCTTTTCGCAGCGGAATTTAAACTACATAATTCAAATCATTAATCTTAATTTCATAAATAAAATATCCTTCATCAATACTTCAACATCATAAAATAAGAAATTATTCTCAATTAAAAAAAATATAACTGAAATCAAATAATATCTCAAAAACCCATCTCGGTGTTACATGACATAGAGCAGGACACATTGACTCCAAACCATTTCTAAAGAAAAACTAAGGCACGCTCCGAGACTCTAAAAAACTCCTCTTGTAGTGCAAGGCTACTCTTTCTCATCTGCAAGTAACCCACAAAAGAGGCAACATTTCCAAGCATGCAGGGTGAGTAATCATAATATATCATAAACATACAAGAATATGGAATATAAATAAATCAGAACAACATATAATAACTTCATCAATAATAAAATTCAGAAACAACAACACAATCATGAATTCATCCAGAATACGCAATCCTAACCATCTTGATATGCAATATGCATGTGGTACCAATTTCATCGTGAGATGGATACATGACCATTAACCCTCCACAAAGGAGAACATCGTAATCATCAAGACACTTCAATCCACACAATGTTATTGAAGCTACAAAATAGGTTGAAGCCCCATCGTGAATGTCATGAAATGCAATGATGCGTTACATCATAAAAATTCATCGAGAAATCAAATATGCATCATCCATTTCATATCTAACAGCTCAAACATCAAATAATCATATAATTTCATCGTAAGAACTCACCAAAACCTTATTTCATTAATTATCTCAACTTATCAGGACATAATCAATCATTTCATGTTCAACAAATTCTCATCATAAAATCATGTCTTTCATCACGACAACACATCAACAATACTTCTTTATCAATCATACAACAAAACAACTTATTCGATTCAACGAGACAACTAAACAACTCCCCTCATCAACAACAACAAAATGCCAATTCACAATAACATCATGTTTATAATCATAAAACCAATTTTTAACAACAAAGAAACCGACTCCTTTTAATCCATAATAACCAATCTTCAATTTATTTTAGAATCGTGTTTATAAGATTTATCCTCATGACAGTACGCCTATGACCCTTGTTCATCAACAACCCCAAGATAATACACCAAAACTCCAGTTTGTTAACCACAAGTTGTTTGAGAGGCTGAAGAAGAATACCTTGATCATCTGCACAAGCGTTTGGGTTTTGTTGTCAGTGGTAAAGGTATTAAAGTTGACCCTGCAAAAGTAAAAGCTATAAAAGAAATGACCTCTCCCCGTACTAAGAAAGAAGTCAGAGGTTTATTGGGACGCTTGAATTATATTGCAAGATTTATTTTCCAATTGACCGCTACTTGTGAGCCAATCTTTAAGTTGTTAAAGAAAGATCAAATAATGGAATAGAACGACGAATTCCAGGTAGCCTTTGATGATATCAAGAAGTGCCTACAGGAACCTCCAATATTGATGCCACCAGTTGAAGGAATACCCTTGATTATGTACCTGGAAGTATTAGACAACTCAATGGGGTGTGTGTTGGGGCAACATAACGAGTCTGGTCGAAAAGAGCAAGAAATATACTACCTAAGCAAAGAGTTTACCGACTGTGAAACAAGATACTAACTGCTCAAGAAAACTTGTTGCGCTTTGGCTTGGGCTGCTCTCCGACTTAGACAGTATATGTTGACTCATACCACTTTATTGATTTCAAAAATGGATCATATTAAGTACATATTTGAGAAACCTGCTCTCTCCGTACGGATATCTAGATGGAAAATGATTTTGACCGAATATGACATATAGTATACTACTCATAAGGCTATCAAAGGAAGTGTGGTAGCTGATCATTTGGCTCATCAAGCAGTGGATGATTATCAGTCTATGAATTTTGAGTTTCCAGACGAAGATATTATGCTTATTGCTAAATAACCTAGACAATATGAAGGACCTGAACAGGGATCCCGATGGACTATGGTTTTTTATGGAGCTTCTAATGCACTTGGTAATGGTGTTGGTGTTGTGATTATCTCTCCAGAGGGTTGTTATACACCATTTACTGCTAGGCTTTATTTTGATTGTACCAACAATATGGCTGAATATGAAGCATGTATTATGGGTATCAAGGCGGCCATTGAGATGAAGATTCAGTTTTTGAATGTGTACGGAGATTCAGCCTTGGTAGTTAGTTAGGTTAAAGGTGAATGGGATACAAAACATCCAAATCTCATCCCTTATAGAGAGCATGTGTTGTCTTTGATCCCATACTTTGAAGAGATTACTTTTGGATATATTCCACGAGAAGAGAATTAGTAGGCAAATGCTTTAGCCACTATGTCATCTATGTTTGAAATGAGATGGGATGATGAAGAACCCAGAATTACTATTGATCGGTTAGATGAACCAGCATACTGTTATGAATTTGATACTGAAGGTGTGGAAGAGAAACCTTGGTTCCATGAAGTGAAAAGATATCTCGGAGCTTAGGAATATCCTGAAGGGGCATCTATCAATGACAAGAAGTTTCTGAGGAGATTTTCTGCCAAGTTTTTTTTTAGTAATGAAATTTTGTACAAGCGTAATCACGATTCGACTTTGCTTCGTTGTGTGGATAAGAAGGAAGAAATAGAGATTATGGAAGACATGCATGATGGGATCTTTGGTACTCATTCTAGTGGGCATACAATGGCTAAAAAGATTTTGAGAGCAGGTTACTATTGGTCTACCATGGAAGCTGATTGCTATCAGCACACCAAGACTTGTTATAAGTGCCAGATCTATGCTGACAAAGTACATATACCTCAGGTTCCATTGAATGTTTTGACTGCTCCTTGGCCTTTTGCCATGCGGGGCATTGATATGATTGGTGAGATCAAACCTATTGCTTCCAATGGACATCATTTCATCCTTGTTACTATTGATTACTTCACGAAGTGGGTAGACGCAGCTTCATTTGCTTCTGTTACCAAGAATGTTGTGGCTCGATTCATCAAGCATAATCTTATATGTAGGTATGGCATCCCCGAAAGGATTATCACAGACAATGGTACTAATCTAAACAATACTATAATTACTGACCTCTGCACGCAGTTCAAGATTAAGCATCACAATTCTTCTCCATATTGACCATAGATGAATGGCGCAATGGAAACCAACAAGAATATTAAGAAGATCTTGCAAAAGATGACAATGACGTATAAATATTGGCATGAGATGTTACCATTCGCTCTTCATGGTTATCGTACCACAATACGTACTTCAACTGGGGCAACCCCATTTTCTCTTGTCTATGGTATGGAAGCAGTACTACCCATTGAAGTCCAGATTCCTTCCCTGAGAATTATAAAGGATGCAAACTTAGATAAAGACGAATGGATTCAGACTCGACTTGACCAGATAAACTTGATTGATGAGAAGAGGCTGGAAGCTATTTGTCATGGTCAGATGTATCAGAAGCGTATGATCAAAGCTTTTAATAAGAAAGTCAAGCAACAAGTATATCAGGCTGGAGACTTGCTAATCAAGCGTATCATATTACCATAGGGTGATCCTAGGGGCAAATGGAGTCCCACATATGAAGGGCCATTTGTAGTCAAGAGGGTATTTTATGGAGGTGCCATGATGCTTACTACTATGGATGGTGAAGATTTCCTGCAGCCTGTAAACACATACATAGTTAAAAAAAATACTACGCATAAAAAAAGACCCGCTAGGTTGACTGGCCTAGGAAAAAAAAAGGGTATCCCGGCAAACCAAAAGGGTTAGGGAAAAAATTAGGTATATATATATATATATATATATATATATATATATATATATATATATATATATATATATATATATATATATATATAATTGTACACCCGGCAAGTCTAAAACCCGAAAGGGAGGCTTGGGCAAAAAAGGGCATCCTGGTGGAGTGAAAACCTGAAAGGGAAATCCAGGCAAAAGTTAGGGATTAAAGCATATGACTATGTCTCATTGGATCACCCATGTAACCTCAATTAGTTGTACTACCTATATCAAGTTCAAACAGGTGCAGATCAATCCAATCGTTTCTATTCCAACAACAAGGGATGATATACTTGGAGATAATGGAAATAGCAGAGTTGGAACTCAATAGGATCATTTATATATAGCTATTTTTCCTTGTTTTTTTTACTCTTTTAAAATTTCCTCGACGAATTCCTCCTAGTAGGATTTCCATCTCCATGTTAAAACTCGCCTGTTTATAGGCCACTTTCTAAATAAATAAAATCTTATTTTCGATTTCAAGTTTACTTTTCCCCTTTTACTTAAGAGAAAACGTTCGTTGATTATGTTTGAATGTATATATGCTTTTGAATATGATTGATGTTTACCATAAATGCATAAGATACAATAATAGTATTTACTAAGGACGATCGGAGGTAGGAATCCAACGAATCTTCGCCAATTAATCCCCACTGAGTAATCTTTACGGAGATTCTAACGAAATACTCCAAGTAGCTTCTTGTACTTCCAACTCCACGAAATCTTCAAGTAAAATATATCCTTCGAAGAATTGATACTTTGCCGGATAAGTCTCCCAGGGGAATGTCCATCTCTTTTATCCTCAGTTAGGATATTCAGGAATTTAATCCTTCAATAAGAAGTACGACGAACAAAGACGGGAGGTTCTAAGTACGATATTCCAAGACAAGACGGGAATGAAATATTCATATTCCTCATCGATGAATCAGGATTTATTTTCCCCAACTAGCACCTATTATACGAAGCTACTCATGCGCTTCAACTACATAATTCATTCATACATCATTTCATATCATACACATACAACATTCTCATTTATGATAAGAATATTTTCTTGCAAAGAGCTATATACATCATGACATTTGCATAGAACTAACCTTGTTTTTCAAGTTAATTCCCCAGCTGACGAACGTCATCAACAACTTATTTTTGGGATGCTATATCCCCCAAGGGTTACCTCAAACAATATCTTGGACTGCTCTATCATCCAGGAATACATATACCAATATCTTGGGCTACTACATCTCTCAAGATTACATCCATCAATGTCTTGGGCTGCTATATCCCTCAGGGCTACGAAAACCAATATCTTAGGCTGCTACATCTCCTGAGATTACATATATATCAATCTTAGGCTGCTATATCCCCCCAAGGGCTATCTCAAACAATATCTCAAGCTGCTATAAACCTCCAGGATCATATCTTGGATTGCTCTACCCTCTATGATTACACATAAAGACATCTTGGACTGCTCTATCCTCCAGGACCACACCAAACAACATCTTGGGCTTCTACATCCCCAAAGATTACATTAATCTATGTTTTTGACTGCTTTATCCTCCAAGAGGTATATTTGAAGAACATTTTTACTCTGAGTGGCATCTTTAAGCCCATTCATGCAATACAACTAACCAACAACATTATTTTACGCATCGGTGAGTGCAAATTTTTGGGCTTTAGTGTTCAATCCCCTTCAACCTTCAAGTCACAAATGGCGTACATGTCAATCTAACTCCTCGGGTTTATGAAAATTAAACAGGGGCAGCTGTTGTACCCCAAAATTTTCCCTCCCACATTCAAGGTCATATACTTCAAGAGATCTCTTAATAGTCACAATATTCTCAATTGGTCAAAAGTATTGAAGGTTTCATCAGACAAAGCCTCCTCTTGAACAATGAATATTAGAACTAGGATTTTGAGTTTCCTCAAGCAAATTGATCTTCCAAGGCCTCAAATGGACTTCATGACATCCTATATGTAACAGCCCGGGCCCCTCGCAAGGCAATCCCGGCACTGCCACCTCACTATCTTCTCTACTCCCCTCACTAGTAGAGTTTTTGCCTTCCGTGGGAATCGAACCATGTACCCTGGGGTTCAAGTACATGCTCAATCCATTCCCACTACCACTTGAGCTACTAGCTCAAGTGGTAGTGGGAATGGATTGAGCATGTACTTGAACCCCAGGGTACATGGTTCGATTCCCACGGAAGGCAAAAACTCTACTAGTGAGGGGAGTAGAGAAGATAGTGAGGTGGCAGTGCCGGGATTGCCTTGCGAGGGGCCCGGGCTTTTACACTATACACCTTAAATAATCCTCATGTCAAGTTTCAAATCTTTCTCAACAAGTTTGGTCAGTCAAATGCTCAGATACTTGAAAATCAGTTAACTTGGTCAAAAAGTCAACTGAGGTCAACTGTGGTTAACTCAAACTTAAACTTCAAGATTTTTGGTCAACATCAAGACTATGAGGTGAAATTCATCATTTTATCAAGGTTTGATCACGATTCATCAAGGAAATCTCAGATCATCAAGAATAAAAAAGTTTCTAAATTAGGGTTTCCATAGGAAAAGTCAACTGAACTTTGACCAGCCATAACTTTCACATAATTCATCAAATATTTCCCATCCAATGCTCATTTTGAAGTAAATTTAATTCTCTACAACTATGTATCTCACAAGCCAAGCCTAAAAATGCTTCGTTTGGAAGGTATGAGCTAAAGCATTATAGGTCCTTTTGAAAGTCAACAAAAAGTCAACTTCTTTCCAAACTCATAATTTGAACATGGTAAATGATACGGACATGGGACCAAATAGGTTGGTTAGAGGACACTCTATGCTTTTTAAAAAGTCCTAGAACACTTTCATAGCATTAAAGTTGGTTGATTTTAAGGGATGTATGAAGCAAAAAAGGCCATAACTTTAATTTTTTTCCAAATGGGCCCATAAAATTGCAACCCAAACTTGAAGATGAAGTCATGCACGACTCAATGACCATTCATTCTGATTTGTATAATTTATTTTATATTATTTTGGATTTTAATTGTTAAAATTCAATTTTAATAGAAATAAAATATGAAAATCAAATATTTGATCTCATAAGTTATTTTGGGATCAAATATATTACTCTTAAGATGATTGGAACCATCCAAATTCATACAAAACACAAATGGTAAAAGGATATTTGACTTTTAGACCAAAATAGTAAGGAGATTTCTTAATCATCAAGTAATACCAATCCATTGTAAAAGGTCCATATTTTGGACCTAATACACTCTCTTACATATACACAACAAAACACAAGCATATAGGGATGAAATTCAGAGGCAAAAGTTCATCTTCAAAGTTGCAAAAATTCTTTAAAAAGTCAATTTTGGTTTCAAAGTTTTGGGCCACTTTCAACCAATTTAAAGGTTGCAATTGAACCTTTGAGGTGTCTATAACGTATCCCCATCATCAATAGCATCAAAATCCTTCACAAATGCATAAACTGAATCACATTGTTCTTCCTTTTTCAATTTTTTGATTCTTTTTATTTACGCATTGTTAACGAATTTTAACTTCATATTATTGTTTGTGATGATGTTTAGATTGTTTCTGCATAGTTGCTTGAAGTTTCATAGTTATGGTCGCAATCGCATATCACCATAGTTAGGGTTTGAAGCTTGAATATAGGAACATTCAATTGGGGCAATTTAAAGACTAGATGATGATATATTTGGATCGTAGGGTTCAATTGCAGTCGATTGGCATGATTAATTTGAACTAATTGTGCGTGTTTTGAATAATTGAGTTTTGCAGGTTATTTAGCTACAAAATTTTCGTAGCTAAATCCTAGCAATTTCATAGCTAATTTCATGAGAACGGAGGAAGAAGAAGATGGTCATTCGCGCGTTTTTCATAATTTAAATTTTTTATTTATTTTATAATTAATTATTTGTGTTTGTTTGACACAGGAATGCATGCAGCCTGGTGGTAACGCTTGAGGATTTAGAGGGGGAGGTCCTGGGTTCGAATCCAGGCCTCCACCCTTATTTTTTGCGTGTTTTCTTTCTTTTCCTTTTCTTAATTTCACTTTTTTTTTTAATTTACTATTTTCTTAACTAATTAAGTATTATTATTTTTAAACCAATTAAATTAATCATTCTATTCATTCTTTTTCTTAAAAAAAAACAAATTCTCCAAATAATTTATAATTTTCTTTATTTTACGTAATATTTTTTTAAGCTTTAGTTTTTTTCATTAATTAATTTAGTAAATTAAATTAATAATTAGGTTATTATTTATTTTTTAAAATTTTGTAAATTAAATTAATAAGCTTTAGTTTTTTAAGCTTTAGTTTTTTTCTTAAAAAAAATCTTTCTTTTACTAAAAAAAACCTAATTCTCTAATAAGCCTTAATTTTCTAAAAAAACGATTAATTATTTTCTTAAGTTAATTTTTATTTAGTTATTTTCTTATTGTATGGATAATTTATATTTTCGCTTTTATTCCTGATTATGTAATTGTGTCCTGGTTGTAATAACTAATGAAGTTTAAATTCCGCATTTTAATTTTTGCAATCCCCATAAAAGACAAATATACTCCTCTCCCATGATCTAATAGCGTAGGACTTAATTTTTCCGCTTTTAAATTACGTTAAATATTAAATGTGTGGTTAGTAATTTAGGGAGTGCAAAACATGTATGATAACTAAATTTGACTTAGCCCATTAAATTCAAGATAAATATCTGAAAACAATCACTCACACACGTAAGTCGATCGTCCTACGATCGCTATCTGCACCTCCTAGGGTTATCCCCCTCAGTTGCCTTAAAACAAATAGTCAGGTCACTTGAAAGTGAGGGGTGTCTTTAAAATCAAAGTCCCTATAAGTAAATCATTATAGTCCCTTCCAGATTAAAAGATCAAGTTTTTTCGAAGTTGCCTACGGAATAAATGATCTTGTCCCTCAATGACCCTACAAAATAAATGATGATAGTCCCTATGAATTGCTAAAGACACCCCTACAAGTTTCCTTCTCTGACCAGACGATGACCCTACGTCCGTCCCTTATCAAATCCAAGGTAATGACTAATTACTCCTTAATAGTAAGGACAATCTTACCCTTGAAAGGAAATAAAGAAACATGAAAGACCAGTCCAGGGTAGGTAGAACTTTATTACTCGCTCACTTCTTTCAAAAAAACTCTTATTCACACCTCACTTTCAAAATATTTTCAAACTTAAGACTTTGTATACATCCATACGAGGATCATTACAAAGAACTTCTGAAAATCTTTTCTAAACATAAACTACACTTTTTTCAAACAAAAAAGTGACTAAGTAACTAAGATCCCATGGATAACCATGAACATAAAGGGTGTTAACACATTCCCTTTATATAACCTACCCCCCCCCCCCCCCCCGAACTTAGAATTTTTTAGAGGTTTTTGCTATTCTTTTATACCCTTACCTATTGGATAAAATAAAAGTCGGTGGCGACTTTCGCTATCCGCAACATAAATTAAAAGTCAGTTCACCCACCGTGTTACAGCATGGAAGTGAGCTTCAAAAGTATCCTTTTTCTCCTTCATTTGAATCTAAGATTTTTGCAGCTCTTCCAGATCTGTGGGCATGTCAGGATGAAGAATATTATAAGGAACATCTCCTTCAACAATTGGCTCAACAGTTACTGGTAGAATAGCAGGATATGGCATCATAAGAGTTTGAGCACGAGATCACATCCATATGAGGTAAGGTTCCATAGGGATGGAGTGTTTTGGTTCCAAAGTATTATTGTTGATCTTGTTCACCTTGGTCCAAGCTTGTATAAATATTTGACGGTAACCTTGAATATCGTTGTCATAATCAACATAATGCCTTGAATAATCATATCATGAGGACCATTACTCTGAGCATAACCAAACTGACGTAGTGCTAAATAAGGATTGTAGGTAATTCCCCCTCTTATGCCAAGGAGTGGTACATTAGGGAACTCTCCACAACGGTCAAGATAGTAATATTCTCCATAGATCTGGAACACTAATGAATGTCTGAATGAGAGAGCGACATTATCCTTCTAGACCACCTTAAACCTTGTTCCTTCTTCATCACAAATAGAGGAAGGTGTGAAATAAACCACGTTGATAGTAAAGGTATGCAACACATTAGAGTTCCTCGCGCCTTCGTAGTACGAGTGTGAAGAGAGTGCAAGATATCTTCAAGCAAGGTAGGCACCGGATTGTGAGTCATAAATATGTCGATGGCGTGTACATCTATGAATTGGTTTGGATTAGGGAATAATACCAAACCATAAATCAACAAAGCTAAGATATCCTTAAAATAATCTTAACTCATAGCATCTAAGAACAACTGAGCCTACTCAATCAATACCTTAGCAAGAATACCCTTAGTTCCACTTATGGTTTCTAATACAATGTCTGATTTCTTCAGATGCAAGGCTGCTGCAATAACTTCAGGTTTAGGCTCTTTCTCTAAGCCTGTGAAAGGTTTTTGATCAAGGATAGGCACACCAAGTAATTTGGAGAATTCTTCCTTTGTGGGCACCAGCTGATAATTAGGAAATGTGAAGCAGTGATGTTTAGGATCAAAGAACTGGAACAAAACACTCATCATATCTTCATCAAACCCTGAAGTAACCAAGTCAAGTAGGTAATGATGCTTTTTGATGAACTAAGAGCTTTCAAAAACTTTTGAGACCAATTCTTTAAGCTTGGAAGGTATCCTTACAAAGTTAACTCGAATAGTATTCCTACGAGCGGAAGCCATAACCTATAACAAAGAACAAAGAAAAATCCTTTGGTCCTTAAAATAGTTAGTGAAAATGCTATGTTATGATACCATGATGTTATGATGTTATGTTCATACACAAACAAGTCACACAATAGCCTTAGGTTTAAAGGCTTTCATGAAGTCCATAGGTAAGTACCCTCCCCACTGAAGTTTAGTTGGTTCATCCTGTCCTATCAATAGTAATCGGGTTCTGCGGGATCTCAATATCACTGATTCTTCTCAAAGGTTGTTGTTCAGTATGGCAACTGTCTTGCCAACCAAAACTCCCTAAGATTAGATTCTCAAATGAGCGTAGCGTCGAGTATCAACCAACTTTAGACTTCACCAAAGCCGGTTATCTCACTACTTTCTAATGGCCAAGATGGGTCAATTAGGGTTCTAAAGGGTAGTTAGTGTTAATGACAACATATGGAAGCCTCATGTTATCCTCAACTTACTTAAGGAACATCATAACCCACCAAGATGTCACACTAACTATAGCTACCAGATCAACCATATCGATATACGCCGTATAGTTTCCTTGCTCTATTGCTACTTACCTAAGGTACACTAGATCCGGGTTAGGATCTTTCTCAGAGTAATCCCATAACAAGCCCTTAAAGATAAAGCAAACAATTCAAAAAAATATAGTGATATAATCCTAAGGTAACCCCTCTTTTACTATGAGATCCCCAACAGAGTCGCCAGTTCTATAACATGGTGAGAGAACTGACTTGGGAGTTTTTGTTTCCAAAAACTATGTTGCGGATAGCAAGAGTCGCCACCGACTTTTATTTTATCCAATAAGGAAAAGGAATAAAAGAACAGGAAAGACCTTTAAAAAGATTTGAGTTCGGGAGTAAGTTATACAAATGGAAGGTGTTAGCATCCTTTGTATCCAAGGTTATCCATGGGCTCTTAACTACTTAGCTCACTTTACTTTGTTTGAAAAATTGTGTAGTGTGCGATTAGAAAATATTTTCATAAGTCTTTAACTTTGCAATGGTCCTCGTATGGATATATACAAAGTGTTTAGTTTTGAAAATGTTTGAAAAGTGGGGTATAAGGAGTGTTTTGAAAAGAAGTGAGCAAGTACTTAAGAACTATTTACCCTAAGTTTGTAAGGTCTTTCTTGTTATTTATTTCCTTTAAGGGTAATATTGTCCTTATTATCAGTGAGTAAGTAGTCCTTACCTTGGATGTTTAAAGGGACGGGCGTAGGGTCATCGTATGGTCATAGAAGTCAACCTTATAGGGGTATCTTAGTAATTCGAAGGGACGATCATCATTTTTATTTAGGGTCATTGAGGGACAAGATCATTTATTCGTAGGGACTTGAAGGGACAACGATGGACTATGATCTTTATATCGAAAGGACTTGATGATTTTATTCGTAGGAAACTTTACAAAGATACCCCTATGCTCGAGGGACTTGACCATATTGTAAGGCAACAAAGAGGAGAAACTCTAGGGGTGCAGATGGCAATCGTATAACGATCGACTTACGTGTGTGAGTGTATTTATTTCAGATATTTTGTTTTAGAAGTTAGTGGGCTAGGTCCAATTATTTTTGCATACATTCTTTTCACACCCTAGTTTACTAACCACACGGTTTAATATTTTTGCGAAATTTAAATGCGAAAAATAAAACCTAAACTATTACATCATGGGGAAGGGGATACATAGTTTAAATCAGGGGAGTGCGGGAAGTAAGAGTGCGGAAAAATTAATATTAAAAAATAATTAATAATCATATACATTTGTTCTAATAAAAATAAATGACGAAAAAAATAAAATCGGGAAAGAGAAAATAATGAATGAGGAAGAAATATTGGAGGATTCGATTGAAATCGTTTAATTGAATTTTTTTTAAAATTTTAATCAAATATTGATTTAATTTTTTGAAAAATTATTCTTTATGCATTTTTTTTTATTAAAAGAGAAAAAAAAAGTCATTAATTTTATAATTTGTTATCGGTTAGGAAAAAAAGTTTGATTATTAATTAATTTAATCATGAAAAAAATATTTTTATGTATTTATATTTTATTTACAAAAGAAAAGAAAAAAAAGTTATTAATTTTTGATGAATTTATTTTATTTACAAAAGAAAAAGAAAAGAATTATTACTTTTTTGAAAAATTGTTATTGATTAAAAAAGATTATTAGTTAATTAATTACTTATAATAAAAAATAGAAGAAAAAAAGAAATAAGTTAAGAAAATAGAAAAAGAAAGGAAAAGGGCTAAAAAAAGGCGATGGGTTTATTTCTACGGTTTTACTTCCATTCAACTACGATTTAGTTACGATTTTTCGTAACTAATTGACCATGGCACTTCTTCATATTTGCACCTAAACATGAAAACAATGGATCTAAATGATCCTAAACATCAAATTAAATGCATATATGAATGAAACATCAATGAAAAATAAAAGTGAGAATGGCGGCCATGCATGGAGGCCGCGTTTCATGAATTTTCCACCTTCAACAATATTGGGGATTGTCTCCTGGAACCTTCTTGAAGATGTTTGGATGTGGAGAAGTGAAGAAAACCTGCTACAAAGTACTTTGGTAGTTTGACCTAATTTACCTTTTTTTTGAAATTTTTTTAGGGTTTTTTTGGTGTAAGAATTTCGTGTCCTTGACTTCTGAATATGATAGGTATATATGGGAGTGTATTTTAGGTCAAAAAGTTTGGACTTGGGTAAAGGAAGTTTGGTTTCTTTGGATTGAAGAAAGAAACTTCCTATTTTGGTCAAAAAATTAGATGAAATCATACTCTTTTGGTCTTGCACTATTTTGGACACTTATAATCATCATAAACATCAAATATTTGATCCCAAAATAGACCAAAGATCAAATATTGGATTTTTCAATATTTATCTTGATTAAAATTTAATTTAAATGAATTAAATCCAATATAATATAAAATAAATATAAAAAATCAGATATGATGATTTATGGGTCGTGCGTGATCTTATAATTGAATTTGGGTTAGAAACATATGGGCCCATTTGAAAGAAACTTGAGTTTTGGTTATTTTTGCTTCATACACTTCCTCAAAATTGCCCAACTTAAACAATACATAACTCTCTCAATTTTTATCCCATGAAGGTGTTCTAGGACTTCTTAGAAAGCTTAGAGTGTCTTCTAACTACTCCTTTTGGTTCCATGTCCATTTGATTTTCCATTCTTAAGATATGAGCTTTTGAAAAAGTTGATGTTTTGTTGACTTTTAAAAGGACCTGTAATGTCTTGGTTCATATCTTTCAAATGAAGCATTTTTGGCCTTGGCTTGTGAGACACAAAGTTGTAGAGAATTTAATTTCCTTTAAAATGGGCTTTGGATGGGAAATGTTTGATGAAATATGTGAAAGTTATGGCTGGTCAAAGTACAATTGACTTTTCTTGCAAAAAACCCTAGTTTAGTAACTTTTGATTCTTGATGATTCTAAGGTTTCCTTGACGAATCAAGATCAACTCTTGATCAAATGATTAATTTCACCTCATAATCTTGATGTTGACCAAAAATCTTGAAATTTGACTTTGTATTGACCATAATTGTAGGGAAAGCCTTGAAACTTGACATGAGGATTATTTGAGGTATATGGGATGTCATGAAGTCCATTTGAGGCTTTGGAAGTCCATTTTGCTTTGTGAAACTCAAAACCCTAGTTTCAGATCCATTGCTTAGGAAGAGGCTTTGTCTAATGAAACCTTGAATCCTTTTGAGCAATTGTGAATCTTGTGACAATTAAGAGACTTATTGAGACACATTATGTTAAATATGGGAGGGAAAATTTTAGGGTACAATACCCGGTAAGGAGAAGAATTATGATGTTAGATTTTGAAGTCCCGATACAGCTCTGCCATCATTTTATTGTTCAAATTGGAACCATTATCAGTAATGATTCGCTCAGAAACTCCATATCTGTAGATAATATCTTTCTTTAGAAACCTGGCCACCACCTGTCTGGTGACTTTGGCATAAGACGCTGCTTTGACCCACATGGTGAAGTAATCGATCGCGACCAATATGAAAAGATGGTCGTTCGAATCAGTAGGCTCTATTTTACCGATCATGTCAACACCCCACATGGAAAAGGGCCAAGGAGATGAGATGACATTGAGCGGGCTTGGAGGAACATGCACTTTGTCTGCATAGATCTGGAATTTATGACATTTTGGGGCGTATGAACAACAGTCTGCATCCATTGTTAACCAGTAATACCCCAATCTCAATAACTTCTTTTCCATTGCATGCATCCCTGCATGGGTACCAAAAGATCCCTCGTGGACTTCCTGAATTAACATGTTCGCTTTGTGTCTGTCCACGCATCTGAGTAGGACCATGTCAAAGTTTCTCTTGTACAAAATGCCATCAGCATTTAAGAAGAAACTAGCAGTAAGTCGCCTTAAGGTCTTCTTGTCATTGGAAGATTCCTCATCTAGGTACTCTTTACTTTCCAGAAAATGCTTGATGTCATGATACCAAGGCTTATCATCAGATACTACATCAACGAAGAACACATAAGCAGGTACATCAAGCTTGGAGTGTCAATTCTGGGGACATAATTCTAACCCATCACTTTGATAGACGAAGAGAGCATAGCCAGTGCATCGGCAAATTGATTTTCATCACATGGTATATACTAAAGCTTAATTGTTGTGAAGAACGTCAACAACCTTCTGGCATAATCCCTATAGGGAATTAAGTGTTCTTGATGCGTATACCACTTGTCGGTAATTTGATTACTTACGAGAGCTGAATCTCCGAATATATCGAGGGTCTTAATCCTAAGATTAATAACCTCCTCTATTCCCATAATACAAGCCTCATATTCCGCTTCATTGTTGGTTCAACCAAAAGTAATTCTGGCGGCGCAGGGAAAATGAACACCTTCAGGAGTAATTAGAACATCACCAACTCCGCGCCCATTAATATTGACAGTCCCATCAAACATCAAACTCCATTTGGATTCAGGGTCTGGCCCTTCCTCCGGGAGTGGTTCAACGCAGTCCTTTCCTTTGAGGTACATGATGTCCTCATCAAGGAATTCAAATTTCATGGGTTGATAATCATCCTTAAGAGGTTGTTGTGCAAGATAGTCTGACAACACACTTCCTTTTATGGCCTTTTGCGAAGTGTATTGAATATCATACTATGTCAGCACCATCTGCCAACGCGCAACCCTTCCATTTAATGTTGGTTTCTCAATAATGTATTTGACAGGATCCATCTTTGAAATTAATAAGGTAGTGTGGGTCAACATATACTGTCTCATTCGGAGAGCAGCCCATGCCAAAGCGCAACAGGTTTTCTCGAGTAGTGAATATCGGGATTCACAGTCGGTAAACTTTTTGCTAAGGTAATATAATGCATGCTCTTTTCGACCAGACTCGTCATGTTGGCTTAGAACACACCCCATTGATCCTTCAAGCACAGTCAAGTACATGATGAGCAGCCTCCCCGGAACCAGAGGCATCAGGATTAGAGGTTTCTGCAAGTATTCTTTAATCTTTTCAAAAGGCCTTTGACAATCTTCATTCCACCTGACCGCCTTCTCTTTTCTTAGAAATTTGAATATTGGTTCACATGTAGCTGTGAGGTGAGATATGAACCGTGCAATGTAGTTCAATCTACCTAGGAAGCCACACACTTCTTTTTCATTTCGTGATGCAGGCATATCTTGCATTGCTTTGACTTTCGCAAGATCTACCTCAATCCCTCTCTGACTCACAATGAAACCCAACAATTTTCAGAATGCACCCTAAAGGTGCACTTGTTAGGATTTAACCAAAGACGATACTTCCCCATTCGTTCAAACAGCTTCTTGAGATTAACCAAATGATCTTCTTCGTCTCAGGACTTGGCGATCATGTCGTCCACATAGCATTCAATCTCTTTGTGGATCATATCATGAAACAAGGTCACCATTGCCCGCTGATAGATTGCCCCGACGTTCTTCAAACCAAAAGGCATGACCTTGTAGCAAAACATACCCCAAGGGGTAATGAACATTTTCTTCTCCATGTCTTCCCGCACCATTTTAATTTGATTGTAGCCAGAGAAGCCATCCTTGAAGGAAAAGACCGAGAATTAAGTCGTATTATCAACCAATACATTGATATGAGGTAATGGGAAATCATCTTTTGGCTTGCTCTATTTAAATCCCAGTAGTTAATGCACATCCGGACCTTGCCGTCCTTCTTTGGTAATGGCATAATATTAGCTACCCATGGTGGATAACTAGTCACGACAAGGAATCCAATGTCCCACTGCGTCTGGACTTCTTCTTTAATCTTCATCGCCATGTCAGGTCGAGTTCTACGAAGCATTTGCTTAACAGGAGGGCAGTCTTCCCTCAGTGGAAGCTTATGCATCACAATGTCTGTATCTAAACCTGCCATATCTTAATATGACCAAGCAAAGATGTCAACATATTCTCGAAGCATGCCAATTAACTCTTCTTTTACTCCGGCCTGCAGACTGGCCCTAATCTTGATCTCCTTCTTTGTGTCTTCCGTTCTGATATTGATGACCTCAATCTCTTCTTGGTGAGGCTGAATCACTCTTTCCTCTTGTCTAAATAACCTAGCTAATTCTTCAGGGAATTCACAGTCTTCCTCAACCCCTTCATTAGCTTGGTAGGTTGGATTATCGAAATCATACTCGATCATAGTAGAAGAGTTATCAAAGAAATCCAAATGATTGGTTCTACACCAGTGATATGCTTATTTCAGATTCTGTTTTTATGACGAAAACAAAACTAAACAAAAGAAAAACATTTCCATTTTTATTGTTTTTGTGAAAAAATTTAAAAAGAAAGAAATGGAACACAATTTGAATGAAAAATGTCCTTTGTTTATGATAAAATAAATTGCATAAAAAGTAAGGAGGCCCTACAATGAATCCATACTACTTGGGCATAGTGCAGGATTTAACATGCATATGATAATGAGAAAACAAAGAAATTACTCTGGCAGACTAGTGACTTGGACGAAGTCTTCTACGAACCAGTTCTTTAGCTCTTCCCTTGGGACACACGGGCGTACCCAGTTGTCGAGATCACAATCACTATCAGTATCATCTTTGACAACACATACTTGATTTGGTTCAATTACTCCCCCACTTGAGAAACTGATTGTTCTACTCTGAGATCCTGTTGTCTGCCCCATGACATAATTTATCCAAAACTTGTCTTCTTTTTTATCAACTTGAACCAGCTTTCCCCAGCCTTGGGCGTTGCCAGATTCAACTACTTCCCTGGCCTGCTTGTAGGAAGATATAGAAGTTACTACTCTCTCATTGCTCTTGGTGGAAGAGTTAGGAGCAACTGCACTGACTTTCACAGCTTCGAAGGCTTGACATAATGTTTCATGGATCTCCCCATCCATTTAAACATATTTGAATGTAGACAAATGGCTGACAAAGATATCCTCCTCCCCGCAGAGTTCCCACTTGACCATCAACAACATATTTCAACTTTTGATGCAAGGTTGAAGTCACTGCGACTAGCGTGAATCCATGGACGTCCTAGAAGACAACTATAAGCTGGCTGGATATCCATGACATAGAATGTGCTAATGAATACATGTGATCCTATCTTCACTAGAAACTCAACCTCACCAAAGACTGGTCTTCTAGAACCATCAAAGGCTCTTACCACTAGATCACTTGGTCTTAGAATTAGTCAATCTATCTCCAACTTCATCAAAGCCTTCTTCGGAAGTACGTTCAAAGAAGAACCAATATCAACCAGAACGTGAGATAACACAACACCCTTGCACTCCATAGTCATGTGCAATGCCTTGTTATGAATTCTCCCTTCCGATGTTAAGTCTCTATCTATAAAACCCATTCCAAGTCTGGCATTGACATTTTCAACTACAACTTCAAGTTGGTTTATAGTTATCTCTTGTGGAACATAAGCCATTTGTAGAACCTTCAACAATGCCACTCGATGTGCTGGAGAGCACATAAGCAGAGACAATATCGAAATCTTTGACGGTGTTTGTTTCAGCTGCTCAACCACTTTGTAATCACTCTTCTTAATGATCCGCATAAACTCTTCAACCTCCTTCTCAAAGGTACTCTTCTCTTTTGACGGAATCACCACTTCTTCTGTAGCTACCTGTTTCCCCTTAGCTCGTGTTGCAGCTTCAACTTCGTTGTTTGTTCAGAGAGTTTGTGGAGCGAAGATCCGTCCACTCCTGGTGAACCCACCTACTCCTCCAACATTTACAACACTTGGATCAATAACAACTGGAGACCTATCTTCAACCTTATAACCCTTAACATACATATCCATGCCATAGTGTCATGGAATCGCTCTTTCACTCTCGTAGGGTACAAGTCCAGGAACAGTGATGGTTACAGGGCTTATTGTAACATGCATTGCCTCTTGTGGTACGTAGATAGTAACTGGTGCTGGTTGAGAAGACATTTCATCTAGAGTAAAATAGATAGTGACAGTAGATACATTGTCGCTTTGATTGTTTACCTTATCAAACTGCAGCGAGCCTTCATCAATCAAAGCTTGGATACCCATTTTCAGCTTATTACATTTGTTCTCAGAAGTCTTACAACCTTCACAATCTTCGTTACATCCAGGAAACACATGGCCTTTCAACAATCTATCTTTCACCACAGATAAGGGAGTATTAACCTCATTAACATTCAGAATCAAATTCAAGACACTTACTTCTTCAATAGCATTGATCCTTTCCCCTCCATGATTGGGCATAGGGTTGGTACAGACATTTAGTGGTGGTGCAAAGTTGATGGCTTTTGCGTCAATCAAATCCTATACTTTTCAGCTGTAAAGCCCTGCACTTTTCGGACGTGTGCCCCGGGGCACCTGAATGGAAAGCACATCTGGCGTTGGCATCGTAACCCGGTGGCGGAGAATCCCCAATAATGGGTTGCAAAGTCCTTAACTGAATCATGTTCATATCTAATAATCTCTGAAGTAGTGCAGTATATGTCATTGGAATGGGCTCAATGACACGATCAAATTGGTGTGAACGATGTTGGTAAGGTCTTTGTTGACGCTGATTCTGTTGCTGCAGTTGTTGTTGTTGTTGTTGATGTTGTGGAGTAGGCCCTGATGGGATAGTGATTGCAGCCACCTGACCATAGTAACTCTGACGACCCCGACCACGACCTCTACTATAAACAACATTAGTCTCACCTTCCCTCCTTCTCTGGGGACCGACAAAGGGCTTTCACGCTCCAGATGAGCTACTGGCACCAGTATCTTGTATCTTCCCCATATTTAACAAATTTTCCACTCTTTCTCCATTAATGACAAGATCAGTAAATTTGGTAGCTGAACAGGAAGCTAGAAGGTCGATAAACACTGCTTGAAGAGTACTCACGATCATATCCGCCATTTCATTCTCTAGCAATGGAGGTTGCACTCTTGCTGCTAGTTGGCGCCACCTCTGGGCGTACTCTTTGAAGCTTTCCTTAGCATTCTGCGACATGCTCTGAAGCTGTGTACGGTTTGGAGCCATGTCCAGGTTATACTGATAATGCTTGACAAATTCTTTAGCCAATTCTTTCCATCTACTTAGCTTCATGTACCATTCTTGGGATGCCTCGATGAGACTATCCTGAAAATAGTACATCCACAACTTTTCATCATCGTTATGAGCAGCAATTCTACTGACAAAAGCCTGGAGATGGGTCCTTGGGCAAGAAGTACCATTGTACTTGTCAAAGGTGGGAGCTTTGAATTTGTGGGGAATTCTCATTCTAGGAGAAAGACCCAAGCCAGTGATATCGAAGCCCAAAGAGTTCTGGGATTGAATAAAACGAATTTGCTCTTCCATTTCCTTGAAACGACGATTCACTGCAGCACCTTGGCCCTCTATCTCATCCAACACAATGAACTGATCTCTTGATTTTCTATGATAATGTTACGAGAACCAGTACCATCATTGACAATAGTAACAACAGTCTGCAGTTGAGGAATACCAGTATTACGAACCCATGTACCATTAAGGTTACCATTATCACCATGGCCATCATTCACAATTTGATTCCTTTCCACCATTTCCCAAAGACGCTCTTGGTTCCGATTCACATCAGTCATGAGGGTCATGAACTGGTTCACCCGGTTGCGCAGTTCTGCGAAGTCAGCTTGCATTTGATCCATAACTCGCCCTCTGTTTTCTTTAGTAGGATACCTGTGAACCTTCTTCGTAGCAATAGTGCCTGAAATAGAAGAGACGTTAGAAATCTGGGAATTGTACATGCAAAATAAAGAAAGAGGGTTACATGCATGAAATGCAACTATTTATGTTCTCATAGTCAGGAATTTGGTGCCCTAGTTCCCATATTTGGCAGAAAATAACCCAGATGGCTTTTTAGAAATTGGCTTTTCAACACAAGACTCTTTGTGAGGTATTCAAATTCTGAAAACTTTGAACGACCAGTTTCAGTGATTTCAGTGCATTCAATGAAGTAAATGAGAAACTGAAACAAAGATGCATAACATGAACAACCTCTAAGGCAAGAGTCACAAAAAATCCCCGAAGGGTTACAAGTCTTACAGAACAAAAAAATTGTTGAAAGCAATAAACAAAGACTCCTACAACAAGTCTGTAGGTAATCCGAATATAATAAGCTAAAAAACAAGACTACAAGAGGATTCTGATCCTTCCCCACTAGATCCTGGCCCAGATCTAGCTCTCTTAACATCTGCCATCAGCTTGAGGTCTTCAATCTCCTTGAGTGCTTCTTCCAAGGCTTGCTGACCCTGCACCAGTTGTTGAGACTTCTCCTGACGGATCTTGTGAGCTTTTTCCAACTCCTCTTTCTGAGAGGCAATTTGCAACTCATACATCTTCTCATTTTCCTTGTATGTTTTCTGGTCTTTGTCCCTCATCCCTTGCAACCAGGTAATGGATTATATGGCTTCTCTGAGATTCCTCCTGGTCTTCTTATACCATGCTTCTCTCTTTGTGCCCATCAAGCCTCTTCTTTAGAAATAAGCTTCTCTACCAGCCAACTCATTCTCTCTAGCTTCCTGAGCTACATGCATCCCACATAACTTTTCTTCTACCTCCTCCTTAGAATGGACTGCACGATGGTACAAGCTGTTCATCTCCATATTTTCAATCCCTAACTCGTGTATCAATGCTTCTAGCTTCTTGTATTCTTCAAGAGGAATAGTAGATTGTGGTAGCACTTCTTTAGGATACAAAGGAGCTTCTAATGAAAAAGAAAGAAGTAAGTCTTTTACACGCTTCTGTAGCCAAGCAGCAAAAGGAGGATACGTCTTTGGGTCCACCCTTACAAACTCTTTCTTGCCATTCTTTACCCTATGTGCCCAAGCTTGAGACGCCTGGATAACCAACTCATTATTTCCTTCTACCGGGAGGTACAAAGATTCAGTTATTTCTTCAGCAGACGGTGAAATCTTCAAAGGATAGCCAAACTACTTCCTTGCTAGTATTGGATTGTAGTTGATCACTCATTTCCTTCCAAGCAAAGGCACATTAGGAAAATTTCCGCAACTGATAAGTAACTCTTTGCATAACAAGTCTCTATTGCATCCCCAAGCTACATCTTCAGAATTTAATCCCATCAGCCTTTTGGACCATCTCCACTCTTCTTTCAAGTCTTTGAAAGGTCTTGATTTCGGGAGCTTCTTAGCGAACCAGTCAGCAAATAATGGAGCACAACAATTCACTGGTCCACATCTTCCTTTCTCATTCTGGTAATGAACACCATAATAGAAATCTCCTAGCAAGGTAGGTATGGGGTTTCCTTTAGCAAAAATGGAGATCCCTTCCATGCTCATAAACTCCTTTTCTCCTGGGAAAATACTAGCACCATACACCATTAAGGCTAACACAACACTAAAATTTGTCCATTTGTTCTCTCGAGCATAACCCTCAGCTTCTGCTATAAGTATATCCTAATGAAGTCCTTTACCTTCACTAACTTGCAAACCCTTCTTAACCTTAGCAGCTGGTATATAACACACTTTGGTTATCTCTTCTTCCCGAAGAACTATCTCTGAACCATAGTAAGGTAAGTTATTTCTGACAAGATAACCAAGGATGCTAGAAATCTCTTCCAAAGTAGGAGCCAGGATGTAGTCTGGAAATACAAAAACAGCACAATGGAGGATCATAAAACTGGTAGAGTATGCAAGTTGTCTCTCTGATCTACAGTTGGCTTGTCCACGTACTTCAAAATCTGACCATATCTCTTTCTGAAATCACCTAAAACCCGATCTTTCATCAAACCTATTAGTTTCTGAATGCTCCTGACCTCTGGTTGAAGAAAAGTATAATGAACATTTCTCTTTCTTGGAACCTTCTTAATTTTTTCCATCTGGATGGGGAATAGCTATCGGAACTAGGTGCAAGATGCAAATAATAACCTGAGAAAATGAAAACACAAACAGTTAATGCTAGTATGACGCTATGCAAATGCAATGCAGGCATATGATCAGTCTGGAACTGTCTGAATACAGGATTCTGAGAACCAAAATCCAAGTGATCTGAAATCCAAGAGATCCTTTGAATAAAAACCCCTCAGATAATAACTCATAATCCAAGATTAAGAACTCCAGAACCATAGTAACCAAATCAAAACATAGGATCAAACTGATGATAAAGGGTATGTGGAGGTCAAGGGTTCCTACAAACCTGTAAACCCCTCCCCGTCTCACTGGTGTGCTCTGGGTTAAACATAATGGGCTCTCAAAGCCGAATAGAAATAATACGTTCACCATTTCCGAGAAATGGCTCACAACCAAATCAGGGAATTGGTTAAGCATTATGTACTACTCAAGGAGGTCTCAGCATGAGTCCGGGAAAACAAGCATCCCTTATAAGTCCCCAGCTTCGAGCGCTGAAATCGAGAAATAATAGCACATTCAGCCTGTAGGATATAGTAATATCGTCATACGACCAGATGCTTTAACTAAGTTCCTATAAGAGAACCAAGCCATCTTATACGAGTTCCTAGTGGGCCCTCGAATGCGAGCGGTTTGCCACGAAATGTGGTCTGCCACTATCATCACTAGAGAGGGATGTTTCCATAAAGGTTTTCAATGATCGGTCCCCAACTACACATAACTATCGAGGTCGTGAAATGAGAAGGGAAGATCCCTAAATCAAGACATTTCCAAGACGGTCGCAAATTTGGGTGTGGAACTCACTACTACCCCCATGCCAAGATCTCATGAGGCCAAAGTGGAACCACTCTAAGTCCTAAGGTGCACTCGAGCCTTGGTAATAAGATCATCTCACAGTAACAGTATCACCCAAGTCCCACCAAACAGAAAACTACTCCAGACAGTCCTGTATAATATATGATGCATGAAAATAAATACTGAAAACTATAAATAAAGTTGTAAATAAAATAGTAAATAAACAGTAAAATAAACACACAAAAACAAATATAAAACACCAAACGAAACAGAAACACGCAAGTGCTAGGAGAGACTCTAAAGGGAAAACCAGAGATAACTATGGTTAGGAGATTCCCCAGTAGAGTCGCCAACTATAGCTCTATGGATTTTCATCCTGGTACAAACGTGATAGTGGCACGGAGAAGGTAGAGTCGCCAGCCAGTCATTTTTATCCCGAAGGAATGGGAATGGTAATGCTGCACAAACCAGGGAAATAAAGGAAGGACAAAGGTCCTGTGAACCAGAGAATCTGGGTTCAGGAGTCGGTTACGGCCTAGGAAGGTATTAGCACCCCAGATCGTCCGTCGTACCCGATAGGATCCATGCTTGCAAAGAAACTGTTTCAAAGGGTGAAGAAAGGAAAGCTGCTACAAAAAGAAAGGACCGAAACTGGATAAGAAAAGAAAATAGAGGAGGAAAATGTAGGGAAATTAAAGAGTGCTCGAACGGGCCCTACCCCGCTGCCTACGTACCTCATCTGGACATGAGGATCAGAGTCACCATAGTTCCCCTAACTAGGGGTGGAAAGGATTTCTTGTGTTTTAAAAGCTTGAACTTCTTAAGTCAATGCTCAGGTGTTGCAGGCTTGGACGATGAGTGCATAACCGTCTTGCAAAGTGACAATTAGGAGCAAGTTCTTACGAAAGGAGTGAAGGTAATGAGAAAATAAGTCCCGAAGGAGACGCTTATTATTTGTCTAGTGTTTTTTATGAGTTTTTTATGAGTGTGGCGCAAGGAAGTGAACTCAAACTCTTTTCCATGGAATGTATACTTATTACTACATTCCAATATGGAATCATAGAACATGCATACCCAAACAAGGAGAAAATCCCCAAAGCGTGGTTCCATGGACTAGGGCATAAGCTCACTAACTCATTGAAGTTATTAGATGTTTTTGTATCTTTTGTGAAGAAGTATCTTTTATGATTTCCTTTGTGAAAATAGTCTCATGATTATACTTGTACATCATGCTAGACATGCTTGTACTATCCCAAGATTGGGAAGACTACAAGTGTCCCATGGAATAAGGCCATACACAAGAGACTATTTCAACCTTTATTAAATGTTTTTTTGGGTTTTTGTTTGAAGATGACAAGAGAAGAAACCAAAGAGAGCAAAGGTAAAACAATTAAGGGGAGACTAATCAAAAACTAGTGTTGTCATGTAAAAGCGTGATCCTAGGTTAGTGAGGTTTCAACTATCCTAAAGAAGAGAAGGAAAGAAGAAGAAATAAGAAGAAATGAGAAAGCAGAAAATCACTTCTTCTAAAGAAGTTAAGTTGTTATCTAAGGAGGATGGAAAAAGTTGTACAAATGATGGCAAAGGCAGATCTCATAAACAAGTATGAAAGCATAAATGAGGAGAGAAAGGAGTTGGAGATGTGGAAAGCATCCACACCTTTCACTTACCATAGCCCTGAAAATGTTAGAAGTAATCACAAATGATAAGAGAAGTTCAACCAAAAGTGAGACATGAAAGAAAAAAACTCTAACCATAGAAAACTATCAAAGTCAGAACTTAAAGGTCTAGAAAGAACTCTAAGGTTAGTCATGCAATGTTAACTAAAGAGAGGTGGGAGAAGTCCCAAAACCAACTAGTGGAGAACCAAAGAAGAAAGGAGAAGAATATATGATATTAAAAGCATCACATAAGCTAAACATGAAACAAAGATCTCAAAGTCAGAACCTAAACATGGCAAAGGAGTGCCTAAGAAGGAGATTCAAACATCATTTGAAGCACATAAGTTCATATAAGATCACATAGGAAAAGCATGGAGAAGTTTGAAGTATTGTGAAAGCATACTTGTGCAAATGAAGCTTAGTGAACAAGTACCCTAAACAAAGCAAGGCCAGGCATCCATACAAAATCCAGAGACATGCTAACATGTTAGAAAGCCTAAAAATAAACCCTGGGAGTTGGCATAAGTTCCCTCCTATTCATACAATCAAGCAATGGTCATATAAACATCAAACTAGGGCATGCTAATCATAAAAATCAAACAAATTGAGATCATGTCTTAAAAAATCCACAATTATGTACCAAGACTCTTTAAACATGTAAAAAACAATGTACCAAATCCTCATGGTAAATAACAGAATCAAACTAACTCAAACAATAGCTCAAAGATCACTTAGGGTTTCACAAACTTCTTCACAAAGCAACAAGTCAAAATAAGCCTAAATAACTCCTAAAAATCATGACAAAATTCTCTATCATACCACAACATGTCAATAATTCATACCAAAAAGAATCAAGTTCATACCTATCATAGAACTCACCCTAGAAAATCAACAAGGCAGATTGTGCACAAAAGGAATTAAAATAAAATAAAATAGTCTCACAATTAATTCAGAAAAGAGAAATAATAAAAAATAAAAAATAAAAACATGGAAAATTAAAGAAAATTAAATGAATCCTTCATGATTTTTCTCAAGGTTTATAGGATTGATTTACTATTTTAATTAAAATAAAATAAAACAAACAAAAAAAAATGAAAAGAAATAAACAAAGAAGCAACTAGGGGTGTACTCAGTAAGCCCAAAAATGTTCAACTTGGAATTGGGCTAGAAAAGGGGGTGTGAAAAACATGCAAAGCCCAAGGCGCATAAACTTCAGTCAACCAGGCAATCAAAGTACTCAATATCAATGGTCCAAAATGAAAGTCACACAATCAACACATCCTAGGGTTATACACGCAAGTCAATAACATCCCTAGTCAAAGTAACTAATGGATCAGATTGAGTCAGAAAGCAAAAGTATTTGCATTTAGTGGTTCTCATCATTTGTTAAAAAAGTATACAAAGCCAACGCATGTGATCAAGAGTTAATTAAACAAGTCTATCAAATCAAGGATCTAGATCAGATTGCACACAAGCTATCATGCTCACACACACAAACCAATTAAATGCAAAACATAAACCATCATCACAACACGTGCCACATTAATGAGCACAACCCTCAGATCCACTCCAATTAATGCACCAAATTCAAACCTGAAAATGGAATAGTACACACCAGCCGGAGAAGCTCCGGTTGTCTTCTCCGGCCAACCTCCAGCGAAGCAACACCAAAATTTTCCAGAAATTAACATGTCATAAATCAATAGAAATCTGGAGTCACAAGGATCTCAAATATACGGTTATATTTCACAAACATTCAACATACAATGAGATTCGAACACACAAAGTCTAGATCACAAAACAGCAAAATCCAAATTAAGTCCACATAAAGCTTCTAAACACTTTAAGCAAGCTATATTGGACCAGCACAACACGAAACAATCAAGAATAAGCCAAAACCGAAGCAAAACTGAAGATGAGTTTTAAACTTGAGGTTGATCGTTCTTGAAGAATTTGAGAAAACAAGAGATGCGCTGAACTTCTTTGTGTTTCCTTGATCCACTTCTAAGCCAAATAAAGGCTATAGGCTTCATTTGAAGACTTGGAGAAGCAAATCTGAAACGTTGTTGATCTTCAAATGATCAACAACTTCACTATCTTCGCAAGCAGCTAAGAATGATGATGATGTGAATAGTGTTCTGATGTTAAGAGCATTTCAGAGGTGAAATGGAATGGTGGAGCCAAGAAATGTAGATCTGAGAGTTTTTTTTTTGTGAGAAAATTGAGAGCACTAAGAAATGAGAGAGAGGGCTGAGAATGGATAGTGATAAAATGTGTGAACTTTCCCCAAAATCGTGATTGCCTTGCTTTATAGTGTGGTGTTTTTTAGTGTGAAGTGAGAGTGTGAGTGCAAAGTTGTTGTGAAGCCAAAATACAGAGAACTCGTGACCATTCTTCAATCTTTTCCCATTTTTTGAAATCCATCACATGTGTGTGATCCATGGTAACTATGGTGCATTTATGTTTGCTGGCGCAATGGTGTTTGATTGATGAAACTAATGGAGACCAAAGTCTGATCAAAGGGTGGTGGTGGATTGAGGTTGGTATGTTGCATGGTGGGATACTCCCACGTGATCCTCTTTTTTCTTTCCACATGAAGCCAGACGCGTGTGTAGTGTGAGGGTGATAAAGGTGTGATAAAAAAGTGAGAGAAAAATAATGAGGCGTGTGGTGAATGTATGTTTGTTGACTATCATTTTTCACCATCACCTCATGCCACCTTTGTACTACATTTTTTCAATTTTCTTAAAAAAGCAACAAATAAAGTAATCCCTCCCCAGTCAATAATAGTTCACGCAATGGACATGAAAAATGTGTAAGATAAAATAGCAAAAGTGTGACACAAAAATAAAATAAAATGGACCAATAAAAAATCACCAAATGTGCTCTAAAAACCCTAAAATTTATCCAAACTTAAAAAAAAAACATATCTTGAGTTCTAACAAAGCTATGAAGGTGTTATAGGACTTTTTGGAATGGGAAAAACATGATATAAAACTTTCATGTTCAAGGAAAAATCATTTGGAGTTTTTTCGCACATGAAATAATAGCTTGAAGACATAGGGCAAATAATTCCAAAAATAGAAACTTCTAAACTTGCAACTTCAAAATTTAGAAACTTTTGCACATTCTTGATTTTTGACATTTAAGATCCTCCAAACCATTCCTTTATCAAATATGGCTTCATGGAATTAATGAACAAGATCAAAACCCTTAAAATCCTTTGGTTGACTTTTGCTTGGCACAATTAACTTTCTTTCTTCATTCTCAAGTAACTGCTTCAATACTTGACTTCCTCAGTGCATTTTTGAATCAAATTTCATCCATATGCCTTATATATCATATGAAATCCTTTGACCACAAGAATTGGTCAAAGCTATGAGAATATGAGGATCTGAGGAAAAACCCTAATTAGGGTTTCTCTATTTAGGAGAAAATTGCACCACTGAACTTTTGATGAAACATCTTTCTTCTAGAGCTTTGAGGATGACTTTGAGCTTGTATAAGATGTGAGGATACCTTATGAGATTATTGCAAGGTCACTTGGCCCTTGACTTGACTTGGTGAATCACACCTTTCCAGATGAATGATCACATGCCCTATGCTTGCAACTATGAATTCTTATGCCTCATCTTTCTATGCAAAATTCTAGGACATGTATGCTTTATGCTATGCTAAATGATATGAAACAAAGAGGGAAACGTTTGGGGTGTTGCACTGGGTTGTAGGTATTAGAATAGGGATTTCCTTGAGCATATTTCACCTGATATGTGGTTAATCCATCAAGAAGTTGACATTTTGGTGGTGTGTGTTCTGGGATTCCACAAATTTTGCGATTTGGAGTTACTACAACCATGGTGGCGGGTGGTGTTATGGTCAAGTTATCGATTGTCTGGGCTATGGAATCCATCTTAGCATTTATGTGATCTAAATTGCTCACTTCATACATTCCTCCCTTAGTTTGGGTCTTCTCAATAGGCATTCTTTCTCCTCCCCATTGGCAATGGTTTTGAGCCATATTCTCAATGAGGATGTAGGATTCTTAGTATAGTTTATCCATAAGAGCACCGCCCGCGGCATCGTCTATCATCATCCTCGTGTTGTATAGAAGTCCATTATAGAAGGTAATGATGGTTACCCAATTTTCAAACCCATGGTGTGGACATAATCTTAATAGATCCTTGCATCTTTCCCGCACTTCATACAGTGATTCGGCATCTTTCTGTCGAAATTCATTAATCAGAGCTCTCAGCATAGTTGTCTTGCTTGGTGGGAAATAAAGAGATAAGAAATCTTTCTTCAGTTCTGCCCATGTTGTGACAGAGTTGGCTGGTAGTGAATTTAACCATGCCCAAGCTCTATCTCTTAAATAGAAAGGAAAAAGTCTCAATCTTATTGTGTCTAGGGTTACACCATTTTCTTTGACGGTATCTGTGTATTTAACAAACTTCGTCAGATGTTCGTTAGGGTCATCCGTAGGATTTCCAGAAAACTGGTTCTGTTGTACAGCTTGCAACAATGAAGGTTTCAGTTCATAATCATTTCGGGTAATGGCTGGTGCAGAAATAATGTTGTGCGGTTCTTGTTGATTAGGAGTCACATAGGACTTAAGTGAACATGGCAGTTCTCCGTTTTGGGCCATGCTAAATTCTTCAACGGGGTTTGTTATAATATCTTTAGGAAAAGGGTTTCGTTGGTTTCGGTTCGGCATCTCGAACTTATGAAACGTTCTACTTCGTCGATCTAGGGTTCTAAGTCTTCGCCTCAGGAGCGAGTACTAAGCATACAATCGACAAAGGAAAAGTAAATTTCTTGCCTTAGTCTAGAAGGCACAACAACGAATTGCACTATTGATTAAATCTAAGTCCCCGTCAACACCGCCAAAAACTTGATCGCGACTTTCTGAATCTAAAGATTCTAACTGCAAGTATACAGCCTAATCGCGTAGTAATAAAAGATATCGATCCCACAGAGACTCGATAATCAACCTAGCGCTATCGGGTGTTACTATGTTTAGCTAAGGCGGGTGATATTTTATTTTTAAAAGGCGAGAAAGTAATTAAGTTAAATTAATAATAAGGGTATCGGTACGTAATTGGTTCGCCTTCGCAAATAAAGGGTCGACTTATTAAGGTTTGTTAAGTTATCTTTCCGTAGAAAGTGTCAATTTAAAAGTCGTTAACTCATACTCTCGTGGTCTTGCCTATTACTATACTCCTAAGTTTAATTGAGAACTCTCGTTGTATCAATTCAAGTTAGAAATACTTTTTGGAAACCTAGAGGTTCTAATTGGTTTTAAAGCGCTTCCGTTGTATTTAAAACAATGCCCGATTTCAGCTATCCGATTATGATTTCACATTCTCGTGGTCTTAATCCTAACCTTTTATACTTTTTTACCCTCGTAACGAAAGTTGTTTATATTAAGAAATCGAAACAAAAAAGTAACTTAATTTAAGAAATTAGCCTAGTTCTATTGAATTCGTTACGGTTAGACAATCGCATACCGATTAACAGTTTAGCCAGACATATTAAATAAAGACGAAGAAAGGTAGAAGAAGATGAATTGCATAAAAATAAATGGCATAGTAACTAAATAGTAAAGCATTAAATATAGAAACCTGGTTTCAATGTTCTTGAACAACCAAACTTGAAGAGACTAAAACTAAAACAAATATGTTGTGGCTAGAAAGAATTACATAGTGATAGCTTCCTAATGATGGAGACTATCACTTTGGTTTGGTAATAGAAAAGTAAAAGCAATGCTGAAAATAAATTATGAACTCCGAACGACAACTTGGTAGCAATTTCGTGCAAAAACAAAGCTCTCCTTGAACTTGGTAGAAACTGCTATTTATAGCTTCTGCAGTTTAGGTTTGCTGAGAAATTGACGGAGTGGATTTTTCTTGGGCCTTGACTATTGAGGTTGGACTGAAGTTGAGTAGGGTAGAGGAAATTTCTCTATTGAATGATTAGAAAGCACACAACAGATATCTATTTTTTTACTGCATTGATGCGTATTAGTTTTCTGGAAAAATAACTTGTGACAGTCAACTTGGATGTCTGACGGTCAGCTTGGATGTGTGATGGTCATCACCCATCTGTGAGGGTCGTCCCACAGATAAAATTCCTGAAACTTCATTTCTTCTTTTGTTTTCTTCTATTTTGCCTGAATTCTTGTCCTACAAGTCTCATTTTCCTTATTTACTTCCAAAAGTCAAGTGTAAGTGAATATCTGCAAAACAAACATAAAACCCGCGTCATATCCATCGAAATAAATAAATTAACAACTTAAATGCTCGGAAACTATACTAAATAATCGTTACAAATTTGAGTTATCCACCATTTAACTTTCCATATGCAACCGAAGCTCAGATACTCAGAATTCGTGATTAATCTTAAAACCGACGATCTGGTGATAAAGGACCAGACTATCCTCGAGACTCAAGACAGACTAAAGAACAGTCCAACCAGATCTCAAAGGAGCCAAAGCCACAACCTAAAAATCGACCCCTGACAAAACATAACTCCTGAGGCCTGCTATGATCAAATACCTAAACCAATGCAGAATAAAGTTGGGATTTGTAATTCTGCACTGACTATCGAAAAGATTTCCGACCAGATTTTGCTTCATTTGTTTGAAGATAGGATAAATAAGGTTTTTCTTCTACTCAAATCTAGTACATTTTGCATTCACCAATGGTCTTAGTGTGTGTTTGGATGAAGCATTTTAATGACGAAAAATAAATTTTTGAGAGAATTTAAAATTATTTGACCAAAATTTAAAAGTATTTTGTTCAAGTTAAATTTAAGGAATTTCAAATGACCTCAAAAAATAAATAATTTGAAAGTGTTTCTTCAATTTTTATAATGGAAATGTTAAATAGTTTATTATTAATTTTTCAAAATTTGCAAAATGACCCTCATATTTTATGAAAATTTTAAATTTATCCAAAAATTACAATAACTCCAAAAATTTATGAAAATAACCCCAAAAAATTTAACAATGAACCACTTTAATACTTCATCCAAACAAAAGAATTTAAAAATGAATGAATTTCGATTGAATCATTTAAATTGCTTAGAATTATGAATTCCTTAAAAATATTAAATTACCTCATCCAAACACACCCTAAGAGTGTGTTTGGATGAAGCATTTTAATAAGGAAAATTAATTTTTTTGAAGGATTTTAAATGAGTTGATCAAAATTCATTGTTTGGATAAAAAAATATAGATAATTGTTAAAATGATGTAAATTTATGAAACATCTTATTCAAATTAAGTTTAAGGAATTTCAAATGACATCAAAAAGTAAGGAATTTGAAATTAATCTTTCACTTTGTATCATGAAATTATTAAATTGTTTATTAATAATTTTTCAAAATTTCAAGATGGTCCTCATATTTTATAAATTTTTTAAATTCACCCCTTAAATTTTCTTAAAATTTCAAATAAGTCCCTACAAATTTTCAAATTTTACAATTTAGTTCCTTCAAATTCTTAAAAATTAAAAATTGTTCCCTATTTTTCATATTTTAATTTTGGCTCAAAATTTTTAAAATTTAGGAAAATGACCCCTAAAATTTAACAATGAATCATTTTAATATTCTATCCACACAAAAGAATTTAAAAATGAATGGATTTCAATTGAATCATTTAAATTACATAAAATTTTGTATTTCTTAAAAATGCTCAATTACCTCATCCAAATACACTCTAAGAGTACAATTTGGGGAAGAGATATGGGGTAGCATAGGGAAGTCATTGTTTCTAATCATTAAAGGAGTTATTTGACTAGGATAGGGGTAGCAAAACGGGAAGTGGTCCGTCAGGCCGGCCCATGCACCCGCCAAAAAGTGGCGGGTTAGGTTGTGATTTCGGACCCGCCGCCCACCAAAATCCACTCCGCTAAAGATTGACACCTTCCAAAGAATGCCCCGCCAAAATCCGCTGCTCGCGAAAGCCCGCTGCACCTATTCATTCAACTTATTCCACCTTAAATTCACCATTTTTTAGTTAAATCTAGTAATTTCAATTCTTGATGGTTTTATTTTATACATTTATTTGAGAATATATGCAATATTTTTTGAAGTAAAATTTACTTAAAAATATACTTTATAAAAATTATTTTAAAAAATAAGTGAAAAATCTAATTGAAATGTTAAACAAATTTATTAATCTATTAAAAATGAAAAATAAATAAATAAAAAAGTAGACGAACCGCCTGCCAAGCCATCACTTTAGCGGGAAGAACTAGATTTTTATACCCATTTTTACTTGAGGGGCATGCTTGTCCCTCTTTTTCTTTTGGAATTAAGACGAGGTAGGACAAGACAGGAAGGACGACCCATTTTGTTGTCCCTAGACTAGGATTCATGCTTAGATAAATGGTCACAAATGCAATTCAAACATTTATTTTCACACATTTTGCCACCATAGAAAGGTTTTAAATACTAACAAACAAATCATTTTTTTTGTAAGCAAGTGATATATTAAAAATTACGAGTACAAAGGGTACTCCACCTGATTACAAAAGAAGAGGCCGAGTAAAAAAACACTCGCCAAAAAAACCCAAAAATATATTACTCGCCAAATTGCACCTAAGACATGAATAACAAAGGGTTCTTGTCAAAATCATATAAGTTGCAATTAGGATGAGTAATTTCCCCTATCATATTCCACTTCCAAATCAATATCTTGACCCTCCAAACGATATCTAAAGAATTCCAATTTGAATTCCCAACAATAATCTCATTCTACACCAACCAAATGTTCCAACACACCGCCATCCAAATAATTCCTTCTTTCCCTTTCGCAAATTTTTTTTATTTGGAAAAGGCGTCCCAATCCATAAAACTACTCTCTAGCTAACCCGAACGGGCTCCATAAACTCCACCCAATCCGCAACTTCCTTCCAAATCAATATAGCCACTTTGCACCAGAGCAACAAATGCTCTAAGGATTCATTTGACACACCACAAAATGCACACAAGGAATCCCTTGGTTATACTAAAACTCCTCTACCTCTAAAAAATTCTTTAGTAGGTAATCTATTAAAAAAAAAACACAAAGCAAAAACTTTAATTTTAAAAGGAACCAACTGAAGGTGCGTAAAACACAAGGAAGGGGGTTTGGAATTGGGTTTTCTTAACAACTTAAATTTAACTTCTATGACAAGTTGATTTATCCTGGTTCGTTTGAACTCAAACTACATCCAGTCCACCCGCCAAGGTGATTTTGCCTCTATCATTGAGGTCTTAATCCACTATTCAATAATTGAATACACACACTGACCTACAGTCAATGTCCTCTTGAGTCTTCTGACTAAAACTAGTCACTCAAGGGATTTAACTTAACTTTTACAATAATAATAATATAATAACTATTTTTCTTCTAATAAAGTTATAATCACTAAGTGAATTGTTACAAGAGTTTTTAGCACAAATGAATAAGTCTTTTCTCGTGGAAGCAGCTTCTCAAATCTTCAATTTGATTCTTTTATATACTGCTTGAATATTGTAGCCGTTGGAGACATCTTGAGCTAATTTTGGATATAAGTTAATACCATAAAATCCTTCCATAACAAGAGATACTTGTCTTCACCATTAATTAATATATTCTTTAATTAATACCTTTATTATGAGAATCATCATCTTCTAGACGTAAATTAGAGAGAGTAAAGTCTTGATATGCAGCTATTAAATCATGTCTTTAAATGATGGATTCTTCAATAAATGTATCTTCTATATATGGCACAATGTATCTTCTAATAAAGCACGTCTTCTTTAAATAACTTCCTTTTCTACACATATATCAAAACTCTTAGAGGTTTAGAACCATAATTGTTCTAACAATCTACCCCTTTTTGATGATGACAAAACATTTATTTAGGTTTTAAGAATAGAGTTTAATAGGATTAGAAGAACTCGCTTTGATTAAATTAAATCAGATATTTCTATTAGAGGTTCCTTCAGAAGTTTTATCCTTCAGATGTTTTATCAGCCTTAGCTCCCCCTGAGTTGGTTACTTGACCTGTTTCTATTTTAGAATCACAACTCAAACAGTTTTATTAGAATATATATGTTAGAGGTAAATCTTGATAACTGCTATAGATCAAGATCTTCTACGTTTCTCCCCCTTTTTGTCATAATCAAAAAGTAAAAATGCAGAAAAAAATGCAAGAGTGAAGAAGCAAAATAAGTTTTCATTAAACAGAATCAAAGCCAACAAGAAAACAACCAGTAGAACTTAAACAGATATGATAAACAGAAGATAAAAAAGAAATTCAAGGAATGGGATTCATCTTAGTAACTAATGCTTCCAGAAGTGACTTGATTTCAGAGGAAGATTCCACTTGCTTTCCAATCATAGTCTTCAGTTCAGCATTAGTTTCATCTTGTTTATCCAGCCTTTGCTTGACCATCTCATTTTCCTTTTTCAATTCTTCTAAGGTCTTCAACACAAGAGAGGATGGCAGAGGTTCTTCAGCTTCTGTAGCATCTTGATGTTCAGAATATTCATCAGTTGCTGGTGGTGGAGCAGAATCAACATCCTGAGCTTCACCAGAAGGAACTAAAACCATCTGAAGTCCAGAGTTTGAATCCAGAGGTTCTGATTCTCTCCAGGGTTTGTTGTCCAGAAGAAATGGTTTGTTATTTTCAATGTTTGAAACAACTGCTTTGAGGTACTCACAGAAGTTCTGATGAGCAATGTCATAGCAGATGTCCTTCAGCTTTTTGGTTTCAACACTGAACCATTTTCTGAATGTGGCCCAAAGAAAATCAGAAGCTGCTGGATCAGGAAGCTCTGAGCAAGCAGCCTTCAGATCCTCTATCCTGATTTTCATTTCTGCTTCAAAAGCAAGCAGCAGTGCAGCAATTTCTGTTTTCGTGGGTTTTGGTTTTGGTGCTGGTATGGCAGTTTTATTTGAGACAAAGGATAGTTTATGGAGAGCTTCTATATTGATAGAAGTTCTAAGGGGATTTTCTGATTCAGAGTCTTCTTGAGGTGTGTCAGGGATGGTTATGAATGTTGGTGAGTTTGGTGGGCTAGATTCATAGGAAGACAGGGAGCTTTCTCTAATTGGTGAAAGGTTAAAAACTAGGCCATCAGAATTTAGTGGGTGGAAACTGCTAGGTTGGTTTGTTTCAAAATTCTGAGAAGATGGGATTTGATGGGATTCAGGGGGTTGGAAGTCATCAATATCAAAAAGAACATGTTGAAGGGTAGTGTGTGTTTCAGCGGATGGGGAACGATCTATATCAGATAGAGGTGTTGTATCAACGGGAATATCAAAGTCTGACAGAGTTTGTGGTTGATGGGTTTCGTGTTCTGGTGGGTATAGTGAAGATAATATGGAGGAGACAACAGAAGTTGTAGGTATGACAGAGGGAATAGGGTTAAAAGGTGGAATAGGTTCAGAAGATGGGGTTGGTTCAGAGGGAGTTGGGTCAGAAGGAGTTGGATCAGAAGGTATTTGGTCAGAAGGTGCTTCAGACATTTCTATTGTTACTGCTTCTACCACAGAAATGAAATCAGAGGTAGAGGAAGAAGTGTTACCTGATTTTCTGGTAGTTTTAGGAGCCTTCTGAGAAGTTCCTTCTCCAGCTTTCCTTTTCTTGCTCCTTGCTGATGCAACATCTGGAGATGGTTGAGTAAGTTTTGCTGCTTTGAACATTGGATCCACACCATCTTGCTTGCAGGAGTCCAAGTATCTGACCAAAACCTCTGGAGGTGTGTCAGCAGAAAATAGTGGGAAGTTCTGTAGAGGGATCTTCCTTGTGGTTATAACCTCTCTGGAGTAGAGGATAGGATCTTTCTTGATAGAAGTTATGAACTTCATCTTCTTCAGATTCTTAACATTGAGAGGCTTTCCAACATCAGGTTCCAGAAGTTCTACCTGCTTGGCTTCAATCAGATAATCCACCAATTTATTCTCATTGAGGATATCAGAAATTAAACGCCCTAGAGGTATCCAGTCCCTCTTGGTTTTCTCTCCTTCTCTTGTTTCTTTCACACTGTTTTTCAGATGATTAAATAAGGAGTGGGCTAGGTTAACCTTCTTCTGCTTAGCAATGAAGTAAAGCAAGAACTGCTGATCCATGTTGATGTAATCATGGGAGTTGGTTGCTTTTCTGTGGCAGATGCTACAAAGAATGATCTTAGCCCATATTCTAAGATGATTCTTCAGATCCTTGATCTTGTTAGAAGGTTGCCCATTAGTGAAGATTTCTTTTGCTATCAGTTTTGTATCTGATAGTTTGTCCATTTCACTGCACTTGATCCCATTTCCATCAGATTCAATGAGCCTAGCAATGTGCTCTTCTGAAATAATGATTCTCTTCCCCAAAACATATGAAGTAACATGAGTGTTGGAAGAACTTGCAAACACCCAGAATTCTTTAACCAATTTGGGGAAAACTGGTCCCATGAGATGATCAAAATATTTCTCCCAGCCTTAAGCTTTGACGGCGGGAAGCAGGTCAAAACCATTGTCTTTCAAGCTATCAAAATCCACAAATAGTTCACACAGAACTTCAAGTTTGTCAGTTGGTGTGAGAAGAGTCTTCACAGGTGAAACATAGAGCACATTTGTTGAGTCCTTTTGTTGTTGTGAGGAGGAAGACATGGTTACTAAGATGAGTTTTTAGGGTTTAGGGTTTTTTACAAAAATTCAGAGAAGACGAAAATATGAAAGTGAAAAGTTAGACAGTAAAAATGATAATGAAGGTAAAAGAGAAAAGTGAGGGTAAAAAGGTGTTTATATAGGAAAAAATATCATTTAATATTACGAGAAATTAGTGGGGAAAAATTAATTTAAAAACATAATGATGGAATGTAATAAATGTGGCAGACATAGGGGAAGGCGTAAAGATCTTGGAACAGTTACCAAAAAGATATTTGCCTTTATTGTGTCAAGTCAACCGTTTCAGTTTCCCATAATTTTAACAGATGTCCTTCTGTAGAGGACAGTTGTCCAATTGCATGTTCTGTCACTCTTCATAATTTGGACACTTGTTCTGATTCTGATAGGATTCCTTAGAACTTTGTTGACACGTGTTGATGTAAAGATCTGCATGTTATTCCTTTGAACAAAAGTTCTCAGAGTTAAACAGTTAAAAAAATCTTTCTCATAAATGTTGAAATCCTCAAGCTGATTTTTCATCCAGAGCATTTGAGTACTGCATCCAGCTGCTGCAATGTATTCAGCTTCTGCAGTTGATAATGCTATGGTTGACTGCCTTTTTCTAGACCAATAAATTAGATTATCTCCCAGAAATTGACAACTTCCAGAAGTACTTTTTCTTTCTGTTCTGTCTCCAGCAAAATCAGCATCACAATATCCTACAAGTTTGTAATCTTTGGATCTTGTGTAGTATAAACCAAGATTAGTAGTACCTTTCAGATACCTAAAAATTCTCTTAACTGCTGTTAAGTGAGTTTCTCTAGGATCTGATTGGAATCTAGTACATAAACATACACTGTATAAAATATATGTTCTAGAAGCAGTTAGATAGAGGAGAGAGCCAATCATACCTCTGTATATTTTCTGATCTACTTTCTTACTTACCTCTTCTTTCTCCAGAATACATGTAGGATGCATAGGAGTTTTAGAGATGGTACTTTCTGATAAATCAAATTTCTTCAGAAGTTCTTTGACATGTTTGCTTTGATGAATATATGTTCCTTCTGATGTTTGATTTATTTGGATTCCCAGAAAGAACTTTAATTCTCCCATCATGCTCATTTCAAATTTTGCCTGCATAGACTTAGCAAACTCCTTTCCCAAAGCACTTTTAGTAGAACCAAATATTATATCGTCTACATAAATTTGGCATATTAGAATGTCATTTTTAATGTTTTTACTGAAGAGTGTTGTATCCACTTTCCCTCTGATGAAATCATTTTCCAGAAGAAAATTGCTTAGTCTTTCATACCAAGCTCTGGGAGCTTGCTTCAGACCATATAAAGATTTTTTGAGTTTGAAAACATGTTCTGGAAATTTTGTATTTTCAAAACCAGGGGGTTGGTGTACATACACTTCTTCATCAATATAACCATTTAAAAATTCACTCTTGACATCCATTTGATATAGAATGATATCATGGTTTACAGCAAATGAAATTAGAAGTCTAATAGATTCTAACCTGGCGACTGGGGCATAGTTTTCTGTGTAGTCAATTCCTTCCTGTTGACTATAACCTTGTGCAACCAGTCTTGCTTTGTTTCTGACAACTTCTCCTTGCTCATTTAGCTTGTTTCTGAATACCCACTTGGTGCCAATGATGTTGAATCCTCTGGGCCTAGGAACTAGATCCCATACATCATTTTTGGTGAATTGATTAAGTTCATCTTGCATAGCCAAAATCCAATCATTTTCTGAGAGAGCTTCTTCTGAGTGGGTTCTTCAGAGCTTGTTGGAGTGATTGTCTTGTTTTGTTCTGTAGGTGATTGTTCTTCAGATGTTCTGTTTGTAGACATTTCAACTTCTATATCTGCAAGAGATTCATTCTGCTTTGGTTTTTCAGAACCAAGCTTATCATCAAATCTGACACAAATAGACTCTATGACTATACGTGTTTCTGTGTTGTATACTCTGTATCCCTTTGAACGTTCAGAGTATCCTAACATATAACACTTTTGTGCTAATAGTTCCAGAGCCAATTATTTTTCCTTTTTGGTTCCCTCCAAAACCTACGTGGCCTCCATCTTTTAATTCAAGACTTTGGAACATATGCTTTCTTCCCGTCATGTGTCGTGAGCATCCAGAGTCCAGGTACCATGATTGGTGTTTCAGTTTTGCTGTTAAAGATATCTGCAACATACACAATTTTATCTTTGGGTACCCATATTTTTCTGGGTCCTTGTTTGTTAGTTTTCACAATCTTCTGATTTATTTTAGGTTTCAAATCAGAACTTGTGGAACAAGATGACTCACTAGTATATATTAAGTCATGATTATGACCATAGGTAAAATGAGAACTTAGAGGAGTATTAACTTTTATAACCATGTCATCAATCTTTTTAAACTTCAGAGTTTCTTTAGTTTTCACATAGCCTATGCCTCTTCTATCATTTATGCCAACTCCATAGATCAGAGATGCAATTTTGCTTCTATATATGCTTTTAGTTAGAAATTTTTGAAAACCATAGTCATATTGCTTTATGATACTATCAGAATTGATTAGATCTTCTAATTCAGATTCCTTCTGAGCTTTAAGTTTTTCAAGAGAGTTTTTGCATTCAAAAATATTTTCTTTCAGCTCAGAGTTTTCTGTTTTTAGTTTTCTAACTTCTTCTAATTCAGATACCAGACTTTGTTTCATGTCTTTGTATTTGAATTGAAGCTTTTGATATTTTTCAAGAATTTCTGAGAGGCTAGCTTCTAATTGAGATCTAGAAAGTTTAGAGAATACCTCTTATGTATCTAAGTCTGGTTCTGATTCTGATGAGAGATCATCTTCTGGTATTTTTGCCATTAGTGCAATGTTAGCATGTTCATCTTCTGAATCTGACTCTGCTTCAGATGATTCAGAATCATCCCATGTTGCCATGAGACTCTTTTTCTTTTCTCTGTTGAATTTGTTTCTGGGTTTCTCTTTCTAGAGTTTTGGACATTCACTCTTGTAATGTCCTGGTTCTTTGCATTCATAGCACACTACTTCTTTGCTTCTGGGTTTCTTGTGACCAGATGTTGCTTCAGAGTGATTGCTTGTTCTTCTGGTATTTCTGAACTTCTTCTGAAGATGCTTCCAGAGTTGTTGGACTCTTCTGGATAGAAGAGATAATTCATCTTCTTCTGATGAGCATCCAGAACTTTCTTCTTCTTCTTCCTATAAAGCTTTGGAAATAAATTTGTTAGATTTAAGAGCTACAAACTTACCTTTCTTCTGGGGTTCATCTTCTTCTAGTTCTATTTCATGACTTCTCAGGGAGCAGATAAGTTCTTCTAAAGATATTTCATTCAGATTTTTTGATAGCTTTAGAGCAGTGACCATGGGCCTCCAAGCCTTTGGAAAACTTCTGATGATCTTCTTTACATGATTTGCTATTGAGTAGCCTTTGTCCAAAACTTTCAGTCCAGCTACCAGAATTTGGAACCTTGAGAACATTTTTTCAATTGTCTCATCTTCTTCCATTTTGAATGCTTCATACTTCTGTATGAGAGCCAGAGCTTTAGTCTCCTTGACTTGAGTGTTTCCTTCATGTGTTATTCTCAGGGAATCAAACATGTGTTTGGATGAGTCTCTGTTAGTAATTTTCTCATGTTTTGTATATGAGATAGCACTCAGAAGTATGGTTCTAGCTTTGTGATGATTTCTGAATTCCTTCTTCTGTTGAGTTGTCATATTTTTTCTTTCAATCTTCTGACCATCTGCTCCAACAGGATGAGTATATCCATCTGTCACCATGTCCCAAAGATCTCCATCTAGAGCTATAAAGAAACTTTCCAGAACATCCTTCCAGTAGTCAAAGTTGTCACCATTGAACACTGGAGGTTTTGCATTGATCTTGTCATTTTGGTAGTCATTGTTGTTGTTGCCAGCATCTGCCATGTATTTTAACTTCTGGATCTTTTACTGACACGATTAAGTGTATTTCTCATAACCTAGCGCTCTGATACCAATTGAAGGTGCGTAAAACACAAGGAAGGGGGGTTGGAATTGGGTTTTCTTAAAAACTTAAATTTAACTTCTATGACAAGTTGATTTATCCTGGTTCGTTTGAACTCAAACTACATCCAGTCCACCCGCCAAGGTGATTTTGCCTCTATCACTAAGGTCTTAATCCACTATTCAATAATTGAATACACACACTGACCTACAGTCAATGTCCTCTTGAGTCTTCTGACTGAAACTAGTCACTCAAGGGATTTAACTTAACTTTTACAATAATAATATAATAACTATTTTGCTTCTAATAAAGCTATAATCACTAAGTGAATTGTTACAAGAGTTTTTAACACAAATGAATAAGTCTTTTCTCGTGGAAGCAGCTTCTCAAATCTTCAATTTGATTCCTTTATATACTGCTTGAATATTGTAGCCGTTGGAGACATCTTGAGCTAATTTTGGATATAAGTTAATACCATAAAATCCTTCCATAACAAGAGATACTTGTCTTCACCATTAATTAATATATTCTTTAATTAATGCCTTTATTATGAGAATCATCATCTTCTAGACGTAAATCAGAGAGAGTAAAGTCTTGATATGCAGCTATTAAATCATGTCTTTAAATGATGGATTCTTCAATAAATGTATCTTCTATATATGGCACAATGTGTCTTCTAATAAAGCACGTCTTCTTTAAATTACTTCCTCTTCTACACATATAACAAAGAGAGTCATTAGAACTTCTATTCTTGTATAATAATATTTGTTATCATCAAAACTCTTAGAGGTTTAGAACCATAATTGTTCTAACACCAACATCATCCAAACCAAACCTAGAGCTAGGTCGTCACAATTCGGAGGCCCAAATGGAATAAAGGAAGAAAAAGCCAATCGATAGAAAGAATTGACCAAAAATGTAACACCCCGTAAATTATCTAACTCACCAAATAATATTATTTAAACTGGATAGCTGATATTATTTGTGTCGAGGCTTTATTAATTTAAATTTGAGGATTTAGAGACATTCTTGGATACTCTCTATTTTTGGACCCATTGGGAAAATATAAGTTTTTACATAATTGTTTATATAGAAAGAAAAGAGGAGAAAAGAAGGGAAAGTTAGTAAGAAAGGGAAGGAAAAAGGAAAAGAAGAAAAGAAGAGAAAAGATAAGAAGAAGAAGCAGGGAAAACCCTAAAGCTTCAAATTCATATTTATCCATCATCTATTCGTAGAATCAACTCATTCTTCCCGTCAATCTTCATCTCTCGAGGTGGGCTCGTAGTTAGATACTTTTGTTTTAGTTTTTGGTTGAGTTTAATAGTTTACGAATGTTTTTGGAGTTTTCGTAGAAATCTTGAAAACGAATGATTTAACAGTTAGAAACTCGATTAAATCTAACTATATTGCCCATATTATGCCTATGAATATGTTTAGTGTTGTTTTCCTATGTTGGTGGGTGTTTTGGATGATTTTTGCATGGAATGATAGGTTTCCCGTAAGCTGAGATTTTTCTAGAAAATGCAGAGCTCGCTCAACGAGCAAATGCAGGGAGTATCCTCGCTCAGCAAGCTGAAACCCTCGCTCAGCGAGACCTGGAAGTTTAACTTTTTTTTTTAAATTCTTAACTTTTGATCCGGGCATCCGATTTTTGTGTTCCGCATACCGAATCGAAGCTAAAAAATTTATAAATAGATAATGCCAAAAGCTGTTATTGTTACTCAACTTTTCTTATAATTGGTATTATACTAACTTTGGAAGTATGAATTAATGGAGATAAAATGTACAACTTGTGAGATAGCTAGGACTTTCCCCCAAGCTAGTGTGTCTTGAGTATTTATATCGCTTAAGGATCCCCGTATTGGTCTTGATTAAGTCTCAACGTAGATACCTTTGCATTACGTTAGAGCATCCGTAAAGGCTAGAGGTACCGTTTTAAGGCACGTGATTCTGGGCTTTAGGTGGGTATTACATCGAGTCCCACGGGAAGCAAGGTTAGTGTCTTAAGGTGGGTATTACATTGAGTCCCACGAGAATCGGGTTAGTGGATATAGGTGGGTATTACATTGATGTCCCACGAGAAGCGGGTTAGTGGCTTGAGGTGGGTATTACATTGAGTCCCACGAGAAGCATGTTAGTGGCTTGAGATGGGTATTACATTGAGTCCCATGGGAAGTCTAGTTGAGCTACTTGAGGTGGGTATTTCAATGAGTCCCACGTGAAGTGTTATAGAGCGTTGTATGGACGTCTTCCGTTTTACTTTGGCTACTCTCGAGAATAGGCGTATATGTGTCGCTCCCACTAAGAGACACCCGGTGAGATAGGGTACAGACGCGAACGGTCGGCGAGAGGAGAAATGAAGATGAACTGAATAGAGTCGCCAACTAGGCATTTTTATCCCGAAGGAAAGGTAATGCTGCATAAACCTAAGAAAATATGGATATGACGGTCGCAAACCAGAAAATCTGAGAAAGGGGGTTGGTTACAACCTGGGAAGGTATTAGCACCCAGATTGTCTGTCGTACTCGACGGGATCCGCGCTTGAAAGTTTTTGTTTAAAGGGGTAGTGTCTATGCTTTCTGTGTGCAAAAGCTGGAAAAAGAATGTACAAGTGTCAGTGCAAGAAAGTGAAATGAAATGCTCAGGAATGAGGCTTAAAAGAATGCTGGAAGAGGGGGGAAGACACAGAGAATTTTGTTCGATAACAGTTAAGTTATGCCTACGTATCCTCTCATGCAATGAGGAAGTCAGAACACCGTAGTTCGACTCAAAGAGACTGAAAGAAAAATTGACTGATGAAATGCCTGCTTATCTATGCTCAAGAGTATGACTCGTTTGGCTCGAGTGCTAACTGCCTTGCATTAGACGGAAGAAGCAAGTTCTCGTTTGTGAGTGAAGGTGGTGAGAAAAAAATCCCGAAGGAGACGATTATTGTTTGATTTTGTGTTTTCAATCTTTTATTGCTTTTTGTGTTTGTCATAATTTAATGAGGTTAAGCCTAAACCAAGGGTTAGTAAACTCATCATATCCTCCCTTTGGTTAGGGATAATGAGAATACCTTAAGTATGAGGTAAACACCTCAAACTTAACTACCATGATGATGTAGGATTAAGATCATTAACCTACTTGAGATTATTTAGATGTTTTTGGTGTTTTTGTTTAGTGTTAAGTAATGAGTTTAAGCCATAATCAAGGATTCAATGGACCCATTACACCATCCTAATAGAAGGATAATAGATGAGAACACTTAAGCTGAGGAAGATACCTCAACTTAATCCATGATTAGGGATTAACCTCATGGCAAAACAGACCTTTATTAAAGTGGATTTTAATTAATGGTAAGGTTAAGAAGTGAATTTTATGGTTTGTAAGACAACTTGAGGGGGACTTGTCCATTAACACTAGGGTTAGTCCTTCTTAACCAATAGAGGAAGAATTAAAACCCTAATGCAAGGCCCAGGTTACAAGCTATTGTCTTAGTGATTATTAAGATGGATTAATTAAGAGGTTTAAACACATTAAGGGGTTAACACTTAGGATTAAAGTTATACACTCTGTCCTAAGAGAAGGATGCAGGCATAACCCTAATCACAAAGTCTTAAAACCTTAAAGGTTTAGTCTCTGATTATGAGATGAGAAGAGAGACACAAAGAAAACACAAAGGTGAAAGCTAAAGGGGGACTAATCACAACCCTAATTATTGTCATGCTTGGAAGTTCCTATGGTTTGTAAGGCTTGCAAGAGATCTTCAGAGAAGCCACCAATGGAAGAAGCAGATGAAAGGAAGAGAAGCAGAAGAAACAAGTTACTTACTTCATTCAAGAAGATAAGTAACTTGGAGAAAGAAAGTGAATGATGAACATGAATGAGAAATCTCACTCTAAAGCAAAGAAAAATGCATCAATGATGCATAAGAGGGATGAGAAGAGAAATGAGAAGTGAAGGAAAATTCATTTCTCAAATTACTTACCACCTGAAAAGGTTAGCATAAAGAAAGGAATGAAAGGAAAATGAAATGTATACAATGGTGAAAACCAAAACCAGAAGCATACACATGATTCAAATGATGCTATGAGATGATGCAAAGACATGTCAAGTGTTATGAATGTTCATACAAGAGATGGGATGCAATGGATGCATGCTTTGAAGTTTGAAAGCACATGAAAGTTCATGGAATGAAATGAATGCACATCATGGAAAATGAATGAAGAAATGATCAATCATGATTCTAATATGTCCTAAGATGTCTTAGATTCCATATGAATGCAAGAAATGTCATGGCAAGTTCATGTATGAATGCATATGCAAGATGAATGCAAATGATCATGAGAAATTAGGGTTTTAAGGCAACATGAGATGCAAAAGTAAAAAATAGAAGCAAATCATAAGATAAAAAATTGCAAAGGAACTCAAATGAACCCTAACCCCATATGATATCACACCCCAAAGGAGGAGGTCTAACTCTTAACCTAAAGAAAGTTGTGATTTTTCTAAGTTGTTAGGGTCTTAAGGTACCTCAAGGGAACAAAATGCAAATCAAATGGAAAATGCAAGATACATTTGTGACAAAAATATTCTAGAAACTACATGCTATATAAAGATCAATGCAAAAAGAACCAATGTCAAACCCTTCATGGTTAGGCAGAAAAGAATTCTTGAAATTAGGGTTCAAAAATGGGATTTTTATGAAACCTAAATTCAAGAAAAATGTCAAGGTTGAATCAAAACAAAAAAGAAATTTGTATGAATGGTTTGACAATGTTGCTAAATGTCCTAAGATGCAATGTGATTTTTTTTGGAATTTTCAGAAACCTAAATGATATTTTAATTAATTAATTTCCATTAATTAATTAAAATAAACATTTAAATATTTTAAAAAATTTTTAATGCAAAAAATAAAAATAAAAATTTTTTTGGGTGAAGAAAATTATTTTAAATCAAAATGCAGAAGGAAAATATTTTTGGAAATTTTTAAGTATTTTAAATAAATTATATAAAACAAATGCAATAAAATGAATTAAAAATGAATTTTAATAAAAGTCAGTTGATCCAAAGGATCAGATTCAAAGTTGAGGTTGGAGGGAAGACCACGCGCGCATCTCAACGGCCAAAATTCAAATTGAATAAAACCTAATTAATTAATGAATTGATCCTGATTTAAACTTAATGAACTAATCTGAACCATCCACTGCCTAACCCTAATCACCATCCAACGACCCAAATTCAAACTTAGCCCTAAACACGTCATTAACCATAATCTTTTTCAGGTGGCCGGAGAAGACTTCTGGTCGTCTTCTCCGGCGAGACCTTCAACCCAACTTCTTCCCTAGGACATTTTTGGAGCTCTAAAGCTCCAGATCAACTCCTTTCACCTTCCTAAACAAGAATCCACCCTCAAAATTAATTTTTCATGGCTGAAACTCAAGATTCGAAGAAGAACATAAAAATGGTGAAACTTTCAGACAATCAGTACATGCTCATTTCGCAACCATTTTCAAAAATAAACATATCATGGTGATCAGCAAAACATAAAGAACAATCTAAGAACTTAAAATTGCATTTCTGGAAAAACGTTTGAAGAGATTACCTGAGCTTGAGCTTTCTCAGTTTGGAGCTTTTGGACCTCCTCTATTGTGAAAAACCTCTCCTCTTGACCTCCTAATGAAGCTTTGATGCTTGAAAGGAGTTTATAATGGCTGGATTGTGTGATTTCACTTCAACTGGCCAGAAATCGTGTTTCAGTTTTGGGGGGTTTTTGGTTGCAATGAAGGGTGGGAAATGATCCTTTGATGAAGCTGAGTTGATTGATGAAAAGAGTTTGAAGTTTGAGGGTGTGTGTTGAGTGTTTTGAAAGCTTTTCCTTTTGTGGTGATTTTTGAGAGTTTAGTGATTATGAGCAATCAGGCTGGCTTGTGTTGTGTTATGGCTTGCATTTGATCCACATAACAATGTTTGATAGGTCAGAAGAGTTGTTGTGGACTGTGGTGATTGGTATGGGCAAGTTGCCAAAATGTCAACATGACTTGTACTTTAGGTATGGGATGGTTTTGCAGCTGGCTTTTGGCTTGTCTTGGCTCAGCAGAGATCAAGGAGAGCCATGGAATTGGTTTTGTGGTGATTCAGCAAGTGGAAGCATGGTTGTGTATCATTTTGCAATTTTCATGAAGTTTGGCCCCTTTGTGATTTCTTCATGTGGAAGGCATAAAATGAGATGATTCTTGGGCCAATTCTGACTTTTAGGCAATGCACTATGTTTGTATGATGTTTAGAAGTGTATTAGAGGTCACAAAATGGCTTGGCAAGTGGTTTTGCAAAAATCCCTCTTTGCTGTATTCTTGAAAATTATAGGATTTTTGCCAACTTTGAAAGATCATAACTTGAGTTCCATAATGAATTAGAACTTGGTCTTTTACATTTTGAAAAGGGAATGATTCAATCTACAACTTTCATGACCAACAATTTTTCATTTGAAGTATTTTTGGTTGAGAAAGATGAGGTTGAAAAACTTTCCAGAAATGGAAAGTTTCCATTACAAGTCATTTACATTTTTGGAAACTTTTGGTTTAGCTCACTTTTCTTCAATTTTGTGAACTTCCAAGCACTTCAATGATCAAATAAAGATGCCCTGATTTTGCTCTGACTTGCTCAAGAAGTTACCTAGTGAACAGATGACTTTCACAATGAATTTCTAAATCAAACTTGGTACACATGATCCTTATAACATATTGAGACTATTAGAAACAAGAATGACCAAAAAATTTGGAGTTATGGCCTCTGAAACCAAAACCCTAATTTCAGGTCATATGTGCAGTGAAACCCTAGCTCTGCTTCCATGCTTTCCAAGTTTTTGTGATTTCTTGACTTCCTTGATCTTTGAGGGATATAATATGATGATAGAACACACATGGTCCCTCTTGGAATGATTGGAGAACTTTGGAGTGGCTCAGATGGATCCTTGGATTGCTCAGATCACAAACCCTAGATGCAGATGAGCTTGAACTTATGCAGTGAAGCAAATATGCAATATGAGATGGTATGATTATGCCTATGCAAAAATGAAAGATCACAAGACAATGGTGAAATGAGTGAGGGAAAATTTGGGGTGTTTACAGCTTCCCCTATTAAAGCATGAGTTAGCTATGCAGGGTGTAAGCGCCTGGCTTAACAGACAAATAAGATAACTTGTGGTTAAATACCAAAGACAGTCCAAAATTTGCACTCGCTGGGGAGAAAAAGAAAAGGGATATAAATTGTAAAAGGGAAGTATAATATGATTATAAAATGCGGGCGATGGAGGACGACCATCGAGCAGAGGACGACTGCTGGGGATAAAGCGGTAAGTAAAGCAATGATGGGGACGGCAGACAAGCTGGGGAAATAAACAGATCATGATGGGGACGGCCATCAGGTAAAGAAACAAGATTCTCTGGGGATTTAAAAAGTAACGACAATGATGGGGACGACCATCAAGCTTGGAAAGTAAAAGTAAACAACGATGGGGACGACCATCGGGTTAAAGAATAAATGAAATAATGATGAGGGACGATCATCAAAGGTGAATGACGATCACTCAGCAAGGGACAGCTGCTCTTTATCACGACATAGGACGAATGTCGGATAGAAGTCGACGATGGGGACGGCCATCGGATAAGCATGATGAAGGACGATCATCAAGAGGTGAAGGACGATCACCTAGTAGGGTACGGCTGCTCTCGGAGTTTATCATGACATATGACGAATGTCAGATAACAAGATCAACGATGGGGACGGCCATCGGATAAAAATGATGAAGGACGATCATCAAAAGGTGAAGGACAATCACCTAGCAGGGGACGGCTGCTAAATATCACGACATAGGACGAATGTCAGATAGAAAAGGGTTCCAATAATGGAGACTCCGCAGGGGAAAGGATCAGGGACGGTCATCCAAAGGTGAAGGACGATCACCTGGAAGGGTACGGCTGTCGAACGTATCACGACATAGGACGAATGTCGGATAGAAGGAAAGTTGATCTGCTGGGGAATGGTAAACACGGACGAGTGCTTACGCTTAATAAGAAAAGGTATAAGTGTTTGACAATGTGTATAGATTAAAGATGCGTACGAGCATCCTTAAGACCGTGATACGGACGAGTATCGGTAGAAACAAACGCCGACGCATGTTCAGAGATAATGGTACGGACAAGTACCAACTGGTTAACAAAGAACACGGACGAGTGTCGAATCTATGGGGAATAAGTGTATATTCAAGATACGGACGAGTATCTGTATAAGTATGAGTAAGTGTTGTGAAGTATGCGCAAGACACAGACGGGTGTTCGACTTGCTGGGGAAGAGTGACACAGACGGGTGTCAGAAGAGAAAGTGTATAAGTTATGGACAAACATTTGTATATGAGAGTGTAAAAGGTGTTCAGCGACCTGTGGGGATAGGATGACACAGACGAGTGTCAAAAAGGAGTGTATTATAAACAAGTGTTTGGTTTGCGACAAGTGTTCGGGCAACCATGCTGGAGAGTGGAGACACGGACGGGTGTCAAGAGAGTGTATATAGATTTTTGTATTCAAAGAGGATATTTGTGGCTTATCCGCGGGGGATGATATGACTCGGATGAGTTTCCGAAGAGTGTATCTCAACATGTATCTGTGTCGGAGAGTGCAAAGAGTACGCTTTGGCTTTTATTATATATACTGCTGATGAAATACTGATGGTATTTACAGGTGACTGACTCGAACCTGACTTGTGATCATGAAAATGTTTGATTTTTTCCGTAATGCTCCGTATTAGACGGAATGCTACGCTTTGTGGGAAAAATGATGTGAATGTTATGATTATGCAAAAGAAACTGATCCGAGATTCGGATCCCGTTGCTGTGAAGATCTATGGCTGATCTGCTTGGAAGGATATCCCAGCTGGGAATGAGATCATTGGTAGATTTGATAAAACATATGGTTCTTCTTGGGGGACTAGATCATTGATAGATCTATCCGGTAAGGAGATATCCCAAATGGGAATGAAGAAACTTTTGTCACTTTGTTGTGTGAGAACTTCAGGCATTGCTCTTCTGGGGAGAGGCTGGAACTCTGTTGGGAGATATGCTGGAGAAGCTCAATGTTTGAATAACTGCAGCCTATTAAGACAAAGAAACGCATAAGTATCCCGAGGTATCCCTTACTGGATTCCATCATAGGAGTTAGATATTCCCGAGGGTAAATACATTTCCTGCGAGCATCTAATTAGAAAGGCACATCTGTTTTATGCAAATATTATATCATGGATATTGGACATTTTGCAAACGAAACAAAAATGTACGAAACAAGGTGTGACTGAAAATCTGATTTTATTAATTTGGGTGCCCTGAATTGTCAAATACAGTCAAAGAAACAAATCTCCTGGAATGAGGAGATTGTTACCATTTGAGAAAAGTAAAAGTGCTGGTAATGTTGATGACGCTCCGTTGAGCTTCCTTTGCTATGACCCGTATGACTTTGACGTTCTTCTCATCTTGCTTTCTGAAGAAGGTTGATTTTGTCCGATGCTTTATCTTCTCGAAGCTTGCCGTGTTGTAAGTGATACATACGAATTCAAAATGCAGTTGTTCGCTTATTCCCTTATTTTGTGTGGATCGCCCTTTTGGGTTTTCAATCCACCGGGATACCCATTTTTACCTGAGCTGTCCAATGCAACTTTTCAACTCAGCGGGTGTACATTTTTTTTAATTTTCCCTTATTTTTGCCCGAGTCTTTTATTTTGTTTTTGACTCGCCGAGATGGCCTATTTTTGCCTTGACTTACATTCTGTTTTTATGTCCAGCGGGTCATTTTATGCGAAGTATTTTTTAACTGCATCTGAATTCATAGGGGATAGGAAATCTTCACCATCCATAGTAGTGAGCATCAGAGCTCCTCCGGAGAAAACCTTCTTTACTATGAACGGAACATCGTAATTTGGAGTCCACTTGCCCCTGTGGTCTGTATGAGGAGGAAGAAGTCTTTTCAGTACAAGATCTCCCACTTGGTATTCCCGAAGTCTGACTTTCTGATCGAAGGCTTTCTTCATCCTTTTTTGGTATAGCTACCCATGACAGATTGCATCTAATCTCATTTTTTCGATCAGATTCAATTGATTGTACCGAGAACGGACCCATTCCGCTTCATTCAACTTTACATCCATCAATACCCGTAAGGAGGGTAATTCAACTTCAAAAGGTAGGACTGCCTCCATACCATACACAAGCTGATACAGTGTTGCTCCAGTGGATGTTCGGATTGAGGTTCGATACCCATGCAAGGCAAATGGTAGCATTTCATGCCAATCTTTATAAGTGACCCCCATCTTCTGCACAATCTTCTTAATGTTCTTATTAGTTGTCTCAACAGCGTCGTTCATCTTTGTCCTGTAAGGAGAAGAATTGTGACGTTGGATTTTGAAGTCCCAAAACAGTTCTGCCATCATTTTGTTGTTTAAATTGGAACCATTATCAGTAATGATTCGCTCGGGTACTCCATATCGACAGATGATGTCTCTTTTCAGGAATCTGGCTACCACTTATCTGGTGACGTTGGCATACGAAGCTGCTTCAACCCATTTGGTGAAAGTAATCAATGGATACCAAGATGAATCTGTGGCCATTTGAAGCAGTCGGTTCAATCTTTCCAATCATGTCAATGCCCCATATGGCAAAGGGCCAAGGTGAAGACATCACGTTCAACGGATTAGGAGGTACATGCACTTTGTCTGCATAGATTTGGCATTTATGACACTTCCTGACATAGGTACAACAGTCTGCATCCATTGTGATCCATTAGTAACCTGATCTTAACAATTTCTTAGCCATTGTATGCCCTCCAGCATGGGTACCGAAAGATCCTTCATGCACCTTGTGCATCAGCAAGTCTGCTTCTTTCTTATCAACACATCTGAGAAGAACCATATCGAAGTTTCGCTTGTATAATGAGCCGTCAGCATTAAGGAAGAAACTGCCAGCCAACCTTCTTAATGTCTTCTAATCATTGGATGATGCCCCAGGTGGGTATGTTTGATCCTATAAGAAGCATTTGATGTCATGGAACCAAGGCTTGTCATCTTTAGCAATGTCCACGGAGAAAACGTATGCCGATCGGTCTAGTCTAGATACCGAAATCCGAGGCACATGATTGGCAGTTTGAACCTTGATCTTGGAGGAAATGGTAGCTAAAGCATATGCGAACTGATTTTCGTCTCGAGGGATGTACTCAAGTTTGACTGTTGTGAAGAAAGTCAATAATCTCCTCGTATAGTCACGGTATGGAATCAGATGCTCTTGGTGAGTGTACTGAATGTCATACTCTGTCAGAATCATTTGCCATCTTGCAACCCTTCCGGTGAGTGTTGTCTTCTCAAATATGTACTTGACGGGGTCCATCTTTGAGATCAACAAGGTAGTGTGGGTCAACATATACTGTCTTAGTCAGTGAGCAGCCCACGCTAAAGCACAACAAGTTTTCTCGAGCAGTGAATAACATTGTTATCAGTCGGTAAACTTTTTGCTTAGGTAGTATATTGCATACACTTTTCGACCAGACTCGTCATGTTGGCCCAACACACACCCCATTGACCCTTCTAATACTGTCAGGTACATTATTAGAGGTTTTCCTTCAACTGGAGGCATGAGAATTGGAGGTCCTTGTAAGTACTCCTTGATTTTGTCAAAAGCCTTCTGGAAATCTTCATTCCACCTGACCGTTTGTTCCTTTCTTAACAATTTGAACATGGGCTCACAAGTTGCAGTAAGATGAGATATGAACCTTGATATGTAGTTCAATCTACCTAAGAATCCCCGAACTTCCTTTTCAGTCCTAGGTGCAGGCATTTCCTGAATGGCTTTGACTTTGTCAGGATCAACTTCAATTCCCTTTTCACTTATAATGAATCCCAGCAGCTTCCCGGAACGTACCCCGAATGTGCACTTGTTGGGGTTTAACTTCAGCTGATACATTCTCAGACACTTGAACAACTTCAGCAGATTTACCAGATGATCTTCTTCAGTGAGGGACCTTGCAATCATGTCATCCACGTAGCATTCAATTTCTTTGTGGATCATGTCGTGGAATAATGTTACCATAGCCCGTTGATAAGTAGCACCAGCATTCTTCAGTCCAAAAGGCATTACCTTGTAACAAAATGTGCCCCAGGGTGTGATGAAGGTGGTCATTTCCATGTCTTCGGGTGACATTCTAATCTGATTATACCCTGAAAATCCTTCCATAAAAGAGAACACCGAGAACTGAGCCACGTTATCAACCAATACATCAATATGAGGTAATGAGAAGTCATCTTTCGGGCTAGCTCTATTCAGATCCCGGTAATCCACACACATCCGCACTTTGCCATCCTTCTTAGGCACTGGTACAATATTAGCAACCCATGGCGGGTAACTCGTTACAGCAAGGAAATCGGCGTCCCACTGTTTTTGTACTTCTTCTTTAATCTTCATGCCCTTATCTGGGCGAGTACGGCACAACTTCTGTTTCACTAGAGGGCAATCTTCTTTCAAAGGAAGCTTGTGCATAACAATATCAGTATCGAGACCTGGCATGTCTTGATAGGACCAAGCAAAGACGTCGACGTACTCTCGAAGCATATCAATAAGTTGTTCTTTTACTGAAGCTTGCAGACCAGCCCCAATCTTCACTTCTTTCAAGTCTTCTTCGGTACCAAGATTGACTGTTTCAACCTCCTCCTAATGAGGAGTAATTACTTTCTCTTCCTGCCTCAACAACCTGGCTAACTCTTCAGGTAACTCATAGTCTTCTTCAACCCCTTCATCAGCTAGATTAATTGGATTGTCAAAGTCATACAAGGTCATAACAGTGTTGTTGTCGGTGCAATATGGAGGATAATCTCTGCAAGGGTTGAGATTGGTTCATTTTAGTGACCAGTTTTAATCTTGTTTAAAAAAGTGAAAATGAAGTTATTTATTTTGAAGATATTGTCATTTTATTGTTTTGTACAAAAGTGAAAAATGAAAAGACAGTGAGCAAAAAAGAGATTCGTTTGCAAAAGATGTCCGATATTCATTGATTAATCATTTGCACAAAATTACAATATGGCCCTATTACAAAATGAGTCCTGACACCTTGGGCAAGATGCAGGACTTGATGCATGCTAAAAAAAGACAGGAAATAATAATTACTCTACATGAGTAACCCTTATAATTTCCTGGGAAGACCAGTTAAGGACTTGGTTCCCCGGGATCCTTGGACGTATCCAGCTCTCCAGGTTGCGGTCGCTTTCCGCCTCGTTTTCCAGATTGTTAACAGCATCCGGGGTGAGCATCTCCCCACTGACAAATTTGGGCTCTTTGGCAACCTCGTATTGATCTTGTCGGAATGGTCTGTAACCCAAACCGAATCTATCTTCTTTCTTTTCCACTAGCAGCAGCTTGCCCCAGCCTTGAGCAGTACCTTCTTCAACAACCTTCCGGGCTTGCTGGTATGAGACGATTGAAGTACCCATCCTGTCTTCCTAGGATGCTGCCAATACTCCAGTAGCCTCATTAACATTCAGGGCCTCAAACCCTTGGCTCATTGTCTCATGGATTTCACCATCCATCTCAATATACTTGTATGTAGCCAGATGGCTAACAAATATGTCTTCCTCGCCACAGATGGTGATAATTTGTCCTTCCCATGCATACTTCAGTTTCTAGTGAAGGGTCGACGTTACTGCGCTTGCGGTGTGATTCCAGGGTCAACCTAGCAAACAGTTGTATGCCGGCTGTATGTCCATCACATAGAAAATGGTTTTAAAGACCTGTGGACCGATTATCACTGGTAACTCCACCTCTCCAAGAACAGATCTCTTGGAGCCGTCAAAATCCCGGACCACAAGGTTACTTGGCCGGAGAGCTATCCAATCATACTCTAGCTTGACAAGGGTTTTCTTGGGTAAGACATTGAGTGAGGACCCAGTGTCTACAAGAACATGAGATAAGACAGCTTCTTTGCACTCCAAGGTTATATGCAAGGCTTTGTTGTGGAGACGTCCTTCTGTTGTCAAATCAGCATCAGTAAAACCTAGCCCATGGCTAGTATTGACATTTGACACTACTGTTTCCAGCTGATTCACAGTGATCTCTTCTGGCACGTAGGCAGCATGCAGAACTTTGAGGAGTGCATCCCGACGAGCTTCGGAACACAACAGCAGAGATAGGATTGAGATCTTTGAAGGAGTCTGGTGGAGCTGGTCCACAACTTTATAGTCACTTCTTTTGATAATTCTCATAAACTCATCCACGTCTTGATCGAAGGATGACTTATGAGTTTCTTTCGACACAAATTCTTCTGGTATCACACTCTTACACTTGGCTTTGGCAACAGCCTCTGCCTCAGTGTTGGTTCTAGGGACTTGTGATGCGAAGAGACGTCCGCTTTGGGTAAAGCCTCCGCCTCCCCCATAATTATCCACTTGGGGAGTGAGAATTGGAGAATCAAGGAGGACTTTCTCTCCGTTGCAGTACAGATCAACACCATAATGCCATGGTATAGCATTGTCTTTATCATATGGGATTGGCCCGGGCACCGTGATAGTGACTGGGCTCACTGCAGCAGATGTTGGGACTTCAATTGTCTTTGGATCATAGAAAATAGTAACAGGACCTCTGGTGGATGTTGGTAGAGATGAATTGAAGCTTTGTTGAGACTGTTGTTGATTTTGCTGAAAGTTGTTGGAATTCGGGATCGTTGTCGGGTCATAATAAATTGTAACGGTGGAAACATCATTATTGGTTGTTGAAGTTGTAGTAGCTGGTGCAAATGAATTGTTGTGTGTTGAAGTGACAGATGGAATTATTGCTGAAGTTGTAGCTGAATCGGTTGGAACAATGGTTGTTGCAGTTGTAGAAGAAACACTTGGAAAGATGGTTGTTGCATTTGTTGAAGAATCACTTGTTGTTGACAAAAAAGTTGTTGGTGTTGTAGAAGCTGTGGTTGTAATTTGCAGAATGCCTTCCTTAATCAAGTCATTGATGCCTTTCCTCAAGCTGGCACACCAATTCTCAGAAAATTTGAATAATTCACAACAGGCCTCACAACCTGGAAACACTTGGCATCTTAAAAGCTGGGCTTTAACCTCTGCCAGAGGTGTTTGAATACATGCAATGTCTTCTATTAAACTTATGGGTGAACCATGCTCTACAGCATTATTCCTTGGCCCGTTTTGGCTTGGCATAGGATTCTTCATCAAATTTGGAGGAGATGCAAAGTTCAGGGCTTTTGAATCTACCAGATCCTGAACCTTCATATGCAGAGCTCTGCATTTTTCCGTAGAGTGACCAGGTGCGTTGGAATGAAAAGCACACCTAGCATTGACATCATAGTTTCTAGGAAGGTTTTGAGGATCAGGTGGAGCCAATGTCCTTAACTCAACAAGATTGAGCTTTAGGAGTTGTGGCAGCAGTGTAGCATATGGCATTGGAATGGGGTCAATTACTCAGTTGACCTGAGATGGTCGTTGTTGAAACGGGCATTGTTGTTGATTGTTGTTATTATTGTTGTATGATCTCTGTTGCGGAAACTGTTGTTGTTACGGAAACTGATGTGGTTGTTGAGTATACTGAGGAGGTGGAGCAGGGATAGTAACAACAACAACTGTTCTGGGCATATATTGGGGTCTCCCTCTTCCCATGTGCACAGAGTTGGTCTCACCAGATCTACGGGGCCCAGCAAATGGTTTTCTTGTACTTCTTGAACTGGAACCGTTATCGGAGATCTTCCCCATCTTCAATAGGCTCTCTATTCTTTCCCCAGCTATCACCACATCTGCAAAGCTGGTAGAAGAGAATGCAGCCAATCTGTCAATGTATGTTCCTTGAAGAGTATTCATTAACATGTCTTCCATTTCCCTTTCAGACATAGGGGGTTGAACTGCAGCAGCAAGTTGCCTCCACCTTTAGGCATATTCCCTGAAGCTTTCACAGGAGGATTGAGACATTCCCATTAGAAGGGTCCTGTTTGGAGCCATGTCCAAGTTGTACTGATACTGATGGATAAAAGCTTCAGCCAAGTCTTTCCAGTTTCTTACTGTGGCTCTAGTCAAATGGGAATACCATTCTCGGGATGCCCCTGTTAGACTATCCTTGAAGTAAAACATCCACAACTTTTCGTCCATGGTGTATGCTTTTAACCTTCCCAAGAATGATTGAAGGTGGGTGCGTGGACAGGATGTGCCATTATACTTTTCAAAACACGGGGGTTTGAACTTGTGAGGAATTCTCACCCCTTCCACCAGTCCCATGTCCATTACATCAAACCCTAGGGAATTCTGGGATTCAAGGGACCTCAGCTTCTCTGCAATTTCATCCAGCCTACAGTCGTAAACTTCGTCCCCAGCTCCAACAACTATAAACTGCTCTTCTTGAGGATCCTCTTGCAAGATCCTACCTCCAGCAGTGTTACCCTGAGTATTCCTTATGGCATTAACTTCTTGGTTTACATGTGGCCCAAACTCTGGTGGATCAGTGCGAGGCTGCATGTGATCGTTGTTACTGGTACCTCATGTACCTGGATGGTGTTCTTCAGGAGTCTGTCTTTCAACCAACTCCCTTAGTCTTTCCTAGCTCTGAGCTAGGCCAGTCATTACAGTCATGAATTGGGTCATCTGATTCCTCATCTCAACCCTCTCATTTGCCATTTGGGTCCTTACATCATTCAGGTCTTGCTGTACTTGATCCATCTAAATTCCCGGAAGGTTGTTTCTCGTCGGGTACCGGTGTATTCTGTTGACAGGGAACACTCTTCTGCGAGCAATGTTTCTTGAAACCACAACAAAGTGAGAAACAACAATAAAACAAAATCCTACAAAACAAAGAAAATGTTAGCATGCAATGCAATATGCTTATTTGTCTTCCAAGGGTATCCGGTTTGGTTCTTTGGTTTTGACCTTCCCAGACCTCGAGGACATGCTGATGATGAAGAGAGATGAAGCCCACCAATAAATAATACAAACTGATATATTACAAAGGGTGAAAATACATAGTTTGATTACAATAACATCTCCATGGCGGGTTAAAATACAACAACAAAAGAAAAGTACAACAAAAAAAGAAGAAAAAGTACAAGCAAAAAGATCAAACATCCAATCCAAAGTCATCCTCCTTGACTTCCTTCAGGAGGGCCTCAGTTACTGGAGCCACTGGGTGCTCTATGATAGTCCTGATGAGGAGGTTCCTGGTAGCAATGGCACTGGTCAACCTCTTATGCTTGTCCTAGTCCTTTGACCTCTTCAACCCCGTCCGAAGTTTCAAGTCAGATATTTCCCTCTGAGCTACTAACAAAGCCTCCTGATGCTTCTTCTCACTAGCCTCCAACTGCTCTATCTTAGCCTGAGCCCTTTGATCTTCCTGTGCACGGGCTTCAGTGATCCTGATCCACCTAGCCTGACTTTCCTCCAGATAATGCTCTGCCCTAGCCTTCTAAGTCTTTTCCTCCTTGCAAGCATTCTTCAGTACTAACTCCCATGCTCTTTCCTTCCTGATGTAGTCATTTGTCTTCTCAATCTTGGTCAAATGCTCAACCCTGAGCCTTTACAATCTCTCATTATCCAGACGGCTGTCATTTCTCTCCCAGGGAGTCTTCTTCAAGGCTTCAGCTAGCTGAGTGTTCCTCTCTTTCAACTTTTCAAACTCTTCCATACTGACAATAGTTGGAGGTTGTACTGTAGAAGGTCCAGGTGTATCTTCCAAGGTGAAAGGCATCCGGGTGATCTGAGCTCTGGTACGGGACCAATCAGAATACCATGCTGAAGCAATGTTGTTGCACTTGCCAAGGATAGTTGTTCCCTTGGTCTGAATGTTGTCCCAAGCCCAGGCAGCTTGTTTGACAACAGCAGAGTTGGGTTGGATTTCACAGTAAAGAGTTTCAGCCAAATCTTATCCCCTTGGAGGATGAACCAAAGCATATCCTAATTGTCTCTTAAACAGTAAAGAGTTGTAGTTGATGCAACCTTTCACTCCTATCAAAGGCACATTAGGGTACTGCCCACAGCTAGTAATGATGTCCTTGCCTTTGGTGCTCTGAGTGCACCATCTGATGTCATCTGATGTCAAGGCAATGAATCTCTTAGCCCAGTTCTTCTCCTGATGAGGGTTCAGGAAGGTATCTAACTTTGGAAAATGTCTTAGCAGCCAGGAGTAATAAAGAGGAGCACAACATCTGACCAGTCTTCCTTTTTGCTTCTCATTCCTCTGGTGTACTGAGTAGTATAAGTCTCCTAGCAATGTAGGAACTGGGTTCCTCAATAAGAACAGGTGAATGGCATTCTTACTCACAAACTTTGGCTCATCTGAAAACAAGATAACCCCATATATACTGAGGGCTAGAAGTGCACAGACAACTTTCCATTCTCCTATAGCAGCATGCAGAGTAGCCTGGGAGATCAGGAAGTCTAGGTTGAGGCTTGGAACCCCAGCCTTGGTTGTCATGTTTTGATCAATGAGGGCAGGCTCCAAATGCAATGCCCTGGCTATGTCTTCATTTCTGGGAGCAACCATCTCAGGGTTGAAAGGGATTCCTTTCCTGACAGGAACTCCTAACAATAAGGAAAACTCTTCTAGCAAAGGTCCCAACTGGAAATCAGGGAAAGTGAGGCATCTGAGTGGAGGATCATAAAACTGCAAGCAAGTATGGATCATGCTCCTCTGAGATGCATCTAAGTCCATGACCATATCTGGTATGCCTCCATAATGCTCTCTGAATAGTGGGACATGATCAAGAGTAATGAGGGACTAGATCTGCCTGATGCCAGTCTAGGTGGGCTCAAAGAAGTGGTATGTGATGTTGCTCTTTCTTGAAGTGTCCATGGATGCTGGTGAATAGGCTGAGATCAACTACTGATGAAGGTCACTGAATGAGATGCTGGAGATGGGTCTCAGATGAAGATAGCTGGAGGAGAATCACTGATAAACTGATGAAGGTCCTGGAGAAGATAAATGAAGCAGTCTGAGCAGTAGAAGGGGTCAAAACCAAACCAAAGATAATATGGTGGATACCCTGTAAAACAAATAAGCAAATGTTAAATGATGCAAAAATGATGTATGCAAATGATATGCAAAGGGTTTGTGATCAGGTGCTGGATCTGTTTATCTGCCTTGGTAAAAGTCCATGTATGTTCATAAGTCTGGATGGAGGCTTAGAAATCCAGTAACCAGGTGGGGGACTCAAATAAAGAGTCACAAGTCCAGGGTAATCACAAGAACTGTCCAAATAATACAACTAACAAATCTAGTAACAAAGGGTATGATGAGGTCAAGGGTTCCTGGAAACCTGTAAACAACCCAACCCCCTCACATGTAATGTTCTAGAACAAGGATCCTCAGACTTGGATCAGTTATGAGAAGTGTCAAACACTTCTAACCCAGAGGAACAATGTTTACAATAACCATTAAAGATCCTCCTCTAATTCATCTCAGATACTGAAGGTCATAAAAAGGTCATCCAGACTTAGCAGGCTTCCTAGATAGCCCTAGTACTACAGGAAATCTGTAGCACAGAGTTCTCAAGAAGAAACCCATGTCTGAACCGTGTCTCATATTCCCGCACCAGACCGAAATGGAATGGGAAAGAATATGAAGCCACTCTAGCCTATGTGTCACTCAGGTCCCAGGTATAGGACCTTAATCACTCAATGAACCCCACCCACCAAAACATAAAAGAGATCCAGCACATGATAATGACAATATGAAATGCATAAAATTATAAAGGAAAGAAATAAATAAAGCTATACAGAAAGCAATAAATAAAGCAAATAAATAAGCACAAGTAGCATATAACACCCCCGTAAACACAAGTCAAACAAGCGCTAGGACGAACCCACAAAAAGAACATGAAGCCCTGGTTGCAATATAAGATTCCTCAGTAGAGTCGCCAAGTTGTCGCTCCCACTAAGAGACACCCGGTAAGATAAGGTACAGACGCGTACGGTCTGCGAGAGGAGAAATGAAGATGAACTGAATAGAGTCGCCAGCTAGACATTTTTATCCCGAAGGAAAGGTAATGCTGCATAAACCTAAGAAAATATGGATAAGACGGTCGCGAACCAGAAAAACTGAGAAAGGGGGTTGGTTACAACCTGGGAAGGTATTAGCACCCAGATTGTCCGTCTTACTCGACGAGATCTGTGCTTGAAAGTTTGTGTTTAAAGGGGTAGTGTCTGTGCTATCTGTGTGCAAAAGCTGGAAAAAGAATGTACAAGTGTCAGTGTAAGAAAGTGAAATGAAATGATCAGGAATGAGGCTTAAAATAATCTTGGAAGAGGGGGGAAGACACAGAGACTTTTGTTCGATAACAATTAAGTTATGCCTACGTATCCTCTTGTGCAATGAGGAAGTCAGAACACCGTAGTTCGACTCAAAGAGACTGAAAGACAAATTGACTGATGAATTGCCTTCTTGTCTATGCTCAAGTGTATGACTCGTCTGTGAGTGAAGGTGGTGAGAAAAGAATCCCGAAGGTGGTGAGAAAAGAATCCCGAAGGAGACGATTATTGTTTTCTTTTGTGTTTTCAATCTTTTATTGCTTTTTGTGTTTGTCATAACTTAATGAGCTTAAGCCTAAACCAAGGGTTAGTAAACTCATCATATCCTCCCTTTGGTTAGGGATAATGAGAATACCTTAAGTATGAGGTAAACACCTCAAACTTAACTACCATGATGATGTAGGATTAAGATCATTAACCTACTTGTGATTATTTAGATGTTTTTGGTGTGTTTGTTTAGTGTTAAGTAATGAGTTTAAGCCATAATCAATTATTTAATGGACCCATTACACCATCCTAATAGAAGTATAATAGATGAGAACACTTAAGCTGAGGAAGATACCTCAACTTAATCCATGATTAGGGATTAACCTCATGACAAAATAGACCTTTATTAAAGTGGATTTTAATTAATGGTAAGGTTAAGAAGTGAATTTTATGGTTTGTAAGACAACTTGAGGGGAACTTGTCCATTAACACAGGGGTTAGTCCTTCTTAACCAATAAAGGAAGAATTAGAACCCTAATGCAAGGCCCAAGTTACAAGTTATTGTCTTAGTGATTATTAAGATGGATTAATTAAGAGGTTTAAACACATTAAGGGTTTAACACTTAGGATTAAATTTATACACTTCGTCCTAAGAGAAGGATGCAGGCATAACCCTAATCACAAAGTCTTAAAACATTAAAGGTTTAGTCTCTGATTATGAGATGAGAAGAGAGACACAAAGAAAACACAAAGGTGAAAGCTAAAGGGGGACTAATAAAAACCCTAATTATTTTCATGCTTGGAAGTTCCTATGGTTTTTAAGGCTTGCAAGAGATCTTCATAGAAGCCACCAATGGAAGAAGCAGATGAAAGGAAGAGAAGCAGAAGAAACAAATTACTTACTTCATTTAAGAAGATAAGTAACTTGGAGAAAGAAAGTGAATCATGAACATGAATGAGTAAGCTCACTCTAAAGCAAAGAAAAATTCTGCAATGATGCATAAGAGGGATGAGAAGAGAAATGAGAAGTGAAGGAAAATTCACTTCTCAAATTACTTACCACCTGAAAAGGTTAGCATAAAGAAAGGAATGAAATGAAAATGAAATGTATGAAAAGGTGAAAACCAAAACCAGAAGCATACACATGATGCAAATGATGCTATGAGATGATGCAAAGATATGTCAAGTGTTTTGAATGTTCATACAAGAGATGGGATGCAATGGATGCATGTTTTGAAGTTTGAAAGCACATGAAAGTTCATGGACTGAAACGAATGCACATCATGGCAAATGAATGAATAAATGATCAAGCATGATTCTAATATGTCCTAAGATATCTTAGATACCATATGAATGCAAGAAATGTCATGGAAAGTTCATGTATGAATGCATATGCAAGATGAATGCAAATGATCATGAGAAATTAGGGTTTTAAGGCAACATGAGATGCAAAAGTCAAAAACAGAAGAAAATCATAAGATAAAAAATTTCAAATGAACTCAAATTAACCCTAACCCCATATGATATCACACCCCAAAGGAGGAGGTCTAACTCTTAACCTAAAGAAAGTTGTGATTTTTGTAAGTTGCTAGGGTTTTAAGGTACCTCAAGGGAAAAAAATGCAAATCAAATGGAAAATGCAAGATAAATTTGTGAAAAAAATATGCTAGAAACTACATGCTATATGAAGATCAATGCAAAAAGAACCAATGTCAAACCCTTCATGGTTAGGCAGAAAAGAATTCTTGAAATTAGGGTTCAAAAATGGGACTTTTATGAACCCTAAATTCCAGAAAAATGTCAAGGTTGAATCAAAACCAAAAAGAAATTTGTATGAATGGTTTGACAATGTTTCTAAATATTCTAAGATGCAATGTGATTTTTTTTGGAATTTTCAAAAACCTAAATGATATTTTAATTAATTAATTTCCATTAATTAATTAAAATAAACATTTAAATATTTTTAAAATTTTTAATGCAAAAAATAAAAATAAAAATGTTTTTGGGTGAAGAAAAATATTTGAAATCAAAATACAAAAGGAAAATATTTTTGGAAATTTTTAAGTATTTTAAATAAATTATACAAAACAAATGCAATAAAATGAATTAAAAATGAATTTTAATAAAAGTCAGTTGATCCAAAGGATCAGATTCAACGTGCGTGCGTATCTCAACGGCCAAAATTAAAACTGAATAAAACCTAATTAATTAATTAATCTTGATTTAAACTTAATGAACTAATCTGAACCATCCACTGCCTAACCCTAATCACCATCCAACGGCCCAAATTCAAACTTAGCCCTGAACACGTCATTAACCCTAATCTTTTTTAGGTGGTAGGAGAAGACTTCCGGTCGTCTTCTCCGGCGAGACCTTCAACCCAAATTCTTCCCTAGGCCATTTCTGGAGCTCTAAAGCTCCAGATCAACTCCTCTCACCTTCCTAAACAAGAATCCACCCTCAAAATTAATTTTTCATGGCTGAAACTCAAGATTCGAAGAAGAACATAAAAATGGTGAAACTTTCAGACAATCAGTACATGCTCATTTTGCAACTATTTTCAAAAATAAACATATCATGGTGATCAGCAAAGCATAAAGAACAATCTAAGAACTTAAAATTGCATTTCTGGAAAAAAGTTTGAAGAGGTTACCCGAGCTTGAGCTTTCTCAGTTTGGAGCTTTTGGACCTCCTCTCTTGTGCAAAACCACTCCTCTTGACCTCCTAATGAAGCTTTGATGCTTGGAAGGAGTTTATAATGGCTGGATTGTGTGATTGCACTTCAACAGGCCAGAAATCGTGTTTCAGTTTTGGGGGATTTTGGTTGCAATGAAGGGTGGGAAATGATCCTTTGATGAAGCTGAGTTGATTGATGAAAAGAGTTTGAAGTTTGAGGGTGTGTGCTGAGTGTTTCGAAAGCTTTTTCTTTTGGGGTGATTTTTGAGAGCTTAGTGATTATGAGCATTCAGGATGGCTTGTGTTGTGTTATGGCTTGCATTTGATCCACATAATAATGTTTGATAAGTCAGAAGAGTTGTTGTGGACTGTGGTGATTGGTATGGGCAAGTTGCCAAAATGTCAACATGACTTCTACTTGAGGTATGGGCTGGTTTTGCAGCTGGCTTTTGGCTTGTCCTGGCTCAGCAGAGATCAAGGAGAGCCATGGAATTGTTTTTGTGGTGATTCAGCAAGTGGAAGCATGGTTGTGTATCATTTTGCAATTTTCATGAAGTTTGGCCCCTTTGTGATTTCTTCATGTGCAAGGCATAGAATGAGATGATTCTTGGGCCAATTCTGACTTTTAGGAAATGCACTATGTTTGTATGATGCTTAGAAGTGTATTAGAGGTCACAAAATGGCTTGGAAAGTGGTTTTGCAAAAATCCCTCTTTCTGTATTCTTGAAAATTATAGGATTTTTGCCAACTTTGAAAGATCATAACTTGAGTTCCATAATGAATTAGAACTTGTTCTTGTACTTTTTGAAAAGGTAATGATCCAATCTACAACTTTCATGGCCAACAATTTTTCATTTGAAGCATTTTTGGTTGAGAAAGATGAGGTTGAAAAACTTTCCGAAAATGGAAAGTTTCCATTACAAGTCATTTCCATTTTTGGCAACTTTTGGTTTAGCTCACTTTTCTTCAATTTTGTGAACTTATAAGCACTTCAATGATCAAATAAAGATCATATGACTTCAATTTGATGAAAAATCCACTTTGGTTGCATTGTTGGGGGCCTCAGATGCCCTGATTTTGCTCTGACTTGCTCAAGAAGTTACCTAGTGAACATATGACTTTCATAATGAATTTCTACATCAAACTTGGTACACATGATCCTTATAACATATTGAGACTATTAGAAACAAGATTGACCAAAAATTTGGAGTTATGGTCTATGAAACCAAAACCCTAATTTCAGGTCATATGTGTTGTGAAACCTTAGCTCTGCTTCCATGCTTTCCAAGTTCTTGTGATTTCTTGACTTCATTGATCTTTGAGGGATATAATATGATGATAGAACACACATGTTCCCTCTTGGAATGATTGGAGACCTTTGGAGTGGCTCAGATGGATCCTTGGATTGCTCAGATCACAAACCCTAGATGCAGATGAGCTTGAACTTATGCAGTGAAGCAAATATGCAATATGAGATGGTATGATTATGCTTATGCAAAAATGAAAGATCACAAGCCAATGGTGAAATGAGTGAGGGAAAATTTGGGGTGTTTACAATGTGTTCGTGGAGTATTAGGTTTTGAACCCTTAGAGCTGAGAGAACTTTGAGATAGGGAACTCACTAATACGTTTTATCTCACCCCATGTTGATGTTGTTATTTCAGGTACTTCAGGTTCTGCAAAGGGTAAAGATAAGGCGATTTGATTATCTTTACTTGTTTGATAGCTTTGTCTTCCGCTGTGGACTTTTGAGATCTTCGGATCTAGTTCTTAGACTTTTGTATTCATTTTGAACATCTTGTATAATTTATAGCCTTGTTGTTAGTACCTTATGTTGTAGGGGCTATACTTATGCAATGTGTTGCTAAGAAATTATGTATTTCAATACCAAACTTGATTATATATATGAAAAATGTGCTTCCAAGTATGTGTTTTATATATGGGTATTACAATTGGTATAAGAGAAGGTTGTATCCTCGACCTAGCCTTGGAGTATCATAAGTGTTCTTTCCGTTCATACACGTAATATTGTTGTAGGACTAAATGTTATGTTTATGGTATTGAGCCTGATCAACTTAATCCTGTTTTGATGACATTTAGGAATATGGCTGGTAGGTGTGGAACTCGTACGTGACCTAATGTCAATTCTCTTGGTAGCGATCAGCCGAGTAGTGATGGAAATGCTCATATGTTCCAATTCATGCAACATATGCAGCAACAACAGCATCAGTTCATGCAGGAGATGATGCATCAAATGAATAGAGGTTTGCATCCTCAAGTGGTTACTCCTGAAGCTGGAGGTGGAACATTCTGAGACTTCTTCCGCATTAACCCTCAGGAGTTTCATTGTGGATTGGATCCGGTTAATGCACATGAATGGGTAACTGGAATGGAGAGGATTTTCTGGATTGTGATATGTGGTAAAGAAGACAAGGTGTCTTTTGCGTCACATTTACTAAAATGTCCCACTGCTAGGTGGTGTGAAAGTGCTTCAAATCTTATGGCGGTGCAAGGCGTTCCAAGAGTGTGGCAACAATTTAAGGAATTCTTTATGGAGAAGTACTTTCCGAGTTCCTTGAGAACCCAAAAAGAATTTGGATTCCAACAACTTAGACAAGGGACATGACTGTGGCCAGTTATGCTGAGAAGTTCGAGGACATGGCAGCCTACTCTAGACAAGCCATGTATGCTCCAGATGAAAGATGGAAGATTGACTAGTTCTTGTTTGGTTTGAGGTCTTAAATATCTCATAGTGTCTCCCAAAGGGATTTCACTACCTATTCCGAGTTATTAAGGCATTGCTATATCTCCGAACATAGTTTGAAGAAAGTGCAAACCGAAGCTAGTGCTAGATGAGCGGTTCAAAGTGATCAAGGAAGAGAAAATCAGTCTTTTAGGCCGAGGCCTCAACCCTTCAAAGGGAAGTAGGTGTCGAGTCCTAGATCTAGTGTTCCTCCTACTTGTCCTCGATACCATAAGAATCACTATGGAAGATGCAATTTGGGTGTCGTAGTATGTTTCAATTTCTAGAAAGAAGGACATTTCGCTAGAGATTTCCCTTAGAAGAAGGATCAAATTCAAGCAAGAGTTTATACTATGGATGCTAGAAAGACCAAAGGCAACAATTCTCTAATTGCGGGTAATTGTCTTGTTAACAGTCATCCTAGTCTTGTTTTATTTGATTGTGGGGCTACACATTCTTTTGTATCTGCTAGTTGTGTAAAGCGAATCAGATTAAGAGTTTTTCCTTTGTCCCCTCTTATGGTAGTTACTACCGCTATGGACGAAACCGTAGAAACACCTCTTATGTGTGAAAGTTGTACCTTGTCTGTAGACAGTAGAACCTTCCAGATAGATCTTATTTGATTACCCCTCAAGAAGGTTAATGTCATTTTAGGAATGGACTGGTTGTCTGTGAATTCTGTGTTTATCGGATGCGAAGAAAAGTTGATCCTTATTCCATCCGTAGAAGCCCCATCCGAAGGATGTTTTAACAACGATCTTAGAAGGCATGATGGGAATGGTAAATTTTGTATTTGAACAAGAGAAGTCTGTTTTGCTTGTCCTTACTAAAGAGGATAGTAATGGCCAACAAGTTTTGAATATTATGATAGTGTATGATTTTTCCTGATGTTTTCCCCTAGACTGTAACTTCCTTACCTCCGGTGAGAGAAGTTGAATTCTCAGTTGACCTGATACCGGGAACGACTCATATATATGTTTCCCCTTATCGGATGGCACCACTCAAGTTAAGAGAATTGAAGGATCAATTAGAGGACTTGATGGCAAAACATTTTGTAATACCCAGTGTTTCGCCCTAGGGAGCCCCTGTTTTGTTGGTAAAGAAGAAAGATGGTGGTATGCAGATGTGCATAGAATAGCGTAAGTTGAACAAGGTTACCATCAAGAATAAATACCCCTTTCCGAGAATAGACGACCTTCTAGATCAATTGAAAGGAGCCTGTGTGTTCTCGAAGATTGATCTGAGGTCGGGCTATCACCAGATTCGTGTGAAAAGTTCTGATGTTCCCAAGACTACGTTTAGAACCCGTTATGGCCACTATGAGTTCTTAGTGATGCCATTCGGTGTGACAAATGCTCCAGCTATTTTTATGGATTACATGAATTAGATATTTCAAGACTACTTGGATCAGCTCATGGTGATCTTTATTGATGATTGTTCTTTCGGTACTGCAAGAGAAGCAAATTTTTACCAAGTTTAGCAAGTGTGAATTCTAGATGTCAGAAGTCAAATTTCTTGGACATGTTATATCCCAGGGAGGTGTAGCAGTAGATCCATCGAAAATTGAAGTTGTAATTAATTGGGAGAGACCGAAGAATGCTTCAGAAGTGAGAAGTTTCTTAGGTTTGGAAGGTTACTACAGAAGGTTCATTAAAGGTTTTTCTCAGATGGCGTTACCATTAACCGAGCTTACAAGAAAAGACTTCGCTTACGAATGGGATTCGAGCTATGAACAAAGTTTCGTATGGTTGAAAGAGAAATTGAGAACTGCTCTAGTTTTGATCATTCCCGATCCTAACAAATCTTATGAAGTGTTTTGCTATGCTTCCAAGATGGGATTAGGAGGTGTTCTTATGCAAGAAGTCCGGGTTGTAGCCTATGCTTCTAGACAATTGAGAGTTTGTGAGAAGAATTATCCAACTCATGATTTGGAGCTAGCGGTCGTGGTGTTTACCTTGAAAGTGTGGCGGCATTATTTGTATGGTGTATGTTTTGAGATGTTCAGTGATCATAAGAGTTTGAAGTACCTCTTTGATAAGAAGGAATTAAATATGAGATAGAGAAGATGGATGGAGTATTTGAAGGATTATGACCTTGAATTGAAGTACCATCCGGGAAAAGCGAATAAGTGGCAGATGCTTTAAGTAGAAAAGTAATTCATGGTGTCGAGTTGATGGTATTGGAATATGCACTATTGGAGAAGTTTCGAGATATTAATCTTCAATTTGTTTGGATTCCGAATGGCATAATAATGGGAAATTTGAATATCAATTCTAACTTGAGGAATGAGATTCAACAAACACAACCTCTAGATGAGAAGTTATAGGAGTTGTTGCTTCAACCGAGTTTTGTGAGAGCTTTGGATGGGGTTATCCTATTCAACCAAATAATTTGTATTCTGAATGATGAGGTGTTAAAGTGAAAGATTTTAGAGGAAGCCCATAAAGGATCTTTTACGATACATCCGGGTTCTTCGAAGATGTATCAAGACTTAAAGAAATAGTATTGGTGGTTCGGAATGAAAAGGGACATTGCGGTATACGTGTCTGAATGTGCGGTGTGTCAATAGGTGAAGATTGAACACCAGAAACCGGGCGGGTTGTGGCAACCTTTGGACATCCCAATTTGGAATTTGGATAATATCTCTATGGACTTTGTTGTGGGTTTACCGAGTACTCAAGGTGGTTATGACTCTGTTTGGGTGATTGTGGATCAGTTAACGAAATCTGCATATATCTTAGCCGTTAAGACTACGTACAAGGCAAGTCATCTTGCTAGGTTGTTTATTGCTGAGATTGTAAGATTGCATGGTGTCCCATCCAATATTGTGTCGGATAGGGATCCGAAGCTTACTTCGAGATTTTGGAAGGTGTTCCAACAAGCCATGGGTACGAATTTGCGTTTGAGTACTTCTAATCATCCTCAAACTGATGGTAAGACAGAACGTACAATTCAAACAATGGAAGATATGTTACGGGCTTGCATTTTGGAAAGTAAAGGAAATTGGAAGAAACATTTACCATTGATAGAATTCTCTTATAATGACAGTTATCATGCGAGCATCGGGATGGCTCCGTATGAGGCCTTGTATGGAAGAAAGTGTAGAACTTCGTTGTGTTGGTAGGAAGTGGGTGAAGACAGGAAATTGCGACCCGAAGTTATTCAAGAAACCATGGAAAATATTCAGATGATTCGAGAAAAGATTAAGCAAGCTCAAGATCGTCAGAAGAGTTATGTTGACAACCGAAGGAGACCTTTGGAATTTGATGAAGGTGATCATGTGTATTTGAAAGTCACTCCGAGATTGAGATTGAAAGGACCATTTAAGTCGCGCAAGTTAAGTCTGAGATACGTGGGACTGTATCAAATCTTAGAAAGGATTGGTGAAGTTTCTTACAAATTGGTCTTACCATCCTCTCTATCTGAAATGCATGATGTTTTCCATGTATCACAACTTTGTAGGTTCGTTCCTGATCCTCTTCAGCCTATTCTGCCGAATTCTATCGAGATAGAAGCAGATTTGACTTTCGAACCCCAATTGAGCCGCATTGTTGGAAGAGAAACCAAAGTATTAAGGAGAAAAGAGATACCACTTGTTAAAGTACAATGGGATGGGACGCATCTGGGAGATGCTACGTAGGAATTGGAATCAGAGATGCAGGAATCATATCCTCACCTTTTCAGGTAATCTTTTAAATTCGAGGACGGATTTCTATTTAAGGGGGGAGAATATAACACCCCGTAAATTATCTAACTCACCGAATAATATTATTTAAACTAGATAGCTGATATTATTTGTGCCGAGGCTTTATTAATTTAAATTTGAGGATTTAGACACATTCTTGGATACTCTCTATTTTTGGACTCATTGGTAAAATATAAGTTTTTTACATAATTGTTTATATAGAAAGAAAAGAGGATAAAAAAAAGGGAAAGTTCGTAAGAAAAGGAAGGAAAAAGGAAAAGAAGAAAAGAAGAGAAAAGAGAAGAAGAAGGAGGGAAAACCCTAAAGCTTCAAATTCATCTTTATCCATCATCCATCCATAGAATCAACTCATTCTTCCCGTCAATCTTCATCTCTCGAGGTGGGTTCATAGTAAGATACTTTTGTTTTAGTTTTTGGTTGAGTTTTATAATTTACGAGCTTTTTGGGGTTTTGGTAGAAATCTTGAAAACTAATGATTTAACGGTTAGAAACTCGATTAAACCTAACTATATTGCCCATATTATGCCTATGAATATGTTTAGTGTTGTTTTCCTATGTTGGTGGGTGTTTTGGATGATTTTGGCATGGAATGATAGGTTTCCCGTAAGTTGAGATTTTTCTAGAAAATCCAGAGCTCGCTCAGCAAGCAAATGCAGGGAGTATCCTCGCTCAGCGAGCTGAAACACTCGCTCAACAAGACCTGGATGTTTCACTTTTGTTTTTAATTCTTAACTTTTGATCCGGGCATCCGATTTTTGTGTTCCGCATACCGAATCGAAGCTAAAAATATTTATAAATTGATAATGCCAAAAGATGTTATTTTTACCCGACTTTTCCCGACTTTTCTTATAATTGGAATTATGAAAACTTTGGAAGTATGAACTAATGGAGATAAAATGTACAACTTGTGAGATAGCTAGGACTTTCCCCCGGGCTAGTGTGTCTTGAGTATTTATATCGCTTTAGGATCCCCGTATTGTTCTTGATTAAGTCTCAACGTAGATACCTTTGCATTACGTTAGAGCATTCGTAAAGGCTAGAGCTACCGTTTTAAGGCACGTGATTTCAGGCTTTAGGTGGGTATTACATCGAGTCCCACGGGAAGCAAGGTTAGTGGCTTGAGGTGGGTATTACATTGAGTCCCACGAGAATCGAGTTAGTGGCTAGAGGTAGGTATTACATTGATGTCCCACGAGAAGCGGTTTAGTGGCTTGAGGTGGGTATTACATTGTGTCCCACGAGAAGCATGTTAGTGGCTTGAGATGGGTATTACATTGAGTCCCATGGGAAGTCTAGTTGAGCTACTTGAGGTGGGTATTTCACTGAGTCCCACGTGAAGTGTTATAGAGCGTTGTATGGACGTCTTCCGTTTTACTTTGGCTACTCTCGAGAATAGGCGTATGTGTTCGTGGAGTATTAGGTTTTGAACCCTTAGAGCTGAGAGAACTTTGAGAGAGGGAACTCACTGAGACGTTTTATCTCACCCCATGTTGATGTTGTTATTTCAGGTACTTCAGGTTCCGCAAAGGGTAAAGATAAGGCGATTTGATTATCTTTACTTGTTTGATAGCTTTGTCTTCCACTGTGGACTTTTGGGATCTTCAGATCTAGTTCTTAGACTTTTGTATTCATTTTGAACATCATTTATAATTTATAGCCTTGTTGTTAGTACCTTATGTTGTAGTGGTTATACTTATGCAATGTGTTGCTAAGAACTTATATATTTCAATACCAAACTTGAGTATATATATGAAAAATGTGCTTCTAAGTATGTCTTTTATATATGGGTATTACAGAAAATGTACCGTTGTCGTCAATTTTCTATTCTATTTTATCCTTTATAATTCTCTTAGGACGAATATTCATTAACATTTGGCACAAACAAAATGTTTCTCGATCCAACTCCGATATACCATCTGGTACCACATCCGTTTGACCTATCAAAACAGAACTGAATTCATCTCATGCATAATCTATACTTCCAGTCCCATAAACCGCAGTTAGACGGTGAAAAAAATCTGAAACCCGCATAATCAGAGCAACCCTTAGACCTTCCAACACCTCCCACGAAACAGCCGCCGTATTTGAAGAAAAATCCAAACCGATGCTACCAGATACCAAACTGGAAACTGCTGTTCTGCCAGCAACTAGAACTAAACTGATATGAGGCAAAAACAATCAGCAATCTGCATGACAGAACCAGCACTGGATGTTTCTGTATCCTCCCCCGAAATATCAACAACATTAGCGTTAAAACCCAAGCTGTCAAAACCTGCATTCAAACCGGAATCAGCTGCACTCCCATAATTATCAAGAACAGAGTTTTCCACAAAAAGCTCAGAATCATCAGGAGCATCAGCATAAACATCTTATGTATGCCTAAAATTTGTCCAAAAATCCTGAACGCCCACATCGCCCCACCGCCAACTTTCTTCATTCCAACCACCCATACTCGCCACTGAAACCTCCTTCAATTGCGATTCCATAAAAATGATCGGAAATAGACAAGAAAGAGCCCATTTACTTGTCTAATCTGACTTCCAAGATCCATACCCATCTCCAAGAACAACCCTACAGTTATCCAACAAAATATCCTCTGCACGACCATTCCTACAAGATATTAAATCTTTGAACCAATACGAAACTGACTTTATCTTGGTGATGTCAACCCGTTTATGCCACATCATCAATCTAATATCTCCATATCTAGCCTTATGAACTCGAAACCAAAGATCGTACGATCCCCCTAAAATACTTCACGTCCATTTTTTTAAGAGAGCTTCATTGAAAACATCCATCCTTTTCAAATAAAGCACGTCATTTAAGTAAGGTAAGCATAAATCTTTCCAATTAATCCAATGAATCCTACGATTCATATACGAGCTGCCCCAAAGGAACCTACATTGAATCCAAATCATATCCTTCCAAATTTTCACGGGAGCTTTGAAAAACGAGAGATGAAAAATTGCTAAACTACTAAGCACGAATTTTATCAAAGTAATTCTACCACCAAAGTACAATAGCCTCCCTTTCCACGACGAAAGTCTTCTTTCAAATTTAGAGAGAAAACCCGACCAAGAACTAATCCTTCTAGGATTTGAGCCTATCGGTATTCCAAGAAAAGAAAACTTATGGGATTCCGTTCTACACGAGAGAAAAATGGCCGCCGCTTCAAGAAAGCTATCTCCAACATTGATACCAATAAGCTTGCTTTTATGGAAGTTTATGCCAAGACCCGAAACCAATTCAAAAGCTCTTAGAATCCCCTTGATGGCCCAAATATGTCTCCAACTCCCATCCCCTGCCAATAAAGTGTCATCCGCATATTATAAAACATCAATGAAACACTTCCAATTAATGTCAAAATCGGCGAATTCCCATATGTTAACTTCATTTCTAATCAAGCCCGTCAAACCCTGCGTTACCAAAAAAAATAAAAACGGAGATAACGGATCACCTTGCCTTAACCCTTTTCCAACTACAAACTCCTTGGTTGGACTACCGTTAACCAAAATGGACATATTACTAGAAAACACCAAAGCCTTCATCCACCCCATCCACACTTCTCCAAAACCCATTCTCCTTATCATGTATCTAAGGAAATTATAGGACACGTTATTGTAAGCCTTTTCAAAGTCAACTTTAAAAAGAGTGCACTCTTTCTTTTCCTTGATTGCAAGGTCTACAACTTCATTTGCAACTAGAAATTCGTCAAGAAGTTGACGACCTGGAACAAAAGCCGTTTGACATGGGGAAATAATGGAATTAAGGACCGTCTTCAATCTCGAAGCCAAAAGCTTAGCCGATGCCTTATTGAGACAACCCACTAGACAAATAGGTCTATACTCATCAAGGCTCAAAGGATTATACTTCTTCGGAATCAAGGTTAAAAAATATAAAACAATAGAATTAGATAGAACAATATTAAGATGGAAATCCACAAAGAAATGATGGAAATCTTCTTTCAAGAAAAACCAACAATTCTTAATAAACGTGAACGTGTAACCATCCGGCCCCGGACTTTTAGATCCGCCACAACTCCACACCGCTTTCCTAATTTCTTCCTCCGAAAAAGGTACTTCTAACATATCCTTGTCCATTTGCGAAATAGCCTTAAAAACCACTCCATCCAAAAGAAGGACGAATTTTCTCTAATTCCACAAACTTCCTAGCAAAATGATCAAACACCTCCTCCCTCACCCCATCCACCGTATCCACCATACCTCCTTCTGTAATGATAGATCCCAAAAAGTTACGCCTCCTCCTATCTTTGATAACACTATGAAAGAAACGAGAATTATTATCACCTTCGTTGAGCCATTTTAATCTAGCCTTTTAAATAAGCATGTTCTCTTTAATTTTCAAATTCAACCAAAAATGAGATGTAGCCTCCCTATGTAAGTTGTTGATATCTCCCACTTGCGAAAAATCACACAAAGCAAGATATTCATCCCCATCATTAATCCCATTTACCCCAACTCCACCTCTAAATCAAACTTCCCAAACACTTCGATATTCCACCTTCTATGCTCGAATTTAAGCAAGCGAAGTTTCTCCTTAAGAACAAAATCACTTTTTCCATGAACTTTCAAATTTTTCCAAGCTTTCTCCATGAAAAGTAAAAATTGCTTATCTCCAAACCATTCATTATTGAACTTGAAAGTTTTAGATCTCCAATTGGAAAAATCCGACATCAACCAAACTGGGTAATGATCTGAAACATCCCTCAAGCCAATCAATTTCTCTAAAATACCCCATCTTATTATCACGCTTTCCGAAACTAGGAAACGATCCAGCCTGCTCATGGATAAACCATCCCCATTATGCCAAAAATATTTCTTTCCCTTACATGGGACATTAACTAAATCACAATCAGAAATAAACTCCGAGAACTCTCTCGCTTCAGACCACCTATTATCTCTCGCCCAACCCTTCCTTTCTCTACTATCGACAATAACATTGAAATCTCCCTCTATGATCCACTCTCCATCCGAGAATCTAGATTTCAAAAGGATCAAATCTCTCCACAACTTCCTTTTTAAGGAAATATCACAAGACAAATACACATTCATAATATAGTAATAAAGTGCTTCCTCCTCACTTTCAAGTCGGGGTAACCATCTCCCTTAAAGCTAGTAATCAATTACACATTAGGATTCCATAAAATTATCAAACCTCTGGAGGCTCCATTGAAGCTAGAAAAAGATTAACCAACCTCCTTATTCTAAAAACTCCAAGAAATATCTTCACAAACAAACTGAAGTTTAGATTCTTGGTCAGAAAAATATGAACATTGCCTTTAACTATAACTTGGCTAATTCGCTTCCTCTTCAAACGACTACCTCCCCCTCTAATTTTTAAGGTACCAATAATCATTGGTTCCTAATTGAGTTCGCCTTCCCTCCATCTTTGAGTGACATTTTCCCTTTTTCAAGATCCTCCAATTTGGATACGTAGTCCAATTTCGACTTTGAAACAACAACTCCTATATTTAAAAGGGCCTCTGTAACACCCCATTGCTACCCGACTTTATAACTCAAAATCAGAGTTATATAATTTTATCGACAAACATGGGATATCACATTTTCAATCTTTTAAAATCAAATAACAACTTTAATAATATAATAACTTTGAAAAATAACGCAGCGAATCAACATGTTTCAACTCTTAAACAACTTCAAATAAAGCAATCATCAAAATAATATCAACTTGGTTCTTCAACATGAAACAACTTAACACTAATTCACAAACTTAAACAATGTCATAAAAGCAAAACAAGCGTTTATCCCCCCAAAGTGCTACGTATTAGAGCGACAACCGCCAACTCGAAGCTACTAAGTACTGGACTCTTGGTTACCTGCATGTTACCAACAGAGGGCAACATTCAAACAGAAGGAGTGAGATATCGAATAACATAAACAAGATACGATAATCAATATGTACACGAGATAATCATATAATCACACCACTTCACACGACAAGCAACTTCAACATACAACTACATTCAACCAACAATGTAATCATTATGCAACTCGATAAGACTCAACTTATATGCATGTGGTACCATTTAGAGTAAACTCCCAACTTGAAACATTGCCAGGTTATCGAGGAATTATCAACTTATTTGCCAATCCAGGCCAACTTGAATTGAGCATACGCTCCAACATGAAATATTAATCTTCCCGAAAATCGGGACAACACAGCTTATAATAACTTTAACACCACTTCAACGTGAAAACGAAAATTTACGGCTTTAATCAGGTAAATTACTAAATTAATTATTTTAAACTCTCAATTTTTTTTCTAAACAACTTATTTTATCTTTACTTTAAGTCTAAGATCAATCCAACTTGAAACGGATGCGAAAACAGGTCGAATCGCAAAAAACTGCATTTTTCCGCACCTTCCCTGCTCATACGCGTATGGCATCCTTCATACGTGTATGGCCCTAAAGGGATACGCGTATGGCCTGCGTAATAGGGACTGTTACGCGTATGGCCTTGTCTGTTACGTGTAACACCTGATCTGTTACGCAAATGACCAGAATGCCTTATATTTAAATCCTGCTATGATTTCTCACATTTTCTTCATTTTGTTCAATCTTAATTGGGTTTCTACATCGATTTTAATCTCAAAAAATCATGTATCAATTAATCTATCAAATTCTATGGTTGATTTTACGAACCCTAACTTCTTCTACAAGAATCTCTGCAACTAATCAGTCCAACAACAACACAGAAACAACAGCATTTATCACAACATGAACAACAAAATTCATCAGGAAATATCAACACGAAATCAACCACAACATTCATACAAATCACAACAACAAAATTACACGAAAATCCCAACCTACATACAATCATCTAGTCCTAGTTATGGAATTCAAACCCCAATCTTACCTTGGATTGAAGGCAGCTCGAATTCACCGCAAAAATTCCCGTGAAAATCTTTGACCTAGCCTCTCCTTGATCTCTCTCTAAGGTTGTTCGTCTTACAAAAATTCTGATTAGTCTAATTAGGTTTTTCAACTTGTTTTTACTAAATTCTCACTAATACACTTAATTACTATGGGCCTAATTAGCACCCCTAACATTAATATTCTCATACAACAAAACCAAGCTCAACTTAATATTATCTCTATAATTATTATTATTATTCGACTTAATTAATTAAATCCAACTTAATCAACTTAAGGTACTCAAACACAACTTAACCCGCGACATAAAAATCAACTTAAACGGCTTAAACAACTTAACGACAAGGACGAAAAAACAACACATAACAACTTATAATCGGGAAAATACGCAATAATATTTAATTTAATTAATTAATTAAATACGTGCGTTACAACTCTCCCCCACTTAGAATATTTTTGTCCTCGAAAATCTTACCTCGCCCAAACAACTCAGGATATGATTCTTGCATCTTGCTTTCTAACTCCCAAGTTATACTTTCTCCCGCAACGCCCAACCAAACAACCTTCACTAAAGCAATCTCTTTGCCTCTTAAAGTCTTCATTTCACGACCCTCAATTTGTACCGGCATAGTCTCCATGGTGAGATTATCCAGTACTTGCACCTCATCCATACTAATCACATGAGAAGGGTCTGAAATATAATTCCGGAGTTGCGTCACATGGAACACATCATGCAAATTCGACAAGTTCAGCGATAAATCCACTCTATAAGAAACATTTCCAACTCTATCTAAAATCTGATACGGAGCAATAAAACGATGAGTAAGCTTCTTAGATTTCACAGACGTAACTCTCAAGAATACATGCTCACCAGCTTGAAATTCAAAATCTTTCCTTCACTTATCATGATAACTTTTTTGCTGACTTTGAGAAGCCTCCATCTTCTCTCGAATCAACTTCACCTTCTCGGTAGTCTCTCGAACTATCTCCAGTCCAAGCACTACAATCTCTCCAGATTCATACCAACACATTGGGGTCAAACATCTCCGACCATGCAACGCCTCAAAAGGTGCCATTACAATACTAGAATGATAACTGTTATTATATGTGAACTCGATCAACGAAAGATAAGTATCCCACGAACATCCCTGCTCATTTACATAAGCTCTCAACAAATCCTCCAATGAATGAATCGTCCTCTTCGTTTGACCATTTGTTTGAGGATGATAAGCTAGACTTAGTCTCAACTTAGAACCCAACGTTTCTTGCAAACCCTTCCAAAATTCTGACATAAATCTCGGATATCTATCTGACACAATACATAAAGAAACACCATGAAACTTTACAATCACTCTAACATAAACCTCAGCCAACTTCGATAGTGGAAAACTGATGTTAATATGAATAAAATGAGTCGACTAAGTAAGCCTATCAACAAACACCCAAATCGAATCAGGTCCCCTTGGAGTATTAGGTAATCCCATTACAAAATCCATATAAATGTTATCCCATTTCCATTCTGGAATTTCCAACGGTTGCATCAGACCAGCAGGCTTCTGATGTTCAACTTTCGACTTCTCACAAATCAAACAAGCATACACAAAACACGCTACGTCATTCTTCATCCCAGCCCACCAAAATAACTTCTTCAAATCTTGATACATCTTAGTCACTCCTGGATGAATACTCAAATTACTTCTACGGCTTTCCTCAAGTATCATCTTCTTCATATCTTCATTATCGAGAATACATATCCGATCATGAAACCTTAAAAAACCATGCACATCCAACTTAAAACCATTTTTTTCCAATTCACGACAATCAATCATGATATCCACTAGTTTCACGTCCAACTTTTGAGCTTCTCTAATATTGACCATAAAATCATTATTAATCTTTAGCATACCCAACATAACATTCTTCGGCGTCACTTCGCAGACTAAACTCATGTCTCGAAATTGCTCAATCAACTCTAACTCCTTAACCATCATTGCTGACATATGCAACGTCTTCCGACTTAAAGCATCAGCTACAACATTAGCTTTACCCGAATGCTAATTTAAACCAAAATCATAGTCTTTCAACAATTCCAAACATCTTCGTTGCCTCGTATTCAACTCTTTCTTATCAAACAGATACTTCAAACTCTTATGATCACTAAACATTTCAAATCTAGAACCATAAAGATAATGCCTCCAGATCTTTAATACAAAAACAACTACAGAAAGTTCCAAATCATGCGTAGGATAGTTCTTCTCATGAACCCTAAATTGTCTCGACGCATAAGCAATCACTTTACCATTCTGCATAAGAACACCTCCTAAACCATCAACGAAGCATCACAATACACAACAAATGCTTCTTCTGAATTAGGTAGAGTTAACACTGGAGTCGATGTTAATCTCTTCTTCAACTCTGCAAAACTGTATTTGCATTGGACATCCCACACAAACGCTTTACTCTTACAAGTCAACCGAGTCAACGGAAGTGCTAACTTAGAAAATCATTCAATAAATATTCGGTAATAACTGGCCAATCCCAAGAAACTTCTAATCTCAATAGCCGACTTTGGAGTTTCCCACTGCAACACATCATCTATCTTAGAAGGATCTACAACAATACCACTACCCACAATCACATGACCAATAAAACTGACTTCCTTCAACCAAACTTCACACTTAGACAACTTTGCATACAACTGCTTCTCCTTCAAAACATTCAATAATGTTCTCAAATGTTCTGCATGTTCTTCTTCTGTCTTGGAATAAACCAAAATATCATCAATAAATACAACCACGAAACGATCCAAATACATATGAAAAATAAGATTCATGTACTCCATGAATACTCCCAGCGCATTAGTCACACCGAAAGGAATCACCGAATACTCGTAATGTCCATATTGTGTTCTGAACTCCGTCTTCTGAATATCCTCATTTTTCACCTTAATCTGATGATAGCCCTGTCTCAAATCAATCTTGCTAAAAATACGAGCACCTACCAACTAATCCATCAAATCATCTATTTGTGGTAACAAGTACTTGTTCTTAATCGTCACTTTATTCAACTGTCTATAGTCCACACAAAGCCGCATACTTCTATCTTTCTTCTTAACTAACAATACTGGAGCTCCCCACGGTGATACACTTGGTCTCACAAACTTTTTCTCAAGCAACTCTTCCAATTGCTTCTTTAATTCAACCAACTCAGATGCAGACATCATATACGGTGCCATAGACACAGGTCTAGTATCAGGTACAAGATCAATCGCAAACTCAACTTCTCTTTCAGGTGGCACATCAGTAATTTCATCAGGAAATTCACTCACTACTTGCAACTCTTCAATCTTAGATTTATTTTCTATGGATAACGACGCCATCAACGTAAACATCTGAGCTTCCTTGTTCCTTAACTTCTGCAATTCTCTAAACGACATTAATCCAACTTCTTCCTCTTCTGGAGTAGAAAACCTCATCGACTTACGAAACCAATTAATATGAACATAGTTATACTCTAACCAGTTCATACCTAGGATCACATCCATCCCAGTCAACGACAAACACACCAAATCAACATAAAGGTCTCTATCAAAGATAGACAACAGACAACTCAAACAAACTAGAGAATTAGTCACCGATCCCTTAGCTAGAATCTCTACGACCATTTCCCCATTCATCTCAGACAACTTAAGACCCAACCTCTTAACATAATCTGCAGCAATAAAACAACGGGTAGCACCCGTGACAATTATAGTGATTAAAGGGATACTATTAATGAAACACGTACCTCTGATGAGCTTGTCCTCATTAGTTGTTTGAGTCCCAGCTAAAGCGAACATTTTCCCTCCAGACTTTGCTTTCTTCCACTTTGTGCACTTGCTACCAATATGCCCTTCTTCGCCATAGTTAAACATATCACCTTTTTATGGGACAATCAGATATCGCATGCCTAACTTTTCCACAACGGAAACAATGCTTCACCTCAACAGTGCACGCATTACTCTTGTGTCCCGGTTTCCCACACTTAAAACAAACAATACCAGTAAGAGCATCTCCCACACTAGTTCTCTGACCTAGAGCAACTTTCTGCTTACCCTTACCAACTGGAGCATCATAAGGCTTGCCACGGTTCAGCAAATTCTTACCTCTCCGATCAGTAACAATCTTGTAATGAGCATTGTTATCTTCCTCAAATATTCTGCAATTATCCACCAGATCAGCAAAAACACGAATCTTCTGATACCCCACAACTTTCTTAATCTCAGAGCGCAACCCGTTCTCAAACTTGATGCACTTTGAAAACTCAGCAGTCGTTGCATCATGGTGAGTATAAAACTTTGACAACTCCATGAACTTTGCAGCATAATCCGTTACCGACATACTTCCCTGCTTCAGCGCAAGAAATTCAATCTCTTTCTTACCACGCACATCTTCAGGGTAATACTTCCTCATAAATTCCCAACGAAAAATGGCCAAAGTGATCTCTTCACCTACAACTTCCAATCTTTCTCTGGTCTCCAACCACCAGTCACCAGCTTCAACTGCCAACATATGAGTCCCATAACGAACCTTCTATGCTGGAGTGCAATCCATCACGCGGAAAATCCTCTCAATTTCTTTCAACCAAACCAATGCAGCATCAGTGTCATACTTGCCCTTGAAGGTAGGCGACTTCTCCTTCTAGAAAGTCGCAAAGGTACGAGACTCGTCATTCCCGCCAGCATTCGGCAAGTTCTGCACAGCCTGAGCCTTTGCTTGCATTGCAACATCCATCACAACATCATTTCTTCTAGCAATCTCAACTTAACACTACAACACAACAAAAGTTAGAACCACATACAATACTTAAATGGTAGACAACTACAACTCGACACTTGATCTGACAGACCGACCTGCTCTGATACCACTAATGTAACACTCCATTTCTACAATTTTATCGATAAACATGGGATATCACATTTTCCAACTTTTAAAATCAAATAACAACTTTAATAATATAATAAGTTCGAAAAACAACGCAGCGGATCAACATGTTTCAACTCTTAAACAACTTCAAATAAATCAATCTTCAAAATAATCTCAACTCTGTTCTTCAACATGAAACAACTTAAAACTAATTCACAAACTTAAACAAAGTCATAAAAGCAAAACAAGCGTTTATCCCCCCGAAGTGCTAGTATCAGAGCGACAACCACCAACTCGAAGCTACTAGGTACTTGACTCTTTGTTACCTACACGTTACCAACAGAGGGAAACATTCAAACAGAAGGGGTGAGATATCGAATAACATAAATAGGATACGATAATCAATATGTAAATGAGATAATCATATAATCACACCACTTCACACAGCAAGCAACTTCAACATACAACTACATTCAACCCCCAATGTAAACATTATGTAACTCGATACGACACAACTAATATGCATGTGGTACCATTTGGAGTAAACTCCCAACTTGAAACATTGCCAGGTTATCGAGGCATTATCAACTTATTTGTCAATCCAGGCCAACTTGAATTGAGCATACGCTCCAACTTGAAATATGCACATGTATGCAACTATGAATGGCATACATCAACAACAACAATATAATCATCAACTTATCAACCTAACGACTTGAAAAACTTAGCAACCTGAATCAACATTGGTCATAGGACCTACATCTTATTAATTTTCCCAAAAATCGGGACAACACAGCTTATAATAACTTTAACACCACTTCAACGTGAAAACGACAATTTACGACTTTAATCCGCTAAATTTCTAAATTAATTATTTTAAACTCTCAAATCTATTCTAAATAACTTATTTTATCTTTACTTTAAGTCTAAGATCAATCAAACTTGAAACGGATGCGAAAATAGGTCGAATCGCCAAAAACTGCATTTTTTCGCACCTACCCTGCTCATACGCGTATGACCTCCTTCATACGCATATGGCCCTAAAGTGATATGCGTATGACCTGTGTAATAGGGAGTGTTACGTGTATGGCCTTGTCTGTTACGCGTAACACCAAATCTATTACGCAAATGACCACAATGCCTCAAATTTCAATCCTGCTACGATTTCTCACATTTTCTTCATTCTGTTCAATCTTAATTGGATTTCTACATCGATTTTAATCTCAAAAACTAATGTATCTATTAATCTATCAAATTTTATGTTTGATTTTACGAACCCTAACTTCTTCTACACGAACTCTGCAACTAATCAGTCCAACAACAATAAAGACAGTCTCACAACACAAAAACATCAGCAATTATCACAACATGAACAATAGAATTCATCAGGAAATATCAACACAAAATCAACCACAACATTCATACAAATCACAACAACAAAATTAAACGAAAATCCCAACCTACATACGATCATTTAGTCCCGATTATGGAATTCGAACCCCACCCTTACCTTGGATTGAAGGCAACTCGAATTCACCGCAAAAATTCCCACGAAAATGTTTAACCTAGCCTCTCCTTGATCTCCCTCTAAGGTTGTTCTTCTTACAAAATTTTTGATTAGTCTAATTAGGTTTTTCAGCTTGTTTTTACTAAATTATAACTAATCCACTTAATTACTATGGGCCTAATTAGCACCTTCAACATTACTATTCTCATACAACAAAACCAAGACCAACTTAATATTATCTCTATAATTATTATTATTATTATTCGAATTAATTAATTAAATCTGACTTAATTAACTTAAGTGACTCAAACACAACTTAACCCGCAACATAAAAATCAACTTAAACGGCTTAAACAACTTAATGACATGGACGAAAAAACAACACATAACAACTTATAATCTGGAAAATACGCAATAATATTTAATTAAATTAATTAATTAGATACGGGCGTTATAGCCTCCCAAAGTTTCTCACCCACCAAAGAACTCATATTCTTCCTCATTTTGGAATTACTCCTTAAAATACAAGAATATTCAGAATTTGCGCCATGAAACCGGTTGTTATTTTAACTGCTACTCACCTTTGTCTCTTCTGGGGTCGAGCCACACATAGTAGGAAACCCTTCCGAAGTAGAAATGGGGTCAGACGTCGGAGAATTTTTATGTATTCTTGCCTTACTTTTCTTCTCCCTTTGGCTTCTTCTAATCCCCATGAAATCTTTCTAACTTTTGTATTTAATTATCTTCAAAGGATTTTTTAAACCATTTGGTCCCCAATTTCTAACACCTTCATAGCATCCCATGACCCTCTATCATCCTTTGTCTCTTCTGGGGTCGAGCCATGCATGGTAGCAAACCCTTCCAAAGTAGAAATGGGGTCAGACGTCGGAGAATTTTTATGTATTCTTGCCTTACTTTTCTTTTCCCTTTGGCTTCTTCTAATCCCCATGAAATCTTTCTAACTTTTGTATTTAATTATCTTCAAAGGATTTTTTTAAACCATGTGTTCCCCAATTTCTAACACCTTCATAGCATCCCGTGACCTTCTATCTACCTCCACGTTGTTTAGTGAATCATATTGAAGAAATAACAAATTATTATCTTGGGCCCCACCCCTTGTCTTATCTGCAACCCCTCCCTGTCCTTGCCTATCTTCTGAATATTTCTGCAATCTACTTTGCAAGACCTATCGCATAGACTGTCCATATAAGTACAAGGTTTGGACACACGCAAATTATTTTTTTCCTTGTTTACCGCATCATCAAAAGAAACATAAGTATTGGAATTGTTGTTACCATCTCATTTTCAGCAACTTTCTTAACTAAACCATCTCCCTCCCAACTCTTCCTACTAAAATTTCAAGGAATAGTGTCGTTAGAACGTTGCGTCTCATAGTCGACAAATTCTTCTTCCCACTCAACACAATGACTGTGTTTGTCAGAAAATCACTTTTTTCCACCTAACTTCCAAAATCTGAATCACTAGACGAAGTACCAATCATCACCTTGTTGTGTGTCTCCTCTCCAAGATTTAAACTCAAAGGGTCGAACGAATCTCCTTTCAATTGTAAATTGTATTCCTTGTCATCTATAAGCACCACATAAAACTTATGAAGCTTGAAGGTCATGGGGACTTTGACCAACACCTTGGCCACATCTATCTTGTTCCTCTTTGAGGTATCGTCACAGCAAATAAAACTTCAGAAGGAGTTCAAAAGAGCCTCGAAAAAATCCACCTCCCAAACATGGCAAAGTATTGACTCCAATGGTGCTAAAGTATTGACTCCACTAGAAACTTGCTTTCATTCTCTAATGGTGCTAAAGTATTGACTCCACTAGAAACTTGCTTCATTGATGAAATATTTCAGAGCTCCCGATTCTAACTCTTCTAGCAAATAAAACTTCAGAAGGAGTTCAAAAGAGCCTCGAAAAAATCCACCTCCCAAACATGGCAAAGTATTGACTCCAATGGTGCTAAAGTATTGACTCCACTAGAAACTTACTTTCATTCTCTAATGGTGCTAAAGTATTAACTCCACTAGAAACTTGCTTCATTGATGAAATATTTCAGAGCTCCCGATTCTAACTCTTCTAGCAAGCACAAATTAGATCCCAAAGGAGTAACTTTTAGATAAAAAAAAACCTCCATTTCAAAGTTTCTCTGCATGTTGTAAGGCATTCCAGGTAATAATGTAATACAAATGCATGCCCTTTTCATCTTCTCCATCTTATCTGAATTTGAAGAGTGCTTAAAAGTAGTATGCATGTTCTTGTTATTCATCACCTCCGTAAACGTTCTATCTGACCCAACTCTGATTATATCTTTTGGATGGAAACTAAAATCTTTAACTACTTCCTATCGAAGCCTTCTTGAATCTGCATACACTTTATTGTTCTCTAGCTTCTCCATCACCATTTTCCTCTCAAATCTTGGTGGATTGGCATGAATCTTCATTTCGTCGATAATTACATTATCAAGCTTAACACCCAAAATACGAGCATCTTCTACTTCTGAAAATCATGCAAAGCCAAAGCATTTTCCGAACTTGTTTCTATTCGGAGAAATCATCACCTCAAAAACATTTCTGATACAACAGAATAAAATGAATAAATCTCTAGCATTGATCCTATCAGGAAACTCCAAAATGAAAAATGATCTATCTCCCTCCACCGCCTCAACTCCCACTGATTTTCCGCCATACAGGAACACATCCCATTTTGCCGCCTTTTGATAACTCGAATTCATATCGATTATTTAATGTGATTTCCGATTACGTAATATGTTTATTTATCTATTTTGGACAATATTACGCGTAAATTGTGTTTGTTTTGCAGACATTTGATCAAACATGTCATTTGGAGGCAAAAATGCAAAAGGAAGCTTTAAGATCAAGAAACCATGGCAAAACAGAAGGAAAACAACAGAAAAAACGCATTTCTGCATTTCAACTGTCAAACAATCGTCTCCACCACCAGAGGACCGTCTCAAGCTTAGACGATCAACTTGGAGTTGAGTTGGTCGTCTCATTTCCAAAGATTCCTGTCTCAAATATCAAACGTTTATCTCAATTAATTATGCAGAAACGTAAAAGCCGTAACAGACGAAACAAAAGTAAAAATTAAAAGAGATTATTTCGTTCATGTGGAGAAGTTTCCTCACCCTAATCAACTCGGTCTATGCAACTCAGTCTCAAGCCCAATCGGAGTCCAAGCCTATTTTTTCTCAATAAACCCTACCTCACTACTTATAAATAGAGCTCTCTGCCATTACAACGGGAGAACTTCGTTTTACTTCCAATTGCTGCCATTTATTCCGTTTGAAGTTCACTTTTATTTTTCAGTATTCATTTGTTTTTTTATTTCCTTTACGAAACCTTAGTGATAGTTTCCGCCATTAGGAAACTATCACCATTTTTATTGTTTCTAGCCACTACATTATTGTTTTCATTTCCAGTTTCGAAGTTTGGTTGATCAAGGATATTGAAACCAGGTTTCTTATTTTAATGCTTATTTATTTATTTATTTATTATCGCATTTATTTAGATTATATATTACTTCTCCTTCTACCTTTCTTCATTTAATATGTCTACTTAAATCGTTAATCGGTATGTAATTGTAAAACCGGAACGAATTCGATAGAATTAGGCTAAAACCTTAAATTAAGTTATAATCTGGTTTTGATTTCTTGTTTTAATGGACTTTTGTTACGAGAGTAAGAGAGTACTAAAGATTAGGATTAAGAACACAATCAGATAGCTAAAATCGAGCATTAGTTTTAAACACAACCGAAGCGCTTTAAAACCAATTAGAATCTTTAGGTTTCCAAAAAGTATTTCTAACTTGAATTGACACAACGAGAGCGCTCAATTGAACTTAGGAGTATATTATTAGGCAAGACCACGAGAGTGTGAGTTGAGGACTTTTAAATCGAGAGTTTCTATGGAGAGATAACTTAATAAACCTTAATAAGCTGACCCTCTATTGAATTCGCGAAGGCGAAATCAATTACGTACTAATAATTTATATCATTAATTTAATTTAATTAATTCTAAATCCTTTAAAACCAAAAACATCGCTCGCCTTAGCTAAACATAGCAACACCCGACAACACTAGGTTGATTATCGAGTCTCTGTGGGATCGATATCTTTTATTACTATGTGATAGATTGTGCACTTGCAGTTAGTAACCGTTAGACTCAGAAAGTCGCGACCAAGTTTTTGGCGCTGTTGTCGGGGACTTAGATTTAGTCAAAAGTGCATTAAGTTGTTGTGCGTCTAGGCTAAGGCAACAAATTTACCTATTCTTTGGCGATTGTATGCCCAATACTCGCTCCTGAGGCAAAGACTAAGAACCCCCGATCGACGAAGTAGAACGTTTCTTAAGTTCGACACGCCGAGCCGAACCCAACAAAATCCTTAATCCTGAAATTATTATACCATAACCAGTTGAAGAACCAACCAAGGCCGAAGAAAATAGAGGACCACCTTGTTCACTCAAGTCCTATGTGTAAACACCCCAAATTTGCCCTCACCCATTCACACCATGGCTTGTGACTCTTTTCATTTGCATAAGTTCAACCATAGCATCTCATATTGCATTTTTGTTTCACTGCATTAATTCAAAGCCATATGCATCTAGGGTTAGTGATTTGAGCCTTCCCTGAGCCATTTGAGTCACTCCAAAGGTCTTCAATCATCTCAAGAGGGTCCATGTATGTTCAAGCATCATATTATATCCTCACAAGGTCAAGAAAGTCAAAGAATCACAAGAACTGAGGAAGGTGTGGAAGCAGAGCCAAGTTTAACTGCACAGATGACCTAAAATTAGGGTTTTGGTTTCAGAGGCCATAACTCCAAATTTTTTGGTCATTCTTGTTTCTAATGGTCTCTATATGTTATGAGGATCATGCATATCAATTTTCATGAAGAAATTCAATGGGGAAGGCATCTGATCATAAGGTGACTTCTTGAGCAAGTCAGTGCAAAATCAGGGCATTTGAGGCCCCCAATGACCCAACCAAAGGGGTTTCTCCATCATTTTGAATGTGTATGATCTTTATTTGATCATAGAAGGTGTTAGAAGTTCACAAAATTGAAGAATTTCAAGCCATTTGCAAAGTTGCCTTATTGGGAAAGTGACTTATAATGTAAACTTGCCATTTTGGGAAAGTTTTTCAACCTCCTCTTTTTGATTCAAAAAGGCTTCAAATGGAAAATCTTTGGTCATGAAAGTTGTAGATTGGATCCTCCCATTTTCAAAAAGTACAAGAACCCATTCTAATTCATTTTGGATCAAAAGTTATGGCCTTGCAAAGTTGGACAAAATCACTAAAAATTCACTTTTACACCAAAGGAGGAAAGTTGCAAAACCTCATACCAAGGCCAAATGTGACTTCAAACCAGCTTCTAATCATCATACAAACACAATGCAATGCCTAAAAGTCAGAATTGGCCCAAGGATTCCCAAGTTTCATGACTTGTGCATGAAGAAATCAAGAAAGGGCCAAACTTAGTGAAAATTGCAAAAACCCCCATAAACTTCAATCCACTTGCTGGTTTGCCTCAATCTCATTTCCATGGTCATCCTTGAATCAAGCTGCAGCAGACATGCCTTTGTTCTAGGCCTGAAACTGCCCATACCTCAAAGGACACCTAACCTTGACTTTTTGCAAAACAAGCCATACCAATCAGCATAGCCCACAACAACTCTATGGCCTATGAGAAGTTGATACATGGACCAAAAGCAACTCAACACACCACACAACACAAGCTGAAACCTCCCATAACACAGCATTCACCAAAATCCTCTCTTATGCATTTTTCTTCGAATCTCAACACACAAGCCTCAAACCTCAAAACAAATTCCACAGAACAACTCACCATAACCTTCTGATCATCTCCCAACCATCACTTTGCCCTAAAACCTTCACAATCAGAAATACGATTTTCACCTTGCACAAACTGAGATTCTGTAATCTTCATTTTGAGGCCACAAGAACTCCAGCTAAGCATCACAAACACTTGGGGGATATCATTAGAGAAGTTTTGAAGCAAAGAAACAGCCAAACAGTGCCACCTTCGAAAGCTTCAGCTCAGGTAACCTCAAGAACAATTTTTCCAGAAGTTTGATTTTAGGTTATAAACTTGTTCCTCATGTTGCCCTGATCATGTTGATGCTTTTATTTTTGAAAATGGTTGAATTTTGAGGATTTTGATCTGATTTTGCCCGTGAAATGTATTTTGATCTGATTCTCTTAATTCATGAAAAATAAATGATTTTTGTTGTGGGGTTTAGATTCAGTGATGTATAAGGGTTGATTCTGGAGAGTTTGATGAGTTTTTGTTGCGTATTGAGTGAGATTAGAGAAGTGGATGGCCGGAGAAGATGATTGGAACACTGTTCCGGTCACCTGAAAATCATTAGGGTTCAGATTAGGTCTTAATTGCGTAATTAGTGAGTTTGAATGTGAGCCGTCCATTAGCGCGCGAAGTCAATTCCCTCCCCTTTTTGTTTGAATCTCAGCCACTGGATTAGATTACTTTCATTAATTCATATTTAAAATTCATTTTAATTGCCTTTTCTTTATCATTTTATTAAAAATAGCAAATCACCTCTTAAAAATCTCATTTTTTGCACCATGGCATAAAATATTTTTCTCATTTTGAAAATATTTTTATTTTTATTTTTTGCATTAAAAATTATTTTTAAATCATTTAAGTGTTTATTTTTAATTAGTTAATGGAAATTAATTAATTAAAAATGCATTTAGGTATTTAAAAATCAGAAAAAAATTCACATTGCATTTTAAAACATTTAGAAACATTATCAAACTCTCAAAACAAATTTCTTTTTGGTCCTTGATGTATTTTGACATTTTTCATTGGAATAAAAGTTATTTAAAGGCAATATTTTGGTCCTAACTTAAAAAATTTCATTCTGCCTAACCATGAAGAGTTTGATGATGGTTCTTCTTGCATTGCATCCTTCATATCATGTAGTTTCTAGGGTAAAATTGGTTTGAATTTATCTTTCATTTTCAATTTAATGAGCATTTTTCCTTTTGAAGTGCCTTGAAACCCTAGTTGACTTGAGAAAATTATAACTTCCATTAGATTAGGAGTTAGGTCCCCTCCTTTGGGAAGTGAATTTGTGTATGGTTAGGCTTCCTTTGATCCCACTTTCAATTTTTTATCATGTCATTTTCTTCTGGTTTTGAATTTTTGTGTTGCATGTTGTTCATAAACCCTAATTCTTGCTTTCCTTTGACTCCATCTCCCATATGCTTGCATTCATAAACTTGCCATGACATTTTGTGCATCCATATGACATATAAGACATCTTAGGACATATTAGAATCATGTTTGATCATTGCATCTTTCATTTTCCATGTTGTGCTTTCATATCATTTCATAAACTTTCATGAACTTTCATGGTTCAAACATGATTCATTTGCATCCTCATCCTTGTATGATCATCCACAACTCTTGACATGTGTTTGCATCATCTCTTAGCTTCATTGACATCATGTTTATGCTTCTGACTTTGGTTTGCATCAATGCATTCATATCATTTTCATTGCATTTCATTTCTTGTTACTAACTTTTCAGGTGGTAAGTCATTGAGAAGTGAATTTTCCTTCACTTCTCATAATCTCTTCTCATCTCTCTTATGCATCATTGCTGCATTTTATCTTTGTATTAGAGTGAGCTTGCTCATTCATGTTCATCTCTTACTTTCTTTCTTCAGACAACTTATCTTCTTAAGTGAAGTAAGTTGTCTTATTTCTTTCTGCTCCTCTTCCTTTCATCTGCTTCTTTCCTGGTGGTTTTTTTTCTCCTGAAGATCTTTTGCAAGCCTCATAAACCCTAGGAACAACCAAGCATGATCATGATTAGGGTTTGATTAGTCCCCCCACTAGTTTTACCTTTGTGTCATCTTTGAGTCTTCTCTTCTCATCTCATAATCAAGGACTAAACCCTAAAGGTTTTAAGGCTTTGTGATTCAGCTTATGCCTGCATCCTTCTATTAGGATGGAGTGTATAACTTTAATCCTAAGTGTTAAACCCTTAATGTGTTTAAATCCTTTAATCAATCCACCTAATAATCATTAAGACACCAAGCTTGTAACTTGGGCCTTGCATTAGGGTTCTAATTCTTCCTTAAATGGTTAAGAAGGACTAACCCTAGTGTTAATGGACAAGTCCCCCTCAAGTTGTCTTACAAACCATAAAAATCACTTCTTCATCTTATCATTAACTAAAATCCACTCTAATAAAGGCTTTGTTTTGTCATGAGGTTAATCTCTAATCATGGATTAAGTTGAGGAGCCTTTCTCAGCTTAAATGTTCTCATCTATTATCCTTCTATTAGGATAGTGTAATGAGTCCATTAAATCCTTGATTATGGCTTAAACTCATTACTTAACACTAAATAAAAACACCAAAAACATCTAAGTAATTACAAGTAGGTTAATGATCTTAATCCTACATCATGGTGATTAAGTGTGAGGTGTTTACTTCACACTTAAGGTATTCACATTACCCCTAATCAGAGGGAGGATGTGATGAGTTTACTAACCCTTGGTTTAGGCTTAAGCTCATTTTCTTACGACAAACTCCAAAAAGCAATAAAAGATTGAAAACACAAAAACAAACAATAACCGTCTCCTCCGGGATTCTTTTCTCATCTCATTCACTCACAAACGAGAACTTGCTTCTTCCGTCTAATTCAAGACAGTTAGCACCTGAGCCAGACAGGTCATACACTTGAGCATAGACAAGTAAGCACTTCATCAGTCAATTTATCTTTCAGTCTCTTTGAGTCGAACTACGGTGTTCTGACTTCCTCATTGCACGAGAGGATACGTAGGCATAACTTAACAGTTATCGAACAAAAGTCTCTGTATATTCCCCCTCTTTCCAGCATTATTCTTTAAGCCTCATAGTCTTGAGCATTTCATTCTTGTTCTCACACTGACACTTCTCTTATACATTTCACTTTTATTTTACATTGACACTTTCATTCTTTCCCAGCTTTGATACACACATGGCACTGACACTACCCCTTTTAAACAGAAATCTTTTAAGCGTGGATCCCGTCGAGTACGGCGGACAATCTGGGTGCTAATACCTTCCCAGGTTGTAACCAACCCCCTTTCTCAGTATCTCTGGTTCGCAACCGTCTTATCCGTATCTTTCTAGGTTTATGCAGCATTACCTTTCCTTCGGGATAAAAATGCCTAGCTGGCGACACTTTTCATTCGTTCTCCTTTCGCCTATCGTTCGCGTCTGTACCCCATTTGACTTAGCCTCATTTGGTGGGAGCGACAGCTTGGCGACTCTGCTGGGGACCCTTATACTGTAACCAGGGCTTCTGGTTCTTTTTGTGGGTTCCTCCTAGCGCTTGTTTGATCTGTGTTTACTAGGGTGTTATGTGTTATGTGTGTTTATTTATTTTGCTTTATGTACAACTTTATTTATTGCTTTCTTTACAGTTTTACATTTTTCATACTGTCATTATCATTGCTGGATCTGGCTTTCTGTTTTGGTGGATGGGGTTTCATTGGGAGTTTAAGGTCCTATACCTGGGACCTGAGTGACACCTAGGCTAGAGTGGTTCATGTTCTTTCCCATTCCATTTCGGTCTTGTGCGGGAATATGAAACACAGTTCAGATATGGGTTTCTTCTTGAGAACTCTGTGCTACAGATTTCCTGTAGTGCTAGGGCTATCAGGGAAGCCTGCTAAGTCTGGATGACCTTTATTATGACCTTAAGAAACTGATGTGAATTAGAGGAGGATTTTTTATGGTTATTGTAAACACTGTACCTCTGGGTTAGAAGTGTTTACACTTCTCATAACTGATCCAAGTCTGAGGATCTTTATTTTAGAACATTACCTGTGAGGGGGTTGGGCTGTTTACAGGTTTGCAGGTACCATTGGCCACATCATACCCTGTTACTTGTTTTGTTTAAGAGTACCTCATTTTGGACAGTTCTTGTGATTTAACCCTGGACATGTGACTCTTTATTTGAGCCCCCACCTTGGTTACAGGATTTCTAAACCTCCATCTGGACTTCTTGAACATACATGGGCCTTATATCAAGACAGATAACCAGATTCAGCTTGATCACAAACCCTTGCATATCATTGGCATACTCATCATTTGCATCATTTAAGATTTGTTTATTTGTTTTTCAGGGTATCCACATTGTATCTGGTTTGGTTTTGACCCCTTCTTCTGCATAGACCTCTGTTTCATCAGTTACCTACTTCAGTTATTCTCATCATCACCAGCCTCAGCCTATCAGTGGCCCATCTCCAGTATCAGTCTTGATCTTCAGCAGCAGCTATCTTCATCATCTTCAGCAGCATTCATGACTACTCCCAGGAAGAGCAACATATCCTACCATTTCTTTGAGCCTGTTTTGACTGGTATCAGGCATGTCCAGTCACTTATCACACCAGACCACATCCCTTTGTTTAGAGAGCATTATGGGGGTATCTTGGATATGGTTATGGACCTTGACCCTTCTCAGAGGAGCATGATCCAAACCTGCCTACAGTTGTATGACCCTCCTTTGAGATGCTTCACATTTCCAGAATTTCAGCTAGGACCTCTGCTGGAGGAGTTTTCATCATTGATTGGAGTACCTGTCAGGGGTGGAGTCCCCTTCAACCCAGAGATGCCAGCTCCCAGTAATGGAGAAGTAGCAAAAGCACTGTACTTGGAGCCTGCTTTGATTGAGCAAAGCATGACAACAAAAGCTGGGATCCCTGGTTTGCACTTGGACTTCTTGATTTCTCAGGCCATCCTGAAAGCTTCATTGGGAGAGTGGAGGGCAGTCTATGCACTGTTAGCCCTCAACATATATGGAGTTATATTGTTTGCAGATGAGCCCAAATTTGTCAGCAAGAATGTCATTCACCTTTTCCTTCTGAGGAACCCAGTACCCACATTGTTGGGAGATTTCTATTACTCCGTCCATCAGAGGAATGAAAAACAAAGGGGGAAGTTGGTGAGATGTTGTGCTCCTTTGTTTCACACTTGGCTGCTCAGACACCTACCTAAGTCAGATGCTTTATTGAACCCCCACCAACAGAAGAATTGGGCCAAGAGGCTCATTGCTTTGACTTCAGATGATATCAGATGGTGCACCTAGAGCACCAAAGGCAAAGACATTATCACCAGCTGTGGACAATACCCAAATGTACCTCTGATAGGAGTAAAGGGTTGCATCAACTACAATCCTTTGCTGTTTAAGAGACAACTGGGCTATGCTTTGGTCCACCCTCCTAGAGTGCAAGATTTAGCTGAGACCCTGTATTGTGAAGTAAAACCTAATTCAGCTGTTGTCAGACAAGCATCCTGGGCTTGGGACAACATCCAGACAAAAGGGATGGCTATTCTTGGAAGGGGTAATAATGTTGCTTCAGCTCAGTACTATGACTGGTTCATGCTAGAGCTCAGATTACTGGAATGCCCTTCACCTTGGAGGACATACCTGGACCCTCTACAGTACAGCCAGCAGCAACTGTCATCCTGGAAGAATTTGAGAAACTGAAGGAAAGGAATGAGAATCTGTCTCAAGCCTTGAAGAAAACTCTTTGGGAAAGGAGTGATGGTCGTTTGGACATTGAGAGGCTGAAGAAGCTTAGGGTGGAGCATCTTGCCAAGATTGAGAAAACAGAGGACTACATCAGGAAAGCAAAAGCTGGGGAACAAATATTGAAGAATGCCTGTAAGGAGGCCAAGATTCAGAAGGCTAGGACTGAGCTCTATCTGCAAGAGAGTCAAGCAAGGTGGGTCAGGATCACTGAAGCCCGGACACAAGAAGATCAGAGAACTCAAGCCAAGATTGAACAGTTAGAGGCTAATGAGAAGAAGCAGCAGGAAGCTTTGTTGGCAGCCCAGAAGGAGATTTCAGAGTTGAAGCCTAGGGAAGGATTGAAGAGATCAAAGGACCAGGACAGGCACAAGAAGCTGACCACTACCATTGCCACCAGGAACCTCCTCATTAGGACCATTACAGAGCACCCAGCTGGTCCAGTGACTGAGGCGCTTCTGAAGGAGGTCAAGGAGGATGAGTTTGGATTGGATGTTTGACTTCTTTGCTTGTTGTTCATTTCCATTTGATGTAATTTTCTTTTTGTTGTATTTTGACCCTCCAGGGGCATGTGTTGTAAAACAAACTATGTATTGTTCATCATTTGTAATATATTAGTTTGATTTCATTGGGTTTCTTTTCTCAACAACATCAAAGCATCTTCCTCGAGGTCTGGAAAGGTCAAAACCAAGAACCAAGCCGGATACCTTGGAAAACAAATAAGCATACTGCATTGCATACTAACTTTTGTTTTGTTTTGTAGGTTTTGTTATTATCTTTGTTTCTAACCTTATTGTGATCTCAGGAAATATTGCTCGTCGCCGGGTGTTCCCTGTCAACCGTACGCACCGGTACCCTACTCGCAACAACCTTCCTGGTATCTAAATGGAGCAAGTACAACAGGACCTGACTGAGGTCAGAACTCAGATGGCTAATGAAAGAGTAGAGATGAGAAACCAAATGACTCAATTCATGGCTGTGATGACTGGCTTGGCCCAGAGTCAAGAAAGGTTAAGGGCATTGGTGGAAAGACAAATGCCCGAGGAACCTCATCCTGGAACTGGGGGAACTAGCAACAATGAGCGGGGCCAGCCTCATATTAATCCACCAGTATTTGGACCTCATCTGGATCCGGAAGTCAACATCCCGGGAAATGTGTAAGGAAATACTGCTGGGGGGAGGATCTTACAAGAGGGTCCCTAAGAGGAGCAGTTTACTGTCATGGGAGCAGGAGACGAAGTCTATGATAGGAGGTTGGACGAAATTGCTGAGAAGTTGAGATCTTTGGAGTCCCAGAATTCCTTGGGCTTCGATGTAATGGATATGGGACTAGTGGAGGGGGTGAGAATTCCCCACAAATTCAAACCCCTGTGCTTTGAGAAATACAATGGAACCTCTTGTCCACGAACTCACCTGCAGTCTTTTCTAGGAAGACTTAAAGCGTATACCATGGATGAGAAGCTGTGGATGTTCTACTTTGAAGACAGTCTGACTGGGGCTTCAAGAGAGTGGTATTCGCACTTGACCAGAGCTACCATCAGATGCTGGAAGGACTTAGCTGAAGCCTTCATCAGACAATATCAATATAACCTGGACATGGCTCCTAACAGGACCCTCCTAATGGGAATGTCTCAATCTTCCAGAGAAAGCTTTAGGGAATATGCCCAAAGGTGGAGACAGCTTGCTGCTGCTGTCCAACCACCCATGTCAGAAAGGGAGATGGCTGACATGTTCATGAATACTTTGCAAGGAGCCTATATTGATAGATTGGCTGCTTTTTCTTCTACCAGCTTTGCAGATGTGGTTATAGCTGGTGAAAGGATTGAGAGTCTATTGAAAATGGGAAAAATTTCTGATAGTGGTGTGAGTTCGTCCAGTAATCCCAGGAAGCCTTTTGTGGGACCCCGAAGAGCCGGTGAGACCAATGCCATTCACGCAAGCAGGGGCAGACCTCAGTATGTTCACAGATCAGTAGCAGCTGTTACCATTCCAACTCCGATTCCTTAGCAATCAGCATATCCTCAACAACAACAACCACAATATCAACAACAAATTCAGTATCTGCAACAGAGAACCTACAACAACAGCAATAGCAATCAACAACAGCGACCCTTCCAACAAAGACCATCACAGGAAAACAGGGTGATTGACCCCATCCCTATGCCTTATGCTGCTTTATTGCCACAACTCCTGAAGCTTAACTTGGTTGAGTTAAGGACGTTGGCGCCACCAGATCCTCTCAACCTCCCAAAGAATTATGATGTCAACGCCAGGTGTGCTTTCCACTCCAATGCACCTGGTCACAATACTGAGAAATGCAGGGCCTTACAAATGAAAGTCCAAGATCTGGTGGATTCTAAAGCCCTAAACTTTGCACCTCCTCCGAATGTCAACAGAAATCCTATGCCTAATCATGGCGGGCCGAGGATTAATGCTATTGAGGAAGACAAACCATCTACCTTGATCACCAGTGTTGCACAAATTCGAACACCTTTGGTCGAAATTAAAGCTCAGCTTCTAGAGTGCCAAGTGTTCCCCGGGTGTGAGCTCGGTAGTGGGTATTGCAACATTGCAGTCAACGGGTGTGAAAAGCTGAGAAGCGGCAGAGATGGTCTTATTAAGGATGGTATCCTTCAGATTTCAACAACGGCGCCTACAAATCCAGCAATTTCTTTGACAACAATTCTTGATTCTTCTACAACGGCAGCAACAATCATTCCTATCGATTCATCAATATCATCAGCAGTTACTCCGTCCATCACTTCAACAAGTCAAATTTCAACAACCATTTCTTCTACAACATCAGCATCCATTTTATTAGCAGGATCTTCTACAAAGCCAGCAAAAATTAATGAAGATGTCTCGGCAGTTACAATCTACTATGACCCGTCAAACGTTCCTCCCAATAGCAATTTCCAACAACAAACAGTGGCACCTCCTGCCAGATCACCAGTCACAATTTACTATGATCCGCACACCATTACGGTACCTTCCTCCACAGTAGTCAGTCCAGTCACCATTACGGTACCTGGACCCGTTCCTTATGAAAGCAGTAATGCCATACCTTGGCATTATGGCTCTGATCTCTACTGCAACGGGGAGAAAATCACTCTGGATTCATCAACCTCTTCTCCACAAGTTGATAATGTTGGGGGAGGCGGAGGCTTCACCAGAAGCGGACGCCTTTTTGCCTCACAAACCCAAAGACCTAATGTTGAAGCAGAGGCTGCTGCCAAAGCAAAAGGAAAGAGTGTGGTATCTGAAGAGCCAACTGCCAAAGAAACTCAGAAGACATCTTTTGAACAAGATATAGACGAGTTCATGAGAATCATAAAAAGAAGTGATTACAAGGTGGTGGATCAGCTTCACCAAACTCCCTCAAAAATCTCCATATTATCATTGTTGATGTGTTCCGAAGCTCACAGGAACGCATTGTTGAAAGTCCTGCACGCAGCATACGTGCCAGAGGAGATTACTGTTAATCAGCTAGAAACTGTGGTGGCAAATGTCAACACCAGTCATGGACTGGGCTTTACCAATGCTGACTTAACAACAGAGGGACGCAACCATAATAAGGCTTTGCATATCACCTTGGAATGCAAGGGTGTTGTACTATCTCATGTACTGGTGGACACTGGGTCATCACTCAATGTTCTGCCAAAGAAAGCCTTAGTGAAGCTGGAGTATGATGGCTTGGCACTGCGTCCGAGTAATTTGGTGGTGAGAGCATTTGATGGCTCTAAAAGATCAGTGCTTGGGGAGATTGATCTTCCTGTGATGATTGGCCCACAGACCTTCAAAACTACCTTCTTTGTGATGGACATTCAGCCGGCCTACAGCTGTCTGTTGGGTAGACCCTGGATCCACGCCGTTGGCGCTGTTACGTCTACCCTTCACCAGAAGTTAAAATTCGAGTGGGAAGGCCAAATCATCACCATTTGTGGGGAGGAGGACATCTTTGTTAGCCAGCTGGCTACGTATAAGTACATAGAAATGGATGGAGAAATCCATGAAACCATGAGCCAAGGGTTTGAGGCCCTCAACATTAATGAAGCATCTGCTGTACTGGGAACTTCCATCACGTCATATCAGCAAGCCCGGAAGGTTGTTGAAGAAGGTACCGCCCAAGGCTGGGGCAAGCTATTGCCCGTGGAAAAGAAAGAAGACCGATTTGGGTTGGGTTACAGACCAACTCAACAAGATCAACCAGAGGCTGCAAAGGAGCCCAAGTTTGTCAGCGGGGGAATGCTCGCCCCGGATGCTGTGAACGATTTGGAAGACGAGGAGGAAAGCGACCGCAACCTGGAGAGCTGGATACGTCCAAGGATCCCGGGGAGTCAAGTCCTTAACTGGTCTTCCCAGGAAATTATAAGGGTTACTCCTGCAGAGTAATTATTATTTCCTGTATTTTAAAGCATGCATCAAGTCTTGCATCTTGCCCAAGATGTCAAGACTCATTTTGTAATCGGGCCATCTTGTATTTTGTGCAAAGATCAATTAATGAATATCAGGACATCTTTTGCAAATGAGTCTTTTCTTTTCCGCTCACTGTTTTTCATTTTTTCTTTTTGTACAAAAATAAAATGGCAATGTTTTTCAAAATAAAATAACTTCAGTTTCACTCTTTCTAAATAAGATAAAACTGATCACTAAAATGAACCAGTCTAAACCCTTGCAGAAAGTTCCCTCTAGATTGCACCGACAACAACACTGCTATGACTTTATATGACTTTGACAATCCAATCAATCAAGCTGATGAAGGGGTTGAAGAAGATTATGAGCGACCTGAAGAGCTAGCCAGGTTGTTGAGACAAGAGGAGATGGTTATCACTCCCCATCAGGAGGATATTGAAACGGTTAATCTTGGTACGGAAGAAGACGTGAAAGAAGTTAAAATCGGGGCATGTCTGCAAGATTCAGTGAAAGAGCAACTAATTGATATGCTTCGGGAGTATGTGGATGTTTTCGCTTGGTCTTATCAGGATATGCCAGGGTTGGACACCGATATTGTCATGCACAAGCTGCCTCTGAAAGAAGACTGCCCACCAGTAAAACAGAAGTTACGCCGTACTCGCCCGGATATGGCAATGAAGATAAAAGAAGAGGTACAAAAGCAGTGGGACGCCGGTTTCCTTGCCGTGACTAGCTATCCGCCGTGGGTTGCTAATATTGTACCTGTACCTAAGAAAGACGGAAAGGTGAGGATGTGTGTGGACTACCGGGATCTAAACATAGCCAGCCCGAAAGATGACTTCCCTTTACCTCACATTGATGTATTGGTTGATAATACGGCTCAGTTCTCGGTGTTCTCCTTCATGGATGGATTTTCAGGATATAATCAGATCAAGATGTCACCTGAAGACATGGAGAAGACAACTTTCATCACTCCCTGGGGCACGTTCTGTTATAATGTGATGCCATTCGGACTGAAGAATGCTGGTGCCACTTATCAACGGGCTATGGTAACATTATTCCATGACATGATCCACAAAGAAATTGAATGTTATGTGGATGAAATGATTGCCAAGTCCCTCACAGAAGAAGACCACCTAGTGAATCTGTTGAAGTTATTCAAGCGTCTGAGGAAGTACCAGCTGAAGTTAAACCCCAACAAGTGCACATTCGGGATGCGATCTGGTAAGCTGCTGGGATTTATTGTAAGCGAGAAAGGGATTGAAGTTGACCCTGATAAAGTTAAAGCCATTCAAGAAATGCCTGCACCGAAGACTGAGAAAGAAGTTCGGGGGTTTTTAGGTAGATTGAACTACATTTCAGGGTTCTTATCTCACCTTACAGCAACCTGTGAGCCTTTGTTCAAGCTGTTAAGAAAAGAACAAACAGTCAGGTGGAATGAAGACTGCCAGAGGGCTTTTGACAAAATCAAGGAATACTTACAAGAGCCTTCAATCCTTATGCCTCCAGTTGAAGGAAGACCTCTAATAATGTACTTGACAGTATTAGAAGAGTCAATGGGGTGTGTGCTGGGCCAGCATGACGAGTCTGGTCGAAAAGAGTATGCAATATACTACCTAAGCAAAAAGTTTACCGACTGTGAACAACATTATTCATTGCTCGAGAAAACTTGATGTGCTTTAGTGTGGGCTGCTCGCCGACTAAGACAGTATATGTTGACCCACACTACTTTATTAATCTCAAAGATGGATCCAGTTAAGTACATTTTTGAGAAGCCAGCACTTACCGGGCGGGTTGCAAGATGGCAAATGATCCTCACGGAATATGACATTCAGTACACATCTCAGAAGGCCATCAAAGGCAGTGTATTGTCTGATTATCTTACTGAGCAACCCATTGATGATTATCATCCTATGAGATTTGACTTCCCTGATGAAGACATCATGTTCAAAAAGGCAAAAGATCATGAAGAGCCTATTCACACTGAAGGGCCTGACCCAGAGGAAGAATGGACTATGATGTTTGATGGGGCTGTTAATATGAATGGTCGTGGTGTTGGTGTAGTACTCGTTACACCTAAGAGAGTTCACATGCCTTTCTCGGCAAAACTAACCTTCAACTGCACTAACAACGAAGCTGAATACGAAGCTTGTATTATGGGTCTTGAGGAAGCCATTGACCTCAGGATCAAGCCTTTGACTGTGTTCAGAGATTCAGCTCTGGTAATCAATCAAACCAACGGCAAATGGTACACTCACCAAGATCATCTGATACCCTACCGGGATTACACAAGGAGGTTATTGACTTTCTTCACTACAGTCAAGCTTGAGTATATCCCTCGAGATGAAAATCAGTTTGCAGATGCCCTGGCTACCATTTCATCCATGATCAAAGTTCAAGCTGCCAACTTTGTACCTCGGATTTCAGTATCCAGGCTTGACAGGCCAGCATATGTATTCTCAGCAGATGTTATTAAAGATGATAAGCCTTGGTTCCATGACATTAAGTGCTTCTTGGAGGATCAAACATACCCATCTGGGGCATCTTCCAATGATAAGAAGACATTAAGAAGGCTTGCTGGTAGTTTCTTCCTGAATGCTGATGGTTCCTTGTACAAGAGGAACTTTGACATGGTACTTCTCAGATGTGTTGATAAGACAGAAGCAGAATTGTTGATGCACGAGGTGCACGAAGGATCTTTTGGTACCCATGCCGGAGGGCATGCTATGGCTAAAAAGTTGCTAAGGTCAGGTTATTACTGGATCACAATGGATGCAGACTGTTGTGCTTATGCCAGAAAATGCCATAAATGTCAGATTTATGCGGATAAAGTGCATGTGCCTCCAAATCCCCTGAATGTGATGTCTTCACCCTGGCCCTTTGCCATGTGGGGCATTGATATGATTGGAAAGATTGAACCGACTGCTTCGAATGGTCATAGATTCATCCTGGTTGCCATTGACTACTTCACCAAGTGGGTTGAGGCAGTTTCCTATGCAAATGTTACCAGGCAAGTGGTAGCCCGATTTCTAAAGAGAGACATCATCTGTCGGTACGGAGTGCCCGAGCGTATCATTACTGATAATGGTTCCAACTTAAACAACAAAATGATGGCAGAGCTGTGCCGGGACTTCAAGATCCAACACCACAATTCTTCTCCTTACAGGCCAAAGATGAATGGCGTTGTTGAGGCAGCTAACAAGAATATCAAGAAGATTGTGCAGAAGATGGTAGTTACCTATAAAGAATGGCATGAAATGCTACCATTCGCCTTGCATGGGTACCGTACGTCAATCAGAACATCCTCTGGGGCAACACCATATCAACTTGTGTATGGTATGGAGGCAGTCCTACCTGTTGAAGTTGAATTACCCTCCTTGCGGGTACTGATGGATGTTAAGTTAAACGAAGCAGAATGGGTCCGGTCCCGATACGAACAACTGAATCTGATTGAAGAGAAGAGATTGGCTGCAATTTGTTATGGGCAGCTGTATCAGAAAAGAATGAAGAAAGCCTTCGATCAGAAAGTCAGGCTCCGAGAGTACCAAGTAGGAGATCTTGTGCTGAAAAGACTCCTCCCTCCTCATACAGACCACAGGGGCAAGTGGACTCCAAATTATGATGGCCCATTCATAGTAAAGAAAGTTTTCTCCGGTGGAGCACTGATGCTCAGTACTATGGATGGTGAAGATTTCCTGTCCCCTGTAAATTCAGATGCAGTTAAAAAATACTTCGCATAAAGTGACCCGCTGGACATAAAAACAGAATGTAAGTCCAGGCAAAAATAGGGCATCCCGGCGAGTCAAAAACAGAATAAAAGACTCGAGCAAAAATAAGGGAAAATAAACAAAAAATGTACACCCGCTGAGTTGAAAAGCCGCATCGGACGACTCAGGCAAACATGGGTATCCCGGTGGATTGAAAACCCGAAAGGGCGATCCTCGCAAAATAAGGGAATAAGCGAACAACTGCATTCTGAATTCATCTGTATCACTTATAACATGGCAAGCTTCGAAAGGTTTGAGCATCGGTCAGAATCAGCCTTCTTCAGAAAGCAAGATGAGAAGAATGTCAAGTGTCATACGAGTCATAGCAAAGGGAAGCTCCGCGAAGCGTCATCAACATTGCCAGCATCCTTTACTTCTCTCAATTTGTAACAACCTCCTCATTCCAGGGGATTTGTTTTTATGACTGTATCTTGCCAATTCAGGGCACACAAATTAATAAAATCAGATTTTCGGTCACACTCTGTCTCGTACTCTTTTATTTTGCAAAAATGTCTGATGTCCTTAAAATATTGATTGCATAAATACAGATGCTTCCCTTCTAAAAATACGTGCTTACAGGGAATATACTTACTCCCGGGAGTGTCTAAACTCCTATGATGGAATCCAGTAAGGGATACCTCGGGATACTTGTACTTTTCTTTGTCATGCAGGATTGCAGGTGTTCAAAGCGCAACATGGGGCACGAAAAACAACTCCCCAGCAAGCTGTCAAATCATTATCTACTCAGTCCATCTTCCAGTTAGCACCGGAGGTGCTTTCTCCCCAGCCGAGTTGCCAATCATCATTCCTCCTCAACCAAGTGTCAGACAGGGAACTATCTCCCCGCAGAGTTTCAGTCTCTATCCAGAAGAGCAATGCCTGAAGATCTCACAACAGAGTGACGAAAGCTTCTGCGGACCCCAGCTGGGTCCCTCATTACTAAGATAGGTCTATCAGTGATCTATTTCCCCAGGCAGGGTCATATATGTCAGATCTACCAATGATCTCATCCCCAGCTGGGATATCCACTTCAAGTAGATCAGCCAGAAATCTCCACAGCATCGGGATCCGAATCCCGGATCGGTATCTCTGCATAATCATAGCATTCGCATCATATTTTTCCCCCAGAGCATAGCATTCCGTCTAATACGGAGCATTACGACAAAAATTAAACATATTGCATAGATCATAAGCCATGTTCTGAATCACATTTGTAAATACTAACATACCATCAGCAATATACCAAATACTCCCAAATTCCCCGGTAGAAAGCCAAAGCATTTCCTTTACACTCACAAATACAGATACATGCTCCTTTTGGCACCCGCCCGTGTCGTCATTCCCCAGTAAATTCGCCCGAGCGTTCTCTACAAACAGATGCTTCTTGACACTCGTCTGTGTCATATCCCCCAGCAGAAAGCCAATGCGTCCCCTTTGCACTCACAATAAGTAGATACATATATATATATACAATTCCCTGACACCCGTCCGTGTCGCCTTCCCCAGCACAGTTTCCTAAACACTTTGGGAACCATATACTTGTTTATAATACACTCTCATTGAAACCCGTCCGTGTCATCCTATCCCCACAGATTACACTCCAGTTCATAATTTATACACTTTCTTTTTTGACACTCGTCCGTGTCACCCTCCCCAGCAAGTTGGACACTCGCCCATGTCTCACTTATCACTTTTTACTCATACAGATACTCGTCCGTATCTTATATACGCCACTTAAATACCCTCAGATTCGACACTCGTCCGTGTTCTTTGTTAACTAGTTGGTACTCGTCCGTATCATCATCTCTGAACATGCGTCAGCGTTTGTTTCTATCGATACTCGTCCGTATCATAGTCTTAAGGATACTCGTCCGCATCTTTAATCTATACACAGTGTCAAACACTTATACCTTTCATCTCTTGAATGCAGACACTCGTCCATGTTTACCATTCCCCAGCAGAATTGATTTTCTTCTATCTGACATTCGTCCTATGTCATGATACCTTTCGGCAGCCGTACCCTGCCAGGTGATCGTCCTTCACCTTTTTGATGATCGTCCTTCATCATTCCCAGCGGAGTCTCTATTCATTAGAACCCCTTCCTATCCGACATTCGTCTTATGTCGTGATATTTTTAGCAGCTGTCCCCTGCTAGGTGATCGTCCTTCACCTCTTGATGACCGTCCTTCATAATTTTATCCGATGGCCGCCCCCATCGTTAATTCTATTATCTGACATTCGCCCTATGTCATGATAAACCCTGAGAGCATCCGTACCCTGCTAGGTGATCGCCCTTCACCTCCTGATGATCGTCCTTCATCATGCTTATCCGATGGCCATCCCCATCGTCGACCTTTTCATCCGACATTCGTCCTATGTCGTGATACTTTCGGCAGCCGTACCCTTCCAGGTGATCGTCCTTCACCTTGGATGAACGTCCCTCATCCTAATCCCCAACAGAGCAGCCGTCCCCTGCTAGGTGATCGTCCTTCACCTTTGATGACTGTTCTTCATCATCTATTTCTTCAACCCGATGGTCGTTCCCATCATTTACCTTTAAAAATCCCAGAAAATCTTTGTTACCTTATTTTGATGGTCGTCCCCATAATGATCCCTCTATTTCCCAGCATGTCGGCCGTCCCGGTCATTGCTTAGAGTGAGCTTTGTATTAGAGTGAGCTTTCTCATTCATGTTCATCTCTTACTTTCTCTTTTCAGACAACTTATCTTCTTAAGTGAAGTAAGTTATCTTATTTCTTTCTGCTCCTCTTCCTTTCATCTGCTTCTTTCCTGGTGGTTTTTTTCTCCTGAAGATCTTTTGCAAGCCTCATAAACCCTAGGAACAACCAAGCATGATCATTATTAGGGTTTGATTAGTCCCCCCACTAGTTTTACCTTTGTGTCATCTTTGAGTCTTCTCTTCTCATCTCATAATCAAGGACTAAACCCTAAATGTTTTAAGGCTTTGTGATTAAGCTTATGCCTGCATCCTTCTGTTAGGATGGAATGTATAACTTTAATCCTAAGTGTTAAACCCTTAATGTGTTTAAATCCTTTAATCAATCCACCTAATAATCATTAAGACACCAAGCTTGTAACTTGGGCCTTGCATTAGGGTTCTAATTCTTCCTTAAATGGTTAAGAAGGACTAACCCTAGTGTTAATGGACAAGTCCCCCTCAAGTTGTCTTACAAACCATAAAAATCACTTCTTCATCTTATCATTAACTAAAATCCACTCTAATAAAGGCTTTGTTTTGTCATGAGGTTAATCCCAAATCATGGATTAAGTTGAGGAGCCTTTCTCAGCTTAAATGTTCTCATCTATTATCCTTCTATTAGGATAGTGTAATGAGTCCATTAAATCCTTGATTATGGCTTAAACTCATTACTTAACACTAAACAAAAACACCAAAAAAATCTAAGTAATTATAAGTAGGTTAATGATCTTAATCCTACATCATGGTGATTAAGTGTGAGGTGTTTACTTCACACTTAAGGTATTCTCATTACCCCTAATCAGAGGGAGGATGTGATGAGTTTACTAACCCTTGGTTTAGGCTTAAGCTCATTTTCTTACGACAAACTCCAAAAAGCAATAAAAGATTGAAAACACAAAAACAAACAATAACCGTCTCCTCCGGGATTCTTTTCTCATCTCATTCACTCACAAACGAGAACTTGCTTCTTCCGTCTAATGCAAGACAGTTAGCACCTGAGCCAGACAGGTCATACACTTGAGCATAGACAAGTAAGCAGTTCATCAGTCAATTTATCTTTCAGTCTCTTTGAGTCGAACTACGGTGTTCTGACTTCCTCATTGCACGAGAGGATACGTAGGCATAACTTAACAGTTATCGAACAAAAGTCTCTGTATATTCCCCCTCTTTCCAGCATTATTCTTTAAGCCTCATAGTCTTGAGCATTTCATTCTTGTTCTCACACTGACACTTCTCTTATACACTTCACTTTTCTTTTACATTGACACTTTCATTCTTTCCCAGCTTTGATACACACATGGCACTGACACTACCCCTTTTAAACACAAATCTTTTAAGCGTGGATCCCGTCGAGTACGGCGGACAATCTGGGTGCTAATACCTTCCCAGGTTGTAACCAACCCCCTTTCTCAGTATCTCTGGTTCGCAACCGTCTTATCCGTATCTTTCTAGGTTTATGCAGCATTACCTTTCCTTCGGGATAAAAATGCCTAGCTGGCGACTCTTTTCATTCCTTCTCCTTTCGCCGCCTATCATTCGCGTCTGTACCCCATTTGACTTAGCCTCATTTGGTGGGAGCGACACTATGTGACTCCAAGCCAACAAGAACCACACAACAGTATTGTCGCACCAGCCATAACTCGACATGATTTTGAAATCAAGTCTTCACTGCTGCAAGTTGTACAATAGAATTAGTTTTCTGGAAATCCGACAGATGATCCAAATGAACACCTGACGAGATTCATACAATACGCAGATACTGTGAAAGTAAATGGTGTGACTCAAGACACATTTAGACTAAGACTTTTTCCGTTCTCTTTAAGAGATAGAGCTTGAGCTTGGTTATAGTCGTTACCAGCCAACTTCGTCATGACATGGGCAGAACTGAAGAAAGTATTCTTATCTCTTTATCTTCCGCCAAACAAGACAGCTATCCTAAGAGCTCAAATTAACAGATTTCGACAGAAAGATGCCGAATCACTTTATGAAGCGTGGGAAAGATACACGGACCTGTTAAGATTATGTCTGCACCATGGGATTGAAAATTGGGTAGCCATCATAAACTTCTATAATGGAATTCTATACAACATTAGGATGACGATAGACGTTTACGTGGGCGTCGCCCTTATGGATAAACATTACGAAGAAGCTTATAACCTCACTGAAAACATGGCTCAGAACCACTGGCAATGGGGAGGAGAAAGAACACTTGTACAGAAGAACCATACTAAGGGAGGAATGTATGAAGTGAACAATTTAGATCACGTAAATGCAAAGATGGATGCCATAGTTTAGAAAATCGATAGCTTGACCATAACACGACCAGCCACCGTGGCTGCCGTAACTCAAAATTGCGAGATTTTTGGAATCCCAGGACACCATCGTCTGAATGTCAATTACTTTCCGGATTAGCCACAAATCAGGTGAATTATGCTCAAGGAAACCCGTATTCTAATACTTACAACCTAGGATGGAAGAATCACCCCAATTTCTCTTACAAGAATAAAAATTCCTTGTATGCGCCAAATCAAACACCAACTGCACCGCCGGGATATCAGAAAGCAGCTACACCCAATCCAAATGTTCCAAGAAAATCAAACCTCGAACTGATGATGGAAAACTTCATTGCTACCCAAGCTCAAACGAACAAGGATTTCCTAAATCAGAACATCCATACTAGTGAACAGATAAAGCAATTAGTGACAAAGGTATATGTTTTAGCTACTCATAATATAGATGTTAGAAACCCAAATTTCTCGTAGCTCAACAACAAGCATCCACTACTGCTCCAGCTAGAACGTTTCCTGGACAACCGCAACCAAATCATAAGGGTCATGCAATTGCATTTATACAAAGGAGTGGAAAAGAATTGGACGGACCTGCTGATCCTAGAACTGAAAATCCAGCCATGTATCAACAACCTGAGAAATCAACAGAGAAAAACGATAGACCACGGGAAAAGGAAACCAATGAATAGGAGGTTGAGTGTAACATGGTGGGAGAACTCACTTGGTGTTTTTGTTTGACAAAAACATGTGTGGATAGTAAGAGCCGCCATCGACTATTATTTTATCCAATAGGAAAGGGTATAAAAGAACAGGAAAGACCTTTGTAACAAAAATTGAGTTCGGGGGGTAGGTTATATAAAGGGAAGGTGTTAGCACCCTTTATATCCATGGTTATCCATGTGCTCTTAACTACTTAGCTCACTTTACTTTTGTTTGAAAAAGAGTGTAGTGTGTGCTTAGAAAAATATTTCAGAAGTTCTTTTTAATGATCATCGTATGGATGTATACAAAGTCTTGAGTTTGAAAATATTTTGAAAGTGGGGTGTGAATAAGAGTTTTTGAAAGATGTGAGAAAGTAATTAAGCGCTACCTACCCTAAGTTGGTCTTTCATGTTTCTTCATTTCCTTTCAAAGGTAAGAATGTCCTTACTATTAAGGAGTAAGTTGTCATTTACCTTGGATTTGTTAAGGGACGGGCGTAGGGTCATCGTATGGTCAATCAAGGCAACTTATAAGGGTGTCTTTAGCAATTTATAGGGACTATCATCATTTATTCCATAGGTTCATCGTGGAACGAGATCATTTATTCTGTAAGCAACTTCGAAGGGACTATGATCTTTTTGAATCTGAAGGGACTTGATGATTTCCTGTTAAAGGAATTTTTCTTAAGACACCCCCACTTTCGAGGGAATTGACCATATTAAAGGCAACCAAGAGGGAAAACCTAGGAAGTGCATATGGCGATCATAAAATCATCGACTTGTGTGTGTGAATCCTATTTTTAGATATTTAACTTGAAATTAATTATCTAAGTCCAGATTTTCAATTAAGTATTTCCACGCTCTAGGTTACTAACCACGCAATTATCATAAAAAATAAGGGCAGAAATAACATGGCAGAAAATAAAACTAAAATATTACAATTATGAAGCAGTTAGACAATAATAATGAATAACATAAAAATAAATGAAGGATCTTGGAATAACGTGAAAATATAAAATAAGTATGAAAAAGGTTTGAAAATTAGATTTAAAGGAAAATTAGGGTTAGGGTTTGAGAAAAAGTTTTAGAGTTTAGGGTTTGAGAAAAAACATTAGGGTTTAGTGAAAAATATATGGTTTTAGAGAAAAATATAGGGTTTTAGAGAAAAAAACAGGGAGGTTAGTTATAAACAAAAATGATACTAATTAATTGATTTTTTTTATAAAAATGTTAACCTTATAAATAAAAGAAAACAATTTACTAAATTAAAAAAATTAAATATTAAATAGAGAATTATGACCTTTATTTTGAGAAAAGATTTTTAAGTTAAGGGTTAATTGTGAGTTAAAAAAAGGTTAAAAGTTTAATTAATTAAGAAAATATATAATCAATTTAAAAATGTCGAGAAAAGAAATAACAAGGTTGCAAAAATTTCAAGTGTGGGAGTTGAAACTAATGTATTATATAATAAAACAGAAACAAACAATAAGTTATCAAACAAATGCCTAAGACTGGGTTCGAACCCACGCCCTTTGGCTTATATGCGCCTTCATCCATCCACCAGGCCAAGCGTGCCTTTGTGATATAAACCTGAAGCAATTAAATTATATAAAAAAACAAATATTCAAATTCTGAATTCGCGCCAGACTTCATCTCCTTCCTTCAGCCCTGCGAATTTACCTGCGAACATAGTGACGATATTTTCTGCGAATTTGGTTTCATAGGAAAACCTATGTTTTCCTCAAACATCATGCAACCTGTAAAACATTGTCAAATTGATCATACCACATTGATCCTTACATCACACACAATCCAGTTATGTTATTAAAAGTTGTTTAAATTGTCTAAATTATAAAACCCCAATTTGGAGGTCAAAACCCTGGCCATGGCTTTTGATGAATAGGGCCATGAATCTTCGATCTAATTGTCCAGAAACCTTCCTTGCATCATCACAAACAATAAACAATCATCAAATGCAGTTTAAAACAAGATTATATATGTAATTTAAAAACGCATAAACAAGAACAAAAACAAGATTCGGTTAGGAGTTATGTGATGTTTTGGATAATGGTAATGCTTGGTATGTGTTAAGGGGACATCAAGGAATGCATTGAGACCTTTGGAATTCTTTGAAACGACCTTGAACACGAAAACCGAAAGTTGGTTTTCTTTGAAAAATTGAAGTTTGAAAGTGGTTTTGTGCTCTGAATGTTTCGTCGCCAGCCTTGTATTCTTGATATGTCTTTATAATAGTGTGAATTAGGTTAAAAAGAATGGCCTTGGGTGATTTTTGTGAGTTGCTTGTGAATGAAGAAAATCAATCCTCCACAATTGTCCAAAAATCAAATATAAACATACTATTTTGGTCTTGCATGATTTTGAATGATTTCCAATCAACTTGAATGCCATAGCTTTGATCTCAAAATAAGTATCAAATATTTGATTTTCATAATTTATTTCTATTAAAATTGAATTTTAATAATTAAAATCCAAAATAATATAAAATAAATGATAAAATTCAGAACAATTGACCATTGGGTCGTGTATGACCTCATCTTCAAGTTTGGGTTGCAATATTATGGGCCCATTTGACAAAATCTTGAGTTTAGACCTTTTTTGCTTCATATACCTCTTGAAAATTTCCCAACTTTGACAATGCATAACTTCTTCAATTTTGACCCTATGAAGGTGTTCTTGGACTTTTTAGAAAGCTTATAGTGTCCACTAATCAACCCTTTTAGTCCCATGTCCATACCATTTACCATTTTTGAATTATGAGCTTTGAAAAAAGTTGACATTTTGTTGACTATTAAAAAGACCTGTAATATCTTAGCTCTTATCTTTCAAATGAAGCATTTTTGGAATTGGCTTGTGAGACACAAATTTGTAGAGAATTTAATTTCCTTCAAAATTAGCTTTGGATGGGAAATTGTTTATGAAATATGTGAAAGTTATGGCTGGTCAAAGTTCAGTTGACTTTTCCTACATAAAACCCTAATTTAGCAACTCCTGATTCTTGATGATCTGAGATTTCCTTGATGAATCATGATCAACCGTTGATCAAATGATGAATTTCACCTCATAATCTTGATGTTGATCAAAAATCTTGAAGTTTGCTTTGAGTTGAACTCAGTTGACGTTTTGACCAAGTTAACTGATTTTTAGGTATCTGAGCATCTGACTGACCAAACTTGTTGGGAAAGCTTTGAAAGTTGACATGAGGATTATTTAAGGTATATGGGATGTTATGAAGTCCAATTGAGGCTTTAGAAGTCCATTTTTCTTTGGGAAACTCAAAACCCTAGTTCTAAGATCTATTGTTCAAGAGGAGGCTATGTCCGATGAAACCTTTAATCCATTTGACTAATTGAGAATCTTGTGACTATTGATAGACCTCTTAATTCACATTATCTCGAAGATGGGAGGAAAAGTTTTGGGGTACAACAGATGCCCCTGTTCAATTTTCTTAAACCTGAGGAGTTAGATTGGCATGTACGCCATTCGTGACTTGAAGGTTGAAGGGGATTGAACACTAAAACCCAAAAATTTGGACTCACTGGTGTGCAGAGTAAAACTGTTGGTTGGTTAGATTGCTTGAATGAGCTTAAAGATTCCACTCGGAGTATTCGGAGATGGGCGTATAGATTCCATCCAAAGTACCAGAAGGTATGGGTATCTGCATGTTGTTACTGTACTAAGTATTAGCACTAGATCTTCGTATAGATCATCTCTGAACTGTCTTTGTAACATGACTAAGTTAAATATCAACACTGGATCTTCGTGTAGACCATCTCTGAATTGTCCCTGGGGAAAAAGATATTTTGAACTAAGTATCAGTATTAGATCTTTGTATAGATCGTCTCTGACCTGTCTCGGGAAAATATCTTGATTGAAGTATCAGAAGTAAATCTCTGAAAACATCTTACACTAAGTATCAGTACTAGATCTTCATATAGATCGTGTCTGAACTGTCTCAAGGAGAAAAAGATATCCCGCACTAAGTCTTCGTATAGATCGTCTCTGACCTGTCTCAGGGATTTGATAATGTTTATCTGGCTGTAGACTATCCTGAAAAAGAAAGATTAGTTTATGCAGGATTGCATGCCATGAAACATAAATGAAGATGTCGTATGCATTATGTATATGCCATGCTATGATGTGAATGATGTATGAATGTATTATGTAGTCGAAGCATATTAGTAGCTTCATGTAATAACTGCTGGTTGGGGAAAGTAAATCCCGACTCGTTGTTGAGGAGTATGAAGACTTCGTTCCTGTCTTGTACTTAGAACCTCTCGTTTTCTTTCTTCATACTCCTTATTGAAGGATTAAACTACTAAATACCCTGAATAAGGATAATAGAGATGGACATTCCCCTAGGAGACTTATCCGACAAAGTATCAATTCTTCGGAGGATATCAGACTTGAAAGAAATTTGCTTGAAGATTTCATAGAATTAGAAGTGTAAGAGGCTACTTGGAGTATTTCGTTAGAATATATCTATAAAGATTACTTTGTGGGGATGAACCGGAGAAGATTCGTTGGATCCCTAGTAAATGCTATTATTGTGTTTTATGCATTTTTGGTAAACATCAATCATATTCGAAAGCATATATACATTCAAACATAATCAATGGATGTTTTCACTTAAGTAAAAAGGGAAAAGTAAACCTGAATTCAAAAATAGAATTGTATTTATTTAGAAAGTGGCCTATAAACAGGCAAGTTTGAACAAAGAGACAGAAATCCTAGTAAGGGAAATTCGTCGTAGAAAATTTTAACAAGAGTACAAAAACAAAGAAAAATAGCTATGTTTAAGTGATCCTATTGAGTTCCAACTCTGCTATTGCCATTATCTTAAAGTATCTAATCCCTTGCTGTCGGAATAGAGACGATTGGACTGATCTTCACTTGTTTGAACTTGATATAGGTAGTACAACTAGTTGAGGTTACACTGGTTGACGAGACATAGTCGTACGCATTAATCCCTAACTTTTTCCTGGACTGCCTTTTTCAAGTTTCCAGTCCACCGGGATACCCTTTTTTGCCCAAGCCTCCCTTTCAGGTTTTCGACTTGCCGGGTGTACAATTTTTTTATATATATCCCTAATTTTTTCCTGAACCCTTTTGGTTTGTCGGGATGCCCTTATTTTTTCCTAGGCCAGTCAACCTAGCAGGTCTCCTTTTATGTGTAGTATTTTTTTACTATATATACGTTCACAGGCTGTGGGAAATCTTCATCATCCATAGTAGTAAGCATCATAGCACCCCCATAAAATACCCTTTTGACTACAAATGGCCCTTCATATGTAGGAGTCCATTTTCCCCTAGGATCACCCTATGGTAATATGATACGCTTGATTACCAAGTCTCCAGCCTGATATACTTGTTGCTTGGCCTTCTTATTAAAAGCTTTAATCATACGCTTCTGATACATCTGACCATGACAAATAGCTGCAAGCCTTTTTTCATCAATCAAGTTTATCTGGTCAAGTTGAGTCTGAATCCATTCATCTTCCTCTAAGTCTACATCCTTCATAATTCTCAAGGAAGGGATCTGAACTTCAATGGGTAGAACTGCTTCCATACCATAGACAAGAGAGAATGGGGTTTCCCTAGTTGAAGTACGTATTGTGGTACCATAACCATGAAGAGAAAATGGTAACATCTCATTCCAATCTTTATATGTAACTGTCATTTCTGCAAGATCTTCTTAATATTCTTGTTGGCGGCTTCCACTGCGCCATTGATCTTTGGTCGATATGGAGAAGAATTGTGATGCTTGAACATGAACTGCGTGCAGAGGTCAGTGATCATAGTATTGTTCAGATTAGTACCATTGTATGTGATAATCCTTTCGGGGATTCCATACCTGCATATAAGATTATGTTTGATGAACTGAGCCACAACATTCTTGGTAACAGAAGCAAACAAGGCTGCCTCTACCCACTTTATAAAGTAATCAATAGCAACAAGAATGAAACGATGTACATTGGAAGCGATAGGTTTGATCTCACCAATCATATCAATGCCCCACATGGCAAAAGGCCAAGGAGAAGTCAGTACATTCAATGGAACTGGAGGCACGTGCACTTTGTCAGCATAGATCTGGCACTTATCACAAGTCTTGGAGTGCTGATAGCAATCAACTTCCATGGTAGACCAATAGTAACCTACTCTCAAAATATTCTTAGCCATTGTATGCCCACTAGAATGAGTACAAAATATCCCATCATGCATCTCTTCTATAATTTCTCTTGCTTCCTTATTGTCCACACAACGAAGCAAAGTCGAATCATGATTGCGCTTGTACAAAATTCCATTACTCAGGAAAATTTGTGCAGAAAATCTCCTCATAAATTTCTTGTGATTGATAGATTCCCCTTCAGGATATTCCTGAGCTTCGAGATATCTTTTCACTTCATGGAACCAAGGCTTCTCTTCCACCCCTTCAGTATCAACTTCATAACAGTATGTTGGCTCATCTAATCAATCAATAGTAATTCTAGGAGCTTCATCATCCCAACTGATTTCAAACATAGATGACATGGTGGCTAATGCATCTGCCAACTGATTCTCTTCTCGTGGAATATGTCCAAAAGTAATATCTTTAAAGTATGGTATCAGAGACAACACATGCTCTTTGTAAGGAATGAGATTTGGATGTTTTGTATCCCACTCACCTTTAACCTGACTAACTACCAGGGCTGAATCTCTGTACACATTCAAAAAATGAATCTTCATCTCAATGGCAGCCTTGATGCCCATAATACACGCCTCATATTCAGCCATATTGTTGGTACAATCAAAACAAAGTCTGGCAGTAAACAGTGTATAACAACCTTCAGGAGAGATAATCAGAACACCAACACCATTACCAAGCGCATTAGAAGCTCCATCAAAAACCATAGTCCACCGGGATCCCTATTCAGGTCCTTCATATTGTCTAGGTTCTTTAGTAATAAGCATGATATCTTCATCCGGGAACTCAAAATTCATAGAATGAAAGTCATCCACTACTTTATGAGCCAAATAATCTACTACCACACTTCCTTTAATAGCTTTATGAGTAGTATAATGTATGTCATATTCTGTCAAAATCATTTTCCATCTTGCTATTCGTCCGGAAAGAGCAGTTTTCTCAAATATGTACTTGATAGGATCCATTTTTGAAATCAATAAAGTGGTATGAGTCAACATATATTGTCTTAGTCGGCGAGCAGCCCAAGACAAAGCGCGACAAGTTTTCTAGAGCAGTGAGTATCTTGTTTCACAGTCGGTAAACTTTTTGTTAAGGTAGTATATTGCTTGCTCTTTTCGACCAAACTCGTCATGTTGCCCCAACACACACCCTATTGAATTGTCCAACACTGTTAAGTACATAATCAAGGGTCTTTCAGCAACTGGTGGCATCAATATTGGAGGTTCATGGAGGTATTTCTTGATCTCATCAAAAGCTACCTGGAATTCATCGTTCCATTCCATTACTTGATCTTTCTTCAACAACTTGAAGATTGGTTCATAAGTAGCGGTTAGTTGGAAACTAAATCTTGCAATGTAATTCAGTTGTCCCAAGAAAACGTTGACTTCTTTCTCAGTACGGGGAGCGGGCATATCTTGTATAGCTTTTACCTTTGCAAGGTCAACTTCAATACCTTTACCACTGACGACGAAACCCAAAAGCTTACTAGATCTAACTCCAAAGATACATTTGTTTGGATTTAATCTTAGCTTGTATTTCTTCAACATCTCAAGAAACTTGTGTTGATGATCAAGATGTTCTTCTTCAGTCTGAGATCTGGCTATCATATCATCAATATATACCTCTATCTCATGGTGAATCATATCATGGAACAAAGCTACCATAGCACGCTGATATGTTGCGCCAGTGTTCTTCAAGCCAAATAGAATCACCTTGTAACAAAAGGTGCCCACTGTGTGACAAACGTAGTCTTCTCCATATCTTCAGGTGCCATCTTAATCTGATTGTAACCGGAGAAACCATCCATAAAAGAGAATACCTTATGTTAAGCAGTGCTGTCTACCAGAACATCAATATATGGAAGTGGAAAATCATCTTTGGGGTTGGATTTGTTCAAATTCCTATAATCTACACACATGCGTACTTTACAATCTTTCTTAGGTATCGGAACCACATTTGCAACCCATTGAGGATAGGAAGTGATAGCTAGGAACCCTGCATCAAATTGTTTCATTACATCTGCTATAATATTTTCTGACATTTCAGGCCGCATACGACGAACTTTCTGTTTTATTGGGCGACAACCTTCCTTCATTGGCAGACGGTGAACCATAATATCAATATCAAGTCTCGGCATGTCCTCATAAGACCAAGCAAAGATCTTCACATAATCATGTAACATCTGAATCAATCTGTTCTTAACACTATCTTCTACTTCATCTCCTATCTTGACCTCTTTCATGTCTTTCCAGTTCCCATATTCACAACTTCAATTGGTTCTTCATGTGGCTGTATAACTTTATCTTCTTGTTGTAACAACTTAGCAAGCTCTACAGGCACTTCACAATCTTCCTCATTTCCATCCTCGACTTGATAGATTAGATTCTCGAAGTTATAATTGGCAATAGCAGAACTGTTATCAACAGGATCTAGAGTGGATGAAGATCTGCATTTTAGTGGCGTGGGTGTGTGTAAGAACACATAGCTTTTGATAAAGGAAAAATAAAAGAAAGACAGAGAGCGCAATATTTACGAAAGAAAAAACGTCCATTAATTTTCTTGAATGAAAATATGCAAATGAAATGACATCCCTAACAAGTATACCATTGTGCCCCGGGCAAGGCACAAGGCTTAAAATTGTAATTGTTCAAAATTACAAACTTAAGGATAAGAAAAACAGTAATAGCATTTACTCCTGACTAAAAGAGATAGGAATAACATCTTCAGGTTTCCCATTATTGAGCCCACTGTAACACCCCAAATTTGCCCTCTTCATTTTAAGCATCATATCGCATCATAATCATCATGAGCATACCATATCTTTAGCATTTTTGCATAGAAAAATGAGGCATAACACTCACATGTTCTAGCATAAGGCATATGACCCACCATCTGGAAGGTTTGAAGCACCGCAAGTAAAAAAATCGAGAGCATGGTGACCAGGCAAAAGTCTCACAGGATCACTCTGCACCAGCTCTGTACCATGTTCAAAGCTTAAAAAGGAAGAAAGGATCAAAATCAGCTTGAAACGGCGGGCGCCGATGCATTTTTGAGGTTTCCCTCCAAAGGGAGGGAAATTCAAATTTTGCATGCGTTAACCGGTTAACGCATATGGTTAACCGGTTAACAGCTGCGAAATTTGAATTTCCAGCAGCAAATTTCAGCATGTGGTTTTGGCTCCATTTTCCAATTTTCTGATTTTTATTCATTTGAATTAAATTTGAATTTGAGAAGGATCTAGAGCATGTATCCAAACCTCTTTCCAACCCTAAAACCTAATCACATTACCAAGCCATATTTTTTGGATCCCAAACCAAGATTTTGGGCCCCAACCCTAAACCATATATATTCCATTTCTCTCCAAACCAAGGGGGCTCACTCATTTTTCACTCTCATTCTGAATTTTCACTTCTCTCACTCACAATTCTCTCACTTTTCTCTCCCAATTTTCCAAATTACTCAAAGTTCCTCTTTGAAGATCTCACAACCTTGCCTTGAGGTGTGTAGATCTTGGAACTAGACCTCCATCCATAGTTTCATTGCATCTTTTTGCTGGTTTAATTGGTGATTCAGATCTGGTTTGGGATCTAGAAGTGCTTTTGGATCAAAATTCTGCATCAAGAGCTTGATCTTGCATTTATTTTGCATGGAGGGTGGAGATTAGCATCGGATCTTCAAGGTTTTGCGCGAGATCTATCATTTTCAGCATAATCAACAATTACCAAAGCATACCTCCGCTTTGTAGGTTGGTTTAATTTCAGATCCAACTCTGTTTTTAGCTTATTTGCATTGCTTGTGCTTTAGATCCACCATGTGTTTGTGTAATTGATTGTGTTGCATGATTTGATTGGTTGATTTGTATCCGGATCCGATTGTTATTGTTCATGAGCATAATGTTATGGATTGATGTGCATTGATCTATTTTTCCATGTGTAATTGAATGCTGGTCTGGTGCAGCTTATTTGAATAAGCTGTTTTTGAGCTGCTGTTTCTGCAGGTTTTTTGCTGCTGTTTTTACAGTGTTAACCGGTTAACGCATATGGTTAACCGGTTAACGCCCTGTTTTCATGCGTGTTTTGTGCAGGTTTTGACTGGTTAACCGGTTAACGCATATGGTTAACCGGTTAACACTGATGCAGAATGGTTTTTCAGGGCTGTTTTGAGTTTGTTTGATCCCTTTGCTTGTTCTAATGGCCATGAATCATTGCATGATCATTAAACATGATATTTTAGGGTGTTTGCTTGCTGGTTGAGGTATGCTTGCATGGTTTCGACGCATAAGTCGTGCATTTGCAATGTTGGCATGTTGTTTGATTTTTGTTTGCAAGGACCTTTGAACATGTTTAATTCCATGATTGTGGTGATTGATTTGCTGGTTTTTTTTTTGCTAACATTTCAGGGGCTCATGGTAAGAGAAGTGTGGATGTTTATCCACATTCCAACTTTTCATCTTTCCTCTTTTGTTTATGTTACTAACCCTTTGTTGTTGGGCTTAGGCCTTTCTCATCCCTTCTTCTATCTTCTTCTTCCTTCTTCATTAGGATAGAAACCTCACAAACCCTAGGAATTCCATGCATGCTAACTTAGGATAGAAACTTCCCTCTAGTTTTTCCTTTTGCTCCTTTGGTTCTATCTCTCTTCTCATCTTCAAACTTAATTTTAACTCACTTAATAAAGGTAGAGTACTTTCATGCGACATGAGACTTTGCTATGAGATGCTCACATGCGTTCCATTTCGGGGCGAGGTGTGAGTCATCACTCGTGGTGGATAGGTCTTAGCATGAGTACCTCACAAAGAAAAGCTAAAAAACACTTCTTAACCAAAAAAAACAACAAAACACTTAATAATGATAATAGGCTAGTGTGCTTGAGCCTTCATTTGTGGGACTAGCTTTGGGGATTTCCTCCATAGATAGGTGTGCCTCTTGCGCATTCCATTTCGGGATGATGTGAGACGTACACATCTCATTGAGTAAGACTTAGGTACACTTGCCTATGCAAACCTTCACAAATAAAAGCCTCATAAAAATCTCAAACAAACAATAAGCGTCTTTCCTTCGGGAATTCTTTTCTCATCTCCTTCGCTCCGTCCGCGAACTTGCTCCTACTTGTCACTTTGCAAGACGGTTACGCACTCGTCGTCCGAGCCTGCAACACCTGAGCAGTGGCATAGGCAGTTCAAGCCTTAATTCACAAGCAATTTCCTTTTAGTACCCCTAGTTAGGGGAACTACGGCGTCTCTGATCCTCATTATCCTGATGAGGTACGTAGGCAGCGGGGTAGGGCCCGTTCGAGCACAATCTTTATTTTCCCTACATTTTTCTCTTTGTTTCTTATTTCGTTTCTTTTCCAGTTCCAGTTTCTTTTCATTTTCATTTCTTTTGCTGCAGTTTTCATACCCTCACCCTTTGAAACAGTTTCTTTTGCAAGCGTGGATCCCGTCGGGTACGGCGGACGATCTGGGTGCTAATACCTTCCCTGGTCGTAACCGACTCCCGAGCCCAGTCTCTTTGGTTCGCAGGACCCGTGTCCTTCCTTTTCTTTCTTCTGGTTTGTGCAGCATTACCATTCCCTCTCTTCGGGATAAAAATGCCTGGCTGGCGACTCTATTCTTCTTCCGCGCCACTTTCGCGTTTGTACCAGGATGGAAATCCTCGGGAGCGACAGCTTGGCGACTCTGCTGGGGAATGCATACCAGATAGTCTCTGGTTCCCCTGTGAGTCTATCCTAGCGCTTGTTTGTTTCTGTTTCTTTGGGTGATGTTTGTTTGATGTGGCTTGTTGTATTTTATTGTTGTTTATTTACGGCTTTATTTACAGCTTTATTTACAGTTTTCAGTATTTATTTTCCGCATCATATATCATACTGGACTGTCTGGACTGGTTTTCTGTTTGGCGGGATGGGTGATACTGTTTCTGAGAGATAAGCCAAGTACCCGGCTTGAGTGCACCCTAGGATTAGAAGTGGGCATATTGTACTCGCATGTGGCATGATGAGTGGCGATGTGTTTCACGCCCAGACTGCGACCGTCTTGGAAATATCTTGTGTGGGGATTTCCTCCACTTCGGGATAGGACCTTGATAGTTATGTGCATCTGGGGACCGATCATTGAGAACCTTTGTGGAAACAACCCTCTCCAGTGGTGACAGTGGCAGACCACATTCTGTGGCAAACCCATTCGCACCCGAGGGTCCACTGGGGACTCGCATAGGATGGCCTGGTTCTCTTATAGGAACTCAGTCAAAGCATCTGGTCGTATGACATTAGTACTGTATCCTACGGGCTGAATGTACTGTTGTTTCTCGATTTCAGCGCTTGAAGCTGGGAACCTATAAGGGATGCTTGTTTTTCCCGGACTCAGCTGAGGCCTCCCTGCGTAGTACATAATGCCTAACCGATTCCCTGATTTGGTCATGAACCATTTCTCGGAAATGGTGAAAGTATTATTGCTATTCGGCTTTGAGAGTCCGTGATGTTTGACCCGGAGCACACCCGTGAGATGGGGGATGGGTTTACAGGTTTGCAGGAACCCCTTGACCTCATCATACCTTTGTTATCAGTGCAGTTCATGTTATGATACAGTTACTTTGGTTAGGGAGTTCTGGTTTTCTGGTTCTGGTATTCGTGATACTGTGGTCCTGAGATTTTCTTCAGAGGGTTGTGATTATCAGAAAGTGTGACTCAGTGGACTTTTGGTTTGTCAGTTATTCAGAGGGACTTTGTCAGTGGCCGGATTCCAGATGGTCTCAGATGGTCATATGTCTTTGCATTTACATCTGCATTGCATCATTGCATCATTAATCATTGTTTTTGTTTGCATTCACAGGTTCATATCTCTGCTTCCGGTTCCGGTATTCTCTTCAAAGATGGAAGATCCTCGCAAGCAGAATATTCATTTCAAGTTCTTTGATATCAAGATTGGTTTGTTGAAAAAGATGGTAAGGCTGATTACGCCCAACCAGGTAGAGAGATTCAGAAAGGCTTATGGGAGTATTCTTGACGTGGTGGTAGAGTTAGATCCTTCAGAAAGGAGTGCCATTCATACTTTGCTTCAGTATTATGATCCTCAGCTCCGTTGCTTCACCTTTCCTGATTTCCAATTGGGCCCTATGCTGGAGGAGTATGCTTTGATTCTGGGTGTGCCAGTTCAAGATCAGATTCCTTTCAATTCTGAGATGAGTAGACCGGCACCTGAAGATATTGCTAAAGCTCTTTATTTGAGCCCTGCTGCCGTGAAGTCTTTGACCATTATCAAAGGAGGAGTGTCTGGGTTTTCTTTGGAGGTTCTGGTAAAGAAGGCGGAAGAATTGGCTGTTGAAGAAGAATGGGATGCGGTCTGTGCTATCTTGGCTCTTTCTATCTATGGCACCATTTTGTTTGCTGATATGGAGAAGTTCATAGATATAAACGCCATACATCTCTTTTTGCTGAAGAATCCTGTGCCTACCTTACTCGGGGATTTGTACTACTCGGTTCATTACAAGACTGAGAAGAAGAGGGGAGGTTTGGTCCGTTGTTGTGCTCCTTTATTTCACATGTGGTTCATGAGGCATTTGCCTAATACGGGAGTATTTAGTGATCATAGTTTGATATGGGCTCAGAAGCTGGAAAAGTTGTTGGCCAAGGATGTTAGATGGTTCACTCAAAGGCTGCAAGGGGCACGTTTTATCACCAGTTGCGGAAGTTATCACAGCGTGCCTTTGTTGGGAGTAACTGGAGGGATTAATTACAATCCAACCTTGTTAAGAAGACAGTTAGGATACGCTTTGAGAGATGTGCCTGAAGATTTGAAGCTGACCCCTATTTTCTACTTCCCCGTGAAAGATAATGTGCCCTTAGTGAGGAAGGTCGCTGGAGCTTGGAAAAGCATCAAAGGAGAAGGAATAGCTAGTTTCGGGAAGTGCAACAATCAGACGTTCCCAGGGTACGAAGCTTGGTTGAAAAACAGAGCCAGAAGAGTTTTGTTACCATTTTCAACACCAGTTCCACCAGTTGCTGAGTCCATTGATACTGTGCCTTTAGAGGAATTCCAGAAGTTAGAAGCTCAGTTACATGCAGTTAGAGTCGAAAATACCGAGGTGGTAAGCTTGTATCACCAAGCTAACAGGGCCAAGAAGGAAGCTGAGGAGAAGTTGCTGAAGGTACAGACGACTTTGGAGGCTAAGGAGAAAGATTTTGCGGGAAAAGAAGCGCATTTCCGCAGGTTGGGGATGATGGAAGCCCAAAGAGAAGTTGAGCGCAAGAAGAAGTCAAAGACCCTTAGAGATGCTCGTCAGTCTATTGTCTGGTTGAAGGGACAAAGAGAGCAAGAGTTGAAGCAATATAAAGAAAAAGAAGAATTCTTCGAAACCCAGATGGCTTACAAGAAAGAAGAGGTGGAGCAGGCCCACAGGATTCGCAGAGAGAAGACCCAACAGCTTGCAGACAGTCAACAAGCCCTCGAAGAAGCACTCAAAGAGATTGAAGACCTCAAGTTGATGGCAGGAGTCAAGAAGGTCAGGTCTGATGATGGAGTTTCAGGATTCTCAGGCGGCGGTTATGCTTCTTAGTTCGTTTTCTTTGTATTTGGATTACCTACAGGCGTGTTGCTGTTTGTTTATCCTTTGTAAGAACTCGTACTCTATGAGGAATTCTGTTTTATTATGCTTAATGGGCTGATCTATGTTATGATGTTTCTCCCTAGTTCTTGGTTTGTTCGCTATTATGGTTTGAGTGTGGTTTCCCGCAAAGGTTTCTGAGAGTCGAGGATCAGTGCCCATCTGGTTTTCTTTGCTAAATACCGGAACCGGGGCATAAATGACTTGTGATTGGAAACATAAACAACTGCATTGCATCCATATAACTTGTTTGTTGTTTTGCAGGTGTTGCATCAGATACTAATGTGTCTTGTGTTTCAGGCACTATAGCTCCTCGAAAAGTTCGAGGTCAACCAACAGTGCACAGATACCCAACCAAGGTTAACAGAGAGCGGGCCATGGATCAAATGCAGGCAGATTTGGCAGACCTAAGGCAGAGAATGGATAATTTCATGACGTTAATGACCGGCATGGGGCAGAATCAAGAACGGCTGCGAGAGTTGGTTGAGAATCAGAATAGAAACGCTGCTGCTGCTGCTAATGCTGATAATCATACCGGTGCGGGCGCACGTCAGGGTGGACCTCATGTTATACAACCAGGGGCGACCGTAGTCAATGACGGGATGCATAACATTCATGTGGACCACCAGGATGACCAGTTCACTTTACTTGATGAGACCGAGGGTCAAGGGGTCGAAATGAACAAGAGGTTTGAAGAGATGGCCGAGCAGATCAAGGCTATTCAGTCCCAGAGTTCTTTGGGATTCGATATAACAGACTTGGGCTTGGTTCCGGGAGTCAGAATCCCGTACAAATTCAAGGTTCCTACTTTTGAGAAGTATAACGGCACTGCTTGCCCAAAGACCCATCTGCAATCATATGTGGGAAGAATTGCTGCGCATACAGACGATGAAAAATTGTGGATGTATTACTTTCAGGATAGCTTGGTGGGAGCTTCCCTTGAGTGGTACATGAAGCTCAGCAGGGTCAATGTTAAGAGCTGGAAGGATCTCGCTGAGGCCTTCGTGAAGCAGTACCAGTACAACATGGATATGGCTCCGAATCGCACCCAGTTGCAACATATGGCTCAGACGGCAAAAGAAGGCTTTAAAGAATACGCCCAGAGGTGGCGTCAGCTAGCTGCCAGGGTGCAACCGCCCTTGTTAGAGAATGAGATGGCCGATATGTTTATGGGTACCCTCCAGGGGGTATTTCTTGAATGATTGGCGTCAAGTTCTGCTACAAAGTTCAACGATATTGTCATTGCGGGAGAAAGGGTTGAAACACTGTTGAAAATGGGGAAGATACAAGACCCCGGTGCTAGTAGTTCAAATGGAGCGAGGAAAGCTTTTAGCGGACCTCCAAGAAGACGAGAAGGAGAGACCAATGCTGTATTCGGCCGAAGCCAGGGTCGTGGGTACAGAAGACCTTATGAACATGTGGCTGCTGTCACTATTCCTGCAGCTCCCGTACAACAACAACAACAACCTAGAGCCAACTACCAGCAAAGACCTTATCAGCCGAGGCAGACTCGTCCTGCTAACAGGGTGATTGAAGCTATTCCGATGACATATGCTGCCTTGTTGCCGAGACTACTAGACTTGAACCTTATTCAATTGAGGACTTTGGCACCACCACCTCCTGGAGAGCTTCCAGCTGGTTACGACGTCAACGCGCGATGCGCTTTTCATTCAGGGGCACCCGGGCACTCAACCGAGAAGTGCAGGGCGCTACATCACAAAGTTCAAGATCTCGTGGATTCAAAGGCAATCAACTTTGCGCCACCACCGAATATCAACTCGAACCCTATACCTAATCATGGAGGGGCTAGAGTTAATGCTGTTGAGCATGATGACAAGTTGAGTTTGGTACTGAGAATTGATGAAGTCAAGACGCCATTGAAGGTGGTGAAAGAGAGACTGTTGAAAGGGCAAGTATTTCCTGGTTGTTCTCTCGACTGTGAAGACTGTGCAAGTGCTGTGAATGGCTGCGAAAAATTGAAGATGGGTCTGCAAGGGCTGATTGATGATGGATCTCTGCAATTTAGCAAGATTAGTAATGAAAAGGCTGATGATGTGTCAACCATTACTATCTTCTACAATGAGGCTGACATGCCCGTTCGACAAGAGCCAGTTACTGTTTACACTCCTCAGATTAGTCCTGTGACTATAACTGTACCTGGGCCAGTGCCGTACACCGATGATAGGGCCATCCCGTGGCATTATGGTTCCGACGTCTATGTGGCGGGACAGAAGATGGAAAGTAGACCTGTTGCTGACTTGACTATTGAGAATGTGGGAGGTGTTGGAGGTTTTACTCGAAGTGGCCGTTTATTTGCTCCCCCTGCATTGAGAAAGGATCCCGAGGCCGAAGCTTCGTCCAAAGACAAAGGAAAGCAGATTGTGAATGATGAGTCGAATACTCCTGTAGCTGGGCAGGGGACGTTTGAAAAGGAGGTAGAGGAGTTTATGAAGATCATCAAAAGGAGTGACTATAAGGTGGTTGACCAGCTGAATCAGACGCCTTCAAAGATTTCTATCTTGTCACTGTTGATGTGTTCTCCTGCACACCGAGAAGCCTTGCTGAAAGTACTTCAAATGGCTTACGTTCCTCAAGAGATTACGGTCAATCAACTCGAAGCTGTTGTCGGAAGTGTCAATGCTAGCCATGGCTTGGGCTTCACTGATAGAGATCTCACCTCGGAGGGAAGGAATCACAATAAAGCACTGCATATCACGATGGAATGCAAGGGCGCTGTGTTGTCTCATGTCCTTGTAGACACAGGCTCTTCTTTGAATGTGCTCCCGAAGAAGGCGCTGATGAAGCTTAACATTGATGGGGTTATTCTGACGCCGAGTGATCTAGTGGTTAAAGCTTTCGATGGTTCAAGAAGATCCGTTTTCGGAGAGGTTGAGTTGCCTGTCAAGATAGGCTCTCAAGTCTTCAAGAGTGTCTTCTATGTCATGGACATCCAGCCTGCGTATAGTTGCTTGTTGGGCAGACCGTGGATACACGCAGCTGGAGCCGTCACTTCAACCCTGCACCAAAAGCTTAAATATGTGGTGGATGGCCAGGTCATCACAGTCTGCGGGGAAGAAGATATATTCGTCAGCCACCTGTCGACATTCAAATATGTGGAAATGGACGGAGAAATTCACGAGACTTTGTGCCAAGCATTTGAAGCAGATGTCAGTATTTTGACTCCGGTGAAGAAAAACAACGAAGGCACGTCAATTCACTCCTACCAGGAAGCAAAAGAGGCCGTCCAATCAGGCAATGCCCAGGGCTGGGGCAAGCTACTGGAGGTGGAAAAGAAGGGTGATAAATTCGGCTTAGGGTATCAACCTGGGGGGTCTATTCAGAGTGGAAAAGCTGTCTCATTCACAAGTGCAGGGTTGCTCGACCGCGATCAAATCTGTACGGCAAGTCAAAGCGGGGATAGTGACAGAGACTGGGACAACAATTGGATCCGCCCGTGTGCACCCGGCGAGGAGCTAGGAAACTGGTCTGCTGAAGACATCGTTCAAGTCACCTGGCTCTCAAAGTAATTGTTTGTTTCCTTTTATTAGCATACTGCATTGTCAAGTCCAGCATTCTGCCCAAGATGCTTGGATCCATTGTACTGGGCCACCATGTTTTGTATTGCATCGTTATTTTTGCCATGAAATAAAAGGACATTTTCAGACAAATTGTGCTCTCTTTCTTTGTTTTTTAAACTTTTTCACAAAAAAAAACAATATAAAAATGGCAATGTGTTTTTTTCATTTTTTTTGCTTTGTGTTAGCGTCTCTTTTCAAAATAAGCAGATTCTGAATAAGCACATCATTTGTGCAGTATTGATCATCCGGATTCCACGGATAGCGTTCCTGCTATGACTATGCATGACTTTGATAATCCAGTCTACCAAGCTGATGAAGGGGTTGAGGAAGATTGTGACCTACCTGAAGAGTTGGTCAGATTGTTGAAACAAGAGGAACGAGTTATTCAGCCTCATCAAGAGGAGATTGAGACCATCAACATTGGCAGTGAAGATGCAAAGAAAGAAATCAAGATAGGAGCCAATCTGCAGGCCGACGTCAAACAAGAGCTGATCAGTATGCTGAGAGAGTATGTAGATATCTTTGCTTGGTCATATCAAGATATGCCAGGGTTGGATACCGACATCGTGATGCATAAGCTACCTCTGAGAGAAGACTGTCCTCCTGTGAAGCAAAAGTTGAGAAGAACTCGCCCGGATATGGCGATGAAGATTAAAGAGGAGGTACAGAAACAGTGGGATGCCGGGTTCCTTGCCGTGACTAGTTACCCACCTTGGGTAGCTAACATTGTACCAGTGCCTAAGAAGGACGGCAAGGTCCGGATGTGCGTTGACTATAGAGATTTGAACAGAGCAAGCCCAAAGGATGATTTTCCGTTGCCACACATTGACGTGTTGGTCGACAGTACTGCTCAATTCTCAGTATTCTCCTTTATGGATGGATTCTCCGGTTATAATCAGATAAAAATGGCGCCGGAAGACATGGAGAAGACAACGTTCATTACCCCGTGGGGAACATTCTGCTACAAGGTCATGCCCTTCGGTTTGAAGAACGCTGGGGCAACTTATCAACGGGCAATGGTCACGTTGTTCCATGACATGATCCACAAGGAGATCGAATGTTATGTGGATGATATGATTGCAAAGTCCAAGGACGAAGAGGAGCATTTGGTTAATTTGAAGAAGTTGTTTGAAAGATTGATCAAGTATAAGCTGAGGTTGAATCCGAACAAGTGCACTTTCGGAGTGCGTTCCGGAAAATTGCTGGGTTTCATTGTAAGTCAAAGAGGAATTGAGGTAGATCCTGCTAAAGTGAAAGCTATTCAAGATATGCCTGCACCAAAGACAGAAAAAGAAGTGCGCGGGTTCTTAGGTAGATTGAACTACATTTCTCGGTTCATATCTCACCTAACTGCCACGTGCGAACCAATATTCAAACTGCTAAGAAAAGAGCAAACAGTCAGGTGGAATGACGATTGCCAAAGAGCTTTCGACAAAATAAAGGAATATTTGCAGGAGCCTCCAATTCTGATGCCTCCAGTGGAAGGAAGACCGTTAATCATGTACTTGACCGTGCTAGAAGGGTCGATGGGGTGTGTGCTCGGCCAACATGACGAGTCTGGTCGAAAAGAGTACGCCATTTATTACCTTAGCAAAAAGTTTACCGACTGTGAATCCCGATACTCACTGCTCGAGAAAACTTGCTGCGCTTTGGTATGGGCTGCTCGCCGACTGAGGCAGTATATGTTGACCCATACCACACTTCTCATTTCCAAGATGGACCCCGTCAAGTACATCTTTGAGAAACCAGCATTGACCGGAAGGGTTGCTAGGTGGCAGATGATTTTAACTGAATACGACATCCAGTACACTTCTCAGAAAGCTATCAAAGGAAGTGTATTGTCGGAATACCTTGCTCAGCAACCTCTTGAGGATGACTATCAGCCGATGAGATTTGATTTCCCTGATGAGGACATCATGTACCTCAGAGCAAACGATTATGAGGAACCACTTCCGGAGGAGGGGCCTGACCCTGAATCCAAATGGAAGTTGATGTTTGATGGGGCTGTCAATATCAATGGTCGTGGAGTTGGTGCCGTACTCATTACTCCTGAAGGTGTTCATTTACCCTTCGCTGCCAAAATTACTTTTGGCTGCACCAACAATGAAGCGGAATACGAGGCGTGTATAATGGGAATAGAGGAGGCAATTGATCTTCGGATTAAGAACCTCGACATATTCGGAGATTCAGCCCTCGTCATTAACCAAATTACCGGCAAGTGGTATACACATCAAGAGCATCTAGTTCCGTACAGGGATTATGCTAGAAAACTGTTGACATTCTTCACGACGGTTGAGCTCGAATACATACCACGTGATGAAAACCAATTTGCCGATGCTCTGGCCACTCTTTCTTCGTCGATTAAAGTTCTGTGTTGGAATTTTGTGCCCAGAATTGACATCTCCAGGCTCGACTCTCCAGCTTATGCTTTCTCTGTAGACGCCGTGTCTGACGAGAAACCTTGGTATTTTGATATCAAGTTATTCCTGGAGAAGCAAGAATACCCAACAGGGGCATCTTCTAAAGACAAAAAGACCTTGAGACGACTTGCTGCTAGTTTCTTCTTGAACACAGACGGGGTTTTGTACAAGAGGAACTTCGACATGGTTTTGCTCAGATGCGTGGATAGACACGAAGCAAGCCTGTTGATGCAGGAAGTCCATGAAGGATCTTTTGGTACCCATGCAGGAGGGCATGCTATGGCAAGGAAACTGCTGAGATCAGGGTATTACTGGATGACAATGGATGCAGACTGTTGTTCATTCGCTCGTAAATGCCACAAGTGCCAAATATATGCAGATAAAGTGCATGTTCCTCCAAATCCGCTCAACGTCATGTCATCTCCTTGGCCTTTCTCTATGTGGGGCATTGACATGATCGGGAAGATTGAACCGACTGCTTCGAACGGTCATCGCTTCATCCTGGTCGCGATTGATTACTTTACCAAGTGGGTAGAAGCAGCGTCTTATGCCAATGTCACTCGTCAAGTGGTGGCAAGATTTCTGAAAAGAGATATCATATGCAGATATGGAGTACCCGAAAGGATCATTACTGATAATGGTTCTAATCTCAACAACAAGATGATGGCAGACTTATGTCGGGACTTCAAAATACAGCATCACAATTCTTCTCCTTACCGGCCAAAGATGAATGGTGCGGTAGAGGCAGCTAACAAGAATATCAAGAAGATTGTGCAGAAAATGGTTGTCACCTACAAGGATTGGCATGAGATGTTACCGTTTGCTTTGCATGGGTACCGAACGTCGGTCAGGACGTCAACAGGGGTAACTCCCTTCTCTCTAGTGTATGGCATGGAAGCAGTCCTGCCTGTTGAAGTAGAGATTCCTTCACTGCGTGTGATGATGGACGTCAAACTGGATGAGGCTGAATGGGTGCGTGCTCGTTACAATCAGCTATGTCTAATTGAGGAAAAGAGATTAGCGGCTATCTGTCATGGTCAGCTTTATCAGAGGAGAATGAAGCGGGCATTCGACCAACGAGTACGTACTCGAGAGTATCAAGTGGGAGAGCTTGTATTGAAGAGGATCGTTCCTCCAGGTTCAGATAACAGGGGCAAGTGGACCCCAAACTACGAAGGACCATTCATAGTGAAGAAAGTCTTCTCAGGAGGAGCACTGATGCTCACCACTATGGATGGAGAAGACTTCTCATCCCCTGTTAACTCGGACGCAGTTAAAAAATACTTCGCATAAAGAGACCTGCTGGACACAAAAACAGAATGTAAGTCCAGGCAAGAAAAGGGCATCCCGGCGAGCTAAAAACAGAATAAAAAGCTCGGGCAAAAATTAGGGAAATGAATAAAAAAAATGTACACCCGCTGAGTTGAAAAGCCGCATTGGACAGCTCAGGCAAAAAAGGGTATCCCGGTGGATTGAAAACCCGAGAGGGCGATTCACGCAAAATAAGGGAATAAGCGAACAACTGCGATCCGAGTCATCTGAACCACCTCATCGTTTCGTACAGTTGACAATATCAGAAGGATAGGAAGCAGTCCCCTCGTCCTCTCAGAAAGCCGAGACAGAATGGAGAGTCTTGAAGACATGCAGGTCATAGCAGAAATGGAACTCCTTGGAATGCCGTGTACATTGCCATTAGGATAGTTTCTTTTCTCAACTTTATAGTGGCTACCTCTTTCCAGGTGGTTGCTCCCTGATGTAAATCTTTGCCTATTCAGAGGCCATTCAATAAAAATAATATTCAGTCAAAAAAGCTGTGTGTGTTTATTTTTGTTTGCAAAATGTCCTGAATTTTGGCAAAAATAGCATTGCATCTAAACATGGTGATAATCTTGAAAAGAAAACTGACATGCAGGGAAACTGTAACCCTCTTTGAGTGTCGGGTGATAATGGATGAACAGATCACGCCATGCAAATCCCTGGGACACGCGTGTGTGTTCTGTTGTTGCAGGTTGCAGGTTGGCGTCACATTCTCCCAAGCGATCTAATACTCCCCGGCAGAGTACTTCCCCAGCCGAGTACTTCCCCAGTAGGGTATCTCCCCAAGCAGAGATTTCCTTTCCCAGCAGGTATCTGAAGCCTGGCATCTCCAGCAGAGATTTTCATCCAAGCAAGCCTTGGCAGCAGCCCAAGCAAGCTTTTCTTCCCCAGTGAAGTAGCATTTCATTCTTCCCCAGCGGAATATATCCAGCAGGTACTTGAAAGCCTGACATCATCAAAGATGGAATTAGCACTCCCTTATCCCCAGCGGAGTATGCCTATCAGGTCCCTGAAAGCCTGATATCCCCTCAGAGTCATGAATTATCAGATGCTCTCCCCAGCCAGAGTATTTGCCCAAGAAGTTCCCCAGCCAAGTCTGAAGATGTTCCTATCCCCACAGAGTTCATATTTGAGTTTCACTTCCGGCAGTGAAGTATTCCCCAGTAAAGTCGCCGTACTTTAGGTATTTGATGATATAGCCAGGTATTCATCACCTCAGTCAAGATTGAGTGTCCAGATCTCTTGACTTATATTCCCCCGCAGAGTCGTATCTCTTATTGCCGATCAGGCATCTGTTTGTTGCTCGTCTGCAATCTTCAACACTCGTATGTGTTATCTCTAAGCCTAGTTATCCCCAGCAGTGATGTATCATGCTTTATTATTGCTCGTCTGCATCCTTCAACACTCGTCTGTGATAGCTCTGTGGTATTGCTCGTTTGCCTTCCCCAGTAGAGTCTGTAACTACTAGCACCCGTCTGTGCTCGCATCTTTATTTGATGCTCATCCTCTTTCAGCACTCGTCCGTGCCTTTTCCCCAGCAGTTTCCTCTTTATTTGAGGTACTCTCCAGCAATCTTCTGTGCTAGCATCTTTGTGTGATGACCATTCGCAGCTCTCGGCACTCGTCCGTGCTTGTTAGTCTTTGAAGTTTTCTCTCCCCAACGAAGTTGCCTGTACTCGTTGGTGCGCGTATCTTCATTTGGTGCTCGTCCGCATCCCTGCAGCACTCGTCCGTGCATTTTATTTTCGATTCCTCTTTATTTGAGACGTATCCTCAAGAAGGTGGCCAGTGCTCGTCCGTGCTCGCATCTTTATTTGATGCTCGACCGCATCTCTTGGCACTCATATGTGCTTGTTGCTCCTTTGGAGATTGCTCGGCACTCGTCCGTGCCTGTTGCTTATCTGTTGCTCGTCCGCAACTCCTCAACACTCGTATGAGTTTGATTGTATCAGTTGTTGATTGCTCGTCTGCAAATTCCAGCATTCGTCTGTGCTTGGAGATGTCCCCAGCATCGTCTGCAACCTCCCCAACACTCGTCTGTGTTTGGTATTGGATCCTTCGTTGCACTCGTCTGTGCCTTGATATGTATTCTTTGTTGTTGCTCGTCTGCAACTGCCCAGCACTCGTCTGTGTTTGGTTGAAGCTCGTCTGCTTTTATCCCCCAGAAGTCGTTTGTGTCTTGAAGCTCGTCTGCTTTGCCTGGATACTCGTCTGTATCGTCCTCAGCACTCGTCTGTGCTAGCTTGCATCTGAATGTGAAAATTTGCTGTTTATCCTGATATTTCTGTGACTACTTCAAATGCTCGTTTGTGTTTGAATTTCTGGTATTCGTCTATACCAGTGGCTGATACTCGTCTGTGTCATTGCCTGAAACACTCGTCTGTGTTTCTCAGATCATCATCTGATACTCGTCTGTATCATTGATGTAGGACACTCGTCTGTGTTATCTTGATGATCATCCAATACTCGTCTGTATTGAAGAGGTTTAGAATCCTGACAGTGGGAATTAAATGTCGAAATGGTTACCGGTCCTGGCGTAACAGGTAAATCCGAAGGAGGCTCGTCTGTCTCAAGCACCAATTGTGGTTGCTGCACCTGGCGTAACAGGTTTGCTCAGAAGACTCGTCTGTCTTATGCCATATATCCGCGGATAATATATGAAGAAGGTTCGTCTACCTTGATTGCATGTCTATCCCACGGACTTATATGCATTCCCGGAGCCTGCGTAAGGGTTATCCGAAGAAGACTCGTCCGTCTTATTCCACTTATCTGCGTAAGGATTAGTGAAGGAGATTCGTATATCTCAGGCTATTTTGAAGATCCTTAAGGGCTCGTCCGCTCTCTGCACCTGGCGTCACAGGTCATTCCAAGACTCGTCTGTCGCAGATTGTTGTATTGCAGTGTGTTGAGGACTCGTCTGTCCAGATCCTGGCGTCACAGGATTGTTTGAAGACTCGTCTGTCAAATGGTTCTTCTTTCAGATATCGGTTTCAACTTGGAAGAAGCTCGTCCGTTTCTTTCTCCCCTGCAGTTCCCAGAGCGTCATCTGGTCGGGTTTATTTCCCGGTGTTGCATTCTTCGTCAGAGTGCAAATTTCTGGTCTTCTTGGTATTCAATCACAGTTTATCTCGAATGTCCGATAGTCCGTACTATCGTCCTTTTCAGATTAACTGATGATTGAATAGGGGCAGCTGTAACACCCCAAATTTGCCCTCTTCATTTTAAGCATCATATCGCATCATAATCATCATGAGCATACCATATCTTTAGCATTTTTGCATAGAAAAATGAGGCATAACACTCACATGTTCTAGCATAAGGCATATGACCCACCATCTGGAAGGTTTGAAGCACCGCAAGTAAAAAAATCGAGAGCATGGTGACCAGGCAAAAGTCTCACAGGATCACTCTGCACCAGCTCTGTACCATGTTCAAAGCTTAAAAAGGAAGAAAGGATCAAAATCAGCTTGAAACGGCGGGCGCCGATGCATTTTTGAGGTTTCCCTCCAAAGGGAGGGAAATTCAAATTTTGCATGCGTTAACCGGTTAACGCATATGGTTAACCGGTTAACAGCTGCGAAATTTGAATTTCCAGCAGCAAATTTCAGCATGTGGTTTTGGCTCCATTTTCCAATTTTCTGATTTTTATTCATTTGAATTAAATTTGAATTTGAGAAGGATCTAGAGCATGTATCCAAACCTCTTTCCAACCCTAAAACCTAATCACATTACCAAGCCATATTTTTTGGATCCCAAACCAAGATTTTGGGCCCCAACCCTAAACCATATATATTCCATTTCTCTCCAAACCAAGGGGGCTCACTCATTTTTCACTCTCATTCTGAATTTTCACTTCTCTCACTCACAATTCTCTCACTTTTCTCTCCCAATTTTCCAAATTACTCAAAGTTCCTCTTTGAAGATCTCACAACCTTGCCTTGAGGTGTGTAGATCTTGGAACTAGACCTCCATCCATAGTTTCATTGCATCTTTTTGCTGGTTTAATTGGTGATTCAGATCTGGTTTGGGATCTAGAAGTGCTTTTGGATCAAAATTCTGCATCAAGAGCTTGATCTTGCATTTATTTTGCATGGAGGGTGGAGATTAGCATCGGATCTTCAAGGTTTTGCGCGAGATCTATCATTTTCAGCATAATCAACAATTACCAAAGCATACCTCCGCTTTGTAGGTTGGTTTAATTTCAGATCCAACTCTGTTTTTAGCTTATTTGCATTGCTTGTGCTTTAGATCCACCATGTGTTTGTGTAATTGATTGTGTTGCATGATTTGATTGGTTGATTTGTATCCGGATCCGATTGTTATTGTTCATGAGCATAATGTTATGGATTGATGTGCATTGATCTATTTTTCCATGTGTAATTGAATGCTGGTCTGGTGCAGCTTATTTGAATAAGCTGTTTTTGAGCTGCTGTTTCTGCAGGTTTTTTGCTGCTGTTTTTACAGTGTTAACCGGTTAACGCATATGGTTAACCGGTTAACGCCCTGTTTTCATGCGTGTTTTGTGCAGGTTTTGACTGGTTAACCGGTTAACGCATATGGTTAACCGGTTAACACTGATGCAGAATGGTTTTTCAGGGCTGTTTTGAGTTTGTTTGATCCCTTTGCTTGTTCTAATGGCCATGAATCATTGCATGATCATTAAACATGATATTTTAGGGTGTTTGCTTGCTGGTTGAGGTATGCTTGCATGGTTTCGACGCATAAGTCGTGCATTTGCAATGTTGGCATGTTGTTTGATTTTTGTTTGCAAGGACCTTTGAACATGTTTAATTCCATGATTGTGGTGATTGATTTGCTGGTTTTTTTTTTGCTAACATTTCAGGGGCTCATGGTAAGAGAAGTGTGGATGTTTATCCACATTCCAACTTTTCATCTTTCCTCTTTTGTTTATGTTACTAACCCTTTGTTGTTGGGCTTAGGCCTTTCTCATCCCTTCTTCTATCTTCTTCTTCCTTCTTCATTAGGATAGAAACCTCACAAACCCTAGGAATTCCATGCATGCTAACTTAGGATAGAAACTTCCCTCTAGTTTTTCCTTTTGCTCCTTTGGTTCTATCTCTCTTCTCATCTTCAAACTTAATTTTAACTCACTTAATAAAGGTAGAGTACTTTCATGCGACATGAGACTTTGCTATGAGATGCTCACATGCGTTCCATTTCGGGGCGAGGTGTGAGTCATCACTCGTGGTGGATAGGTCTTAGCATGAGTACCTCACAAAGAAAAGCTAAAAAACACTTCTTAACCAAAAAAAACAACAAAACACTTAATAATGATAATAGGCTAGTGTGCTTGAGCCTTCATTTGTGGGACTAGCTTTGGGGATTTCCTCCATAGATAGGTGTGCCTCTTGCGCATTCCATTTCGGGATGATGTGAGACGTACACATCTCATTGAGTAAGACTTAGGTACACTTGCCTATGCAAACCTTCACAAATAAAAGCCTCATAAAAATCTCAAACAAACAATAAGCGTCTTTCCTTCGGGAATTCTTTTCTCATCTCCTTCGCTCCGTCCGCGAACTTGCTCCTACTTGTCACTTTGCAAGACGGTTACGCACTCGTCGTCCGAGCCTGCAACACCTGAGCAGTGGCATAGGCAGTTCAAGCCTTAATTCACAAGCAATTTCCTTTTAGTACCCCTAGTTAGGGGAACTACGGCGTCTCTGATCCTCATTATCCTGATGAGGTACGTAGGCAGCGGGGTAGGGCCCGTTCGAGCACAATCTTTATTTTCCCTACATTTTTCTCTTTGTTTCTTATTTCGTTTCTTTTCCAGTTCCAGTTTCTTTTCATTTTCATTTCTTTTGCTGCAGTTTTCATACCCTCACCCTTTGAAACAGTTTCTTTTGCAAGCGTGGATCCCGTCGGGTACGGCGGACGATCTGGGTGCTAATACCTTCCCTGGTCGTAACCGACTCCCGAGCCCAGTCTCTTTGGTTCGCAGGACCCGTGTCCTTCCTTTTCTTTCTTCTGGTTTGTGCAGCATTACCATTCCCTCTCTTCGGGATAAAAATGCCTGGCTGGCGACTCTATTCTTCTTCCGCGCCACTTTCGCGTTTGTACCAGGATGGAAATCCTCGGGAGCGACACCCACTGCCAATGGTAGGAAAGATCCAACTATTCAAGTTGTAGTCTTCATCAGAATCCTCCACAACATTGACTTGATCCTTCTGAACTCCCTTGTTGGTGATACAAATAGCACGAGCACGACGAACAGCCTTTTGAGATTCTGCAGTAAAACCCAAACCAAACTTGTTAGACTTGTAAGGAATGTCAGAAAGTTTACCCCAAATAGTACAACCACCTTCTTCAATTACAGCTCTTGCATCCTTCAGAGATGCCATTGTAGGAGGTACTCTAGTAGCAGCAGGAATTGGTTTAACAGCAAGGATAGACTCTGCAGCAGGAACAATCTGAGGAACTACTTCAATGTTTGGCAAGGAATCTCAATACATTCACCCTCCATCTCAACATACTTGAAAGTGTTTACATGACTGACCATATACTCTTCCTCACCATAAACACTGACAATCTTGCTCTTCACTGGATATTTCAGCTTCTGGTGTAAAGTGGAAGTCACAGCACCTGTCCCATGTATCCAGGGACGCCCAAGAAGACGACAATAGGAAGGAAGAATACATATCACATAGAATGTAGAATCAAAGACTTGAGAACCCACTTTGATTGGGAGGTCAACTTCTCCATGCACCATTCTTCTTGATCCATCAAAGGCTTTCACCACCATATTATTGGGTCTTAGTACAATATCTTCAAAGTTGAGTTTGTCCAGAATATCCTTCAGTAATACATTTAATGAAGAACCATTATTGATGGGGCGAAGACGCGATATGTGTCTAGCGGTATCTGAACTGCAAGCGCACAGCCTATCGAAGTAATATAAAAAATTGTAGAACCCACAGGGACTTTGTAATCACTCTAGTGCTAGAAGGTCTGCTAGTTTAGCTAAGGTGGATATTTGTCACGATTATGGTTTTAAGGATTAAAAGCGGGAATTAAATTTAGTTTAAGGAAATAATGAGAAGGCGGTCGGTATGTAATTATATTTAACCTATGCGGGTCAATCTAACCTAAGCTTATAAAGATGGTTCACTTAAATTATTCTGTAGAGATTACCAGTTTAAAAACCCTCGACTCACACTCTCGTGGTATTATCTCAGATCTTACTCCTAAAGCCCTATGACTGCTCTCGCTAGCCCATAAGTGTTTAGAAAATAATTTTTTGAAATCTTAATAAGTCTAATTCATTTTAAAGCGCTCTCGCTGTATTTAAATCAAATGCCTAGCTTTAGCTATCCGGTTAAAATCTCACACTCTCATGGTCTCGGCCTAACCTATTTCACTTTTCTTACTCTCGTAACAAAAAGATTAATTTTAATTATAAAAAGCCACAGCCAGAATATAAGTTCTTAATTATTTTAGCTTAGATTCGATTTAACCGTTTTGGTTTGGTTTATTACATACCGACTAATTAATTTAGCTACTCATTTTTATTATACCAACAGACAGATGCAGAAATAAATAAATAAATATTAAAGCATACATTATATAATAATAATAATATCTTAACATAAATAAATAAATAAACTTAATATAAATTATAAAATAAAAACCTGGATAATTAAATTCTTAAACTCCTTCTTCCACAGATTGGCAAGCTCGGAGTGTCGGAATCGGAATCGAAATACAATGACAAATTCGGAGGCTAAAAAGAAATTAATTGAAATAACAATTTCCTAATGTTGGAAATTGTTATTGAATTGGGTTGGAAGTAAAAAGCAGAAAAATACAGCAAGAACAAGGCTGAAAAAATAAAAGGGTTCAAGAAAAAATACGGCAGAGCTTCCGCGAAAAAATCAATAAAATACTCTATAGTTTTTAATTTGCATCTTCGGTATTTATAGGAGATGATTTGGGCAGTTGAATTGGTAAGCGTGGGCTTCGTTCCGTAATGAGAAAATTTATCAAAAAAATAGCGTACTGGGTTACTTCAGTTGAGGAAAAATAGGAGTCGTTAAAGACTCGTTGCACGTCTTCATGAATAACTTCAAATAAATTAAACACACTTTCCTTGTCACGTTCGTGACATGGGCGTAACGGTCAGATTCTTCAATTCAAGCGCGTCACGATCGTGATAAGGTTGTGACGATCGTGAGACCTCAAAGTAGCATGTCACGGTCGTGAGGAAGTTGTGACGACCGTGAGTGCAACAAAAAATGTAGACTTAGCAGAATTGTTCTCTTCATCTTCTTTTCATGCTAGATTTGGTTCATTTGATCTTTTTCTCATAGTTTGGCTCTAGACATGTTATACCTGCAATGTGACATAAAAAACTCGAACAATCGGGAGTTAATAGGATCAATGTGCGATAAAACGGACTTAAAACGTAGTAATAAAGTGATACGATTTCTCGTTATCAAACTCCCCCAAACTTAAACCTTTGCTTGTCCTCAAGCAAATAGTCGATTGAAAAATGATCGGACAATTTTTTCATCAGACGCATACATATAACAAACCGTACGAGAAATCATTTAGTTAGATAAACCGGTACTAGAATAGAACACTAACGATACACTAATGACACAAGAAACAAGCTAAGTCGTCGACTTCCCATTAAACGAAACATTCGGTAATTGCATTATAATTCTACCTAGAGTCCTTCGTTCTTATTTCACCCGGTTTCGTTCTAGCGCAATCACATTAAGCCCTTTGCCTTAGCACGCACGTAGTGGAGTAGCCGGTTAGTGACTTTGATCCTTTATAGCGCGGGGTCTGGTACACGAATGTGGCAACCCTTTACATATTATCCAGATTGGGGGTTGCGGGGGATCGAGCCGTATCACGCCCTACCAAGTTCAGAACCAGGTGCCTCTGAACCAACCAGCAATGGACTCCTTCTTATATTTCTCATTTCTTATATGCGACCGTGTACTTTGGTGCAATTTCCTTTTTTATGGCATCGAGACATGAAGGATCATTTATAGATTAGGCATCAAACACTTATGTTCATCGGCTCCCCACGTGGTTTGTGTTCAGACGGTGCTGACTGCTAGTATAAACTACTAGGGGTTACTTTAGAACTGAGACTTGAGGTGTAGTCGTAATAATTATCGAAATGGAATGTTTAAGTAGGGAGTCTAAGGTGTCAAGACTGTATTGATCTTGTTGGATCTTTCTCAGCTTCCTAACTACGATTTCATAGGTAAGTCGAGTAATGCGAAGATAAAGCAAAAAAAAAATCGGTATGGCTAAATATAGCGGGGAAGAATTGAAACTGAAGAAATAACATAAATATTACTTTGTTTAATTTAAAATGCGGATAGGGAAATACAATGAAATGGAAAATGCAGAAAGGGAAAGGTACCTCTCCCACACTATATCAGACATTGTCCTCAATGTTGTGATATAATAGCGGGGAAACACATTAAAAAAAATAGAAATGCAAAAACAAAAGATAATCTAATGCTGCTGACGACCACGGCCTCGGCTTCTAGTGCGGGAGCTTCTGGTAGGAGTGGCTTCCACATCAGAACCAGTGGTGGTGAGAGTGGTGACATCTATACGCAAAGCTTCCAACTCGCTGAAGATCTCTCCTAGCTTTTCATCTGTTGTCCTCTGGTTACTGACAACAGTTGCAAGGAGTGCATCGTATTGCTCTTTCTTCCTACGCTCAAGTGCAGCATTCATCTGATTCTGCTGATGAATGGCACAGAGGATTTCTTCAAGGGTGATGTCAGCTGAAGGTGGCTGCCTGGTGGAGGACTCAAGGATGTCCTGAACTGGCTCAGCAGCATCCATTGCATCCTGCATCTCGTCCACAGGTGCATCAGGCTGCTCGTCAATAATGGGAACATGGCCTGCGACATCTGGCAATCCAAATAGCCAGTTGGCTCTATTTGAGGGATCAATGCGGTTCCTGCAAGGCAAAGTGATATGATGATAGATGGTGCCTTGGATCACAGGGTTGAACCTGCCATCCTCTCGCTGAGAGATCATATGAGCTGACTTGCAGTAGTTCAAGGTAAGCAGCTCTGGTGCTCTATGAGGCAGATGAGTGAGGTGGTCACCAAGCTCTAGCTGTATGGCAAGGGTAGTGACAATCCCACCAATGTAGAAGGGAGTGGCGCCTCTATGCGCTACAGACTGAATGTGGGCCAAAAGGAACGGAGCGGCATTGATGCGTTCTTCATTCAAGGCACAATGCAAGAATAAAAGCTCTTTGGAATTGAGCTTGTGGTTGCTCTCTCTTGCAAAGATTGTGTTGCATATGATACGATGGAAATACCGTATTGCTGGATTATGGATATGAGTGGCATTCAGACTCTGGTAGGCGGAAGCACGACTGTTTGTGATGTTGTGCCACAAAGTGAAAGTTGCTTCATTAAAATTGTCGGGCACGCGGAGGTGAGCACCGTCGCCGTGACTGAAGCCTAACAGTTCAGTGACTCTGGTTTGAGTGATTTGGAACTCTCTTCCAAGCATTCGGAATTTTGCAATGCCGGTGAGTTGACTCGTTGATCCGGATGGTGTGATATATTGAAACGAACTTAGAAACTCCAAGGTGAGGTTTTCAAATGTCGGTTGCGGTTGACTGCATAAGTCCCACAAGCCAACATGCTCAAGCAGTAGCTTCACTTCGTCGAGCAATCCTAACTCCCTCAAGCAGTCGAGGTCGACGTACCGAGTAGGTTGGATGCCTCGGGTTTGAAACCTTACAAACTTCTCTCTCTGTGCTTCTCCTTGTTCTCTATCTCTAAACTGAATATTTTCCATTGCATGCAAATGAGGTTTATGTGAGATAGGTGTTTGAGGTTTGGTGAGAAAATGTGAAGAAATTGATCGGATTATAATGGAATGAAGTGAATGTGTGGAGTTGGGGTTAAATGAGAAGGTTGAATGGATTAATGGAATTGATTTGAGGGTAATGGGTGGTTACGGCAGAAGAAGAGGTAATGGGAGGTTAGAGTTTTGTGAAAATAGAAGTGGAGTTTGCGAAGAAGAACGGCCTATGTAACTTCAGAGTTCGTGAATTAGGGTTGTCACGGTCGTGAGGGGGGTCTTACGGTTGTGACGCGCTATATAGCTCGTTACGATCGTGAGGGGATGGTGACGACCGTGATGATCACAAAATATGGAATTTTCACAAAATGGATTACCTCAGTTCAGTTCAATTGTAATTCTTATCACTTTCAATATTTAATTCCAACATAACACATAATAGTGGATCAATATATATATAAGCAGTGGATTTCATCACACGAAAATTCACAAAATATCCAGCAATTCAAAGGTATCAGTAAATAATGAAAAGCGTGTAAATTGATTAAATTGGAAAATTGCATAAATGGAAGTACTTTGCTTTTGACATAATAGAAAGAAATTACAGTGATAAAGATAAGTTATGAAATGTTGCAAAATATCAAAACTAACTAGAAATAGAAAGCGAAAAGTAAGATAAATCAAATCACTACAGCATTATCAAAGTTGCTTCTTCAAATCTTCAAGTGCGGAGTTTATATGATAGAATTGTTCACAAGTTATGTCAGTTAAGCCTATAACGTCCAATCGCATGCTTTTAACTTCATCCTTAACAACATTAATATCAGCTTGGTAAACTTAAAGAGTGTTCAGAATTTTCTTTAAGCTGTCAGCATATCCTACTTGATTTATTTAAGGGGTTTCAATAACTTCATCAGTGTGGTCGATGTCATGGTAACCAGGAGGTATCTCAGGGTCACTTTCTACATCAGTCATTATGTCATCCCTAATTTGGTAGGATTGTAGTGTTTCAGGTGTTGATGGATAGTCAGGAGGGGTAAGCTCATAAAGCCAATTATCTCTATTGTGAACACTGACTTTAGCATGGTTCGGTAATGTGAACAGGTTTACGGTTTCATTTCTAATTAGGTACTCGTACGGTGGTTGTCCTAAGTTTCTTATAATTTGACGGTTAAAGTAGAAGTTCAGATTCATAAGGCGAACAGTACCTAAACGGTTGCACTTGTGTAATTGGTATCTAAGTCCGAGGGCATCAGCAATCATGGTGACCAGGCCTCCTACCAATATTGGTAGATCAGGTTCCTCTTGGATGCGGGTAAAGGTTTGCATCATGAATGGTACAACATTAATGGGTTTTCCATCGGTCAAACAGGACATTATGAATATCTCATCTATAGATACTCCAGTGAGGTTCTCTTCCTTTCCAAAGAAGGTGTGGGCAAGGATTTTATGAAAATAGTGGATAGCAGGGTTGTGTATTTCATCATTGTTCATGTTATCCGGCTCAGGGTCGTAATTTCCGATTAAGGTTCCCCAAAAGAAGTCTAGCTCAATATCCATTAATTCTACCTAGGTGGTAGTAAAGGCAAAAGGTCCACTAGGGAATCTAGTAGGTCAGCTAGTTCCTTATGGTTAAAGTCATATTCGATACCGAATAGTCGGAAACTAATAAATCCTTTCCTTAATCCAAATCCGCGCTCGGGTAAGTAAACTAAGGAGCTTAAAAACTCAAGGGTGAGCTCGCGGTAAGTTACATACTTATGTTTTATGAGAGCATTCTCCTATCCAAGTTGGTTAAACAGGTTTAGGATGCTATCATGTATGCCTAAGGTTTCCATAGTCTGTTCATCATAGTACAGAGTCAAATCCATTTGTTTCTGTGATAATTCCTCAAATTTCATACTTTGGTTTCTACTTCTAAATTTGGTTTCCATAAAGTTTCTTGGTTGGTTAGCCATAGTTAGTGTTAAAGTGGAGGAAACAAATCAGGGGAAAAAGGGAAGGTAGGAAAGACTTTAGAAAATCTGTAGCAAAGTAAATTTAAAAGTGATTTAGAAAATGAAAATTAAAATAAAGAAAATAAGAAAATAAATGGATAAATAAAGTCAATAATAATAATAATGAAATAAAACAATAAAATGATAAAATGGGTTTCCTCCCACTAAGCGCTGTTTTTATCATCATAAGCCTGACGTAATGCTTAGGCGTAGATTAATCAGGGAAGTTAGTGGACAACTCTAAAAGCTTTAAACTATTCTCATAATCTCTATTTTCAATATTATGGTAATGTTTTAATCGTTGTCCGTTTACTGTGAACGGTTCACTATTCCTACCCTTAATTTCTATTGCTCCGCTCGGGAACACTCTAATTATTTTAAAGGGTCCTGACCATCTAGATTTTAGTTTTTCAGGAAAGAGCCTAAGTCTTGAATTAAAGAGGAGTACAACATCTCCCACACTAAATTCTTTCCTAGATAGGCGTTTATCGTGCCATCGCTTGGTTCTTTCTTTATATATCTTAGCATTCTCATAAGCGTCTAACCTTAATTCTTCTAATTCATTAATGTCGAGGATTCGTTTTTCTCCAGCGGTATTGTAGTTTATATTGAGTGTTTTAATTGCCCAATATGCTTTGTGTTCTAGTTCTACCGGGAGATGACAAGCTTTCCCATACATTAGTTTGAAAGGTGTAGTTCCTATGGGTGTCTTGTAGGCTGTCCTATAAGCCCATAAAGCTTCATTAAGTTTAGATGACAAATCTTTCCTAGATATGGCGACAGTCTTTTCTAGGATTTGTTTTATTTCTCTGTTCGAGACTTCGACCTGTCCACTTGTTTGTGGATGATATGGTGTTGCTACATAATGTCTGACTCCATATTTAGATAGTAGTTTGTCAAATATTTTCGAAATGAAATGCGAGCCACCGTCACTAATGACAAGTCTAGGAACACCAAATCTTGGAAAGATTACATTCTTGAAAAGCTTAATTACTACTCGTGTGTCATTTGTAGGAGAAGTTATAGCCTCAATCCATTTTGAAACATAATCGACAGCTACGAGTATGTACTTATTACCGAAAGATGATGGGAATGGTCCCATGAAATCTATTCCCCATACCTCAAAGTCTTCTACTTCTAATATTCCTCTTTGAGGCATTTCATCTCTTCTTGAAATATTACCGGTGCGTTGACACTGATCGCAATTTATAACAGCGATGTGGACATCTTTCCATAGATTAGGCCAAAATAGGCCATCTTGTAAGATTTTTGCACAAGTCTTGGAAGTGCTTGCATGTCCACCATAAGGAGATGAATGACAATGAGCAATGACATCTTCTATTTCTTCTTCGGGAATACATCGACGAAAAATTCCGTCAGGTCCTCTTTTAAACAATAATGGTTCGTCCCAATAGTAATGCTTGAGATTATGGAAGAATTTATTTTTCTGCTGATAGGTTAAGTCAGGTGGAAGTGCTCCTACAGCTAAGTAGTTGACAATGTCAGCGTACCATGGCAGTCCTACGGTTGTTTGGATTGTTTCCACGGTTTTTGGTCCATCTATGTCTAACTTAACTGGGTCGCTTCCTATTTGTGCTATCAGCTGTTCATACGGAAAATCATCGTTAATCGGCACTTGTTCGGGTTTAATACCTTATATTCTAGATAAATGGTCCACTACGATGTTTTCAGTACCTTTCTTATCTTTGATTTCGAGATCAAACTCTTGTAAGAGTAAAATCCATCTCAAGAGTCTTGGTTTAGCATCTTTCTTGGTTAATAGATATCTGATAGCAGCGTGGTCTGTGTAGATGATTATTTTTGCTCCTACTAGGTAGGAACGGAATTTATCAAGTGCGATGACAACTGCTAACAATTCTTTTTCAGTAGTGGCGTAGTTCATCTGAGCAGAATCTAAGGTTCTACTGGCATAGTAAATTGCGTGAAGTTTCTTGTCCTTCCTTTGTCCTAGAACTGCGCCTACAGCATATTCACTCGCATCGCACATGATTTCGAAAGGTAATCTCCAGTCAGGTGGTTGCATGATTGGTGCGGTGATGAGGGCTGTTTTTAGAGTTTCGAATGCTTTAAGACAATCTTTATTGAATATGAACTCAGCATCTTTCATTAATAAACCGGTAAGAGGTTTAGTGATTTTCGAGAAATCTTTGATGAATCGTCGGTAGAAACCGGCGTTTCCTAAAAAGCTTCGTATTTCTCGAACGGTCTTAGGGGTTTGAAGATCTTTTATGACTTCTATCTTAGCTTTATCAACTTCAATTCCCTTATCAGATATAACGTGTCCAAGTACGATTCCTTCTCTGACCATAAAATGGCATTTCTCCCAGTTAAGCACGAGGTTTACTTTTACACATCTTTCTAATACCATTTCTAAATTCGATAGACATCCTTCAAAACTTTGCCCGCATACAGAGAAGTCGTCCATGAAAACTTCCATGATGTTATCTATGAAATCTACGAAGATTGACATCATACATATTTGAAAGGTTGCAGGAGCGTTGCATAATCCAAAGGGCATTCGCCTATAAGCGAACGTTCCATAAGGGCATGTGAATGTAGTCTTCTCTTGATCATCTGGGTGAATCGGGATTTGGAAAAATCTTGAGTAACCATCTAGATAACAGAAGTACGAGTGTTTGGCTAATCGTTCTAACATTTGATCTATAAAAGGTAGTGGGAAATGATCTTTTCGAGTGGCTTTGTTTAGTTTACGATAATCGATGCACACTCTATGTCCGGTCACTACTCTTTGTGATATCGATTCGCCTTTAGCGTTTTTCACAACAGTGATACCTCCTTTATTTAGTACTACATGTACTGGACTAACCCATTGACTATCAGAGATTGGATATATTATTCCAGCGTCTAGTAGATTCTTAACTTCTTCTTTTACTACAGTGCTAAGGATTGGGTTAATTCTTCTTTGAGATTCTCTGGAGGTTTTATAATCTTCTTCTAGCATAATACGATGCATACAGATTGAAGGACATATTCCTTTGAGATCAGATATGTTATATCCTAATGCAGTTGGGTATTTCTTTAAGACATCTAAAAGTTTCTTTGTTTCAATTGTTCCTAAACTGGAATTGATTATAACTGGTCGTGTACATTCAGTGTCTAGGAATTCGTATCTTAGGTTCTTAGGTAAGGTTTTTAACTCTAATGTAGGTTTCTTCTTACTTGGCATGGGATCCGGTGTAAGTTCTAAACTTTCGCTTAGACTATCGGCATGATACGGTTCACGCCAATTGTCATCTTCGAAAATCGGAGGGATTTGAATTTTCATAATTTCAGAATAAGTAGTTTCTTTCATTTCCATCTCTCTTACACATTCGTCAATTACATCCAATAAATAGCATGTGTCCTCTATAGCTGGTGATTGTAAGAATTGTGTTAAAATAAATTCAACTTTCTCTTCACCTACTTCAAAGGTTAGCTTTCCTTTGTTTACGTCTATAATAGCTCCGGCGGTAGCTAAGAATGGTCTTCCTAGTATGATAGGTGTAGTGGAGTCTTCAGAGATGTCCGTGATTATAAAATCAGTAGGAATGTAGAATTGTCCTATACGTACTGGGACATTTTCTAGTATGCCTACAGGATATTTAATAGAGCGGTCGGCTAGTTGAATAGACATTTTAGTTGGTCTTAGGTCTCCCATGTCTAGCCTTTTGCAAATTGTTAAGGGCATAACACTGATACTGGCTCCTAACTCGCATAGAGCTTTGTCAATGACGAATTTTCCAATTACACAGGGTATAGAGAAACTACCTGGATCTTTTAACTTAGGAGGCATATTGTTTTGAATTATTGCGCTACACTCAGCAGTAAGTGTAACGGTTCCGTTATCCTCTATCTTCTTCTTATTGGATAAGATTTCCTTTAGAAATTTAGCATAGGAGGGCATTTGAGTGATATCTTCTGTAAATGGAATAGTAATATTCAACTGTTTCAGAAGTTCAACAAATCTCTTAAACTGGCCCATCGTCTTGGAATTGGTTAATCTCTGAGGGTACGGAATTGGTGGTTTATAAGGTGGTGGAGGTACATAAGGCTTTTCTTTCTCCACTGCCTCTTGATTATTATCTTCCTTTCCTTCTGGTTCATTCTCCTTTTCAGTCGGCTTATCTTGCTTTTGGTACATGGCTGGATTGTCAAGTCTTGGATCGGCAGGTCCGTCAAGTTCCTTGCCACTTCTTAGTATCACAGCATTGGCCTGTCCTTTTGGATTAGGTTGGGGTTGTCCAGGAAATACTCCAGCTGGTGCTGCGGTAGGTGCCTGTTGTTGAGCTACTTGTGAAATCTGAGTTTCAAGCATTTTGTTATGTGTAGCTAACGCATCTACCTTGCTCACTAATTGCTTAATCTGCTCACTAGTGTGTATGTTTTGATTTAAAAATTCCTTGTTTGTCTGAGATTGGGTAGCTATGAAGTTCTCCATCATTAACTCAAGGTTTGATTTTCTAGGAACATTAGGAGCCGTCTTTTGATATCCTGGTGGTGTAGCTGGTGCTTGACCTGGTGCGTATAAAGCATTGTTATTCTTATAAGAGAAGTTCAGATGATTCTTCCAACCTGGGTTGTATGTGTTCTAGTACGGGTTCCCTTGAGCATAATTCACTTGATCTGTGGGAATTCCTGTTAATAGTTAACAATCAGGGACAGCATGTCCTGGAACTCCACATAACTCACAGTTAGGTGTTACCGCAGCCACGGTGGTTGTTGGTGTTATGGCCAAGTTGTCGATCTTTTGGTTATGTTGGTCAAACTTTGCATTGACTTGGTCCATACTACTCACTTCATACATACCTCCTTTTGTTGGTTTCTCAGTTGCGACTCTCTCGCTTCCCCATTGGTAATGATTTTGAGCCATACTCTCGATAAGTGCATAAGCATCATTATATTCTTTGTCCATTAGTGCGCCGCCTGCGGCGGCGTCAATCGTCATTCTTGTGTTGTACAAGAGTCCATTGTAGAAAGTATGGATGACCATCCATTCTACTAATTCATGATGTGGACAAAGTCTCAGCATATCTTTGTAGCGTTCCCAAGCTTCGAAAAGTGACTCGTTTTCCTTTTGCTTAAATCCGTTGATTTGAGCTCTTAGCATAGCTGTCTTGCTAGGTGGGAAATATCTTGTCAAGAAGACTCTCTTTAGTTCCTCCCACGTAGTTACTGAATTCGAGGGTAGAGATTGAAGCCAGGTTCTCGCTCTGTCTCGAAGTGAGAAAGGAAAAAGGCATAATCTAATAGCTTCTTGGGTAACTCCATTAGCTTTTACAGTATCTGCGTACTACACAAATATCGAAAGATGAAGGTTCGGATCCTCGGTAGGATTTTCGGCGAATTGGTTTTGTTGCACGACTGATATCAGCGAAGGTTTCAATTCGAAATCGTTTCGGTTGATAGCCGGTGCAGCAATGCTGGAATGCGGCTCAGCTTGTGAAGGACTAGCGTAATACTTTAGTGGATGATTTGGTTCTTCAGCCATCTCTGCGTCCTTCGATGTTCCAACTGGTTTAGGTGGATCAACTTGAAGATCTGGAATGTTGTATTTTCGTTGGTATTCGAATATTCGTCTTCTTAAATGTAAGAAACGTTCTAATTCTTGGACTGGAGGTTGCAAGTCTTCGCCTTGAGAGCGAGTACTTGGCATACACTCGGTAAATTAGATTAGGAAAAATAAGTTGTTACCTTAGTCTAGACAGTGCTACTCTACTAGTGCACTAGTGACTAAATCAAGGTCCCCGGCAACGGCGCCAAAAACTTAATGGGGCGAAGACGCGATATGTGTCTAGTGGTATCTGAACTGCAAGCGCACAGCCTATCGAAGTAATATAAAAGATTGTCGAACCCACAGGGACTTTGTAATCACTCTAGTGCTAGAAGGTCTACTAGTTTAGCTAAGGTGGATATTTGTCACGATTATGGTTTTAAGGATTAAAAGCGGGAATTAAATTTAGTTTAAGGAAATAATGAGAAGGAGGTCGGTATTTAATTATATTTAACCTATGCGGGTCAATCTAACCTAAGCTTATAAAGATGGTTCACTTAAATTATTCTATAGAGATTACCAGTTTAAAAACTCTCGACTCACACTCTCGTGGTCTTATCTCAGATCTTACTCCTAAAGCCCTATGCCTGCTCTCGCTAGCCCATAAGTGTTTAGAAAATAATTTTTGAAAACTTAATAAGTCTAATTCATTTTAAAGCGCTCTCGCTGTATTTAAATCAAATGCCTAGCTTTAGCTATCCGGTTAAAATCTCACACTCTCGTGGTCTCGACCTAACCTATTTCACTTTTCTTACTCTCGTAACAAAAAGATTAATTTTAATTATAAAAAGCCACAGCCAGAATATAAGTTCTTAATTATTTTAGCTTAGATTCGATTTAACCGTTTTGATTTGGTTTATTACATACCGACTAATTAATTTAGCTACTCATTTTTATTATACCAACAGACAGATGCAGAAATAAATAAATAAATATTAAAGCATACATTATATAATAATAATATCTTAACATAAATAAACTTAATATAAATTATAAAATAAAAACCTGGATAATTAAATTCTTAAACTCCTTCTTCCACAGATTGGCAAACTCGGAGTGTCGGAATCGGAATCGAAATACAATGACAAATTCAGAGGCTAAAAAGAAATTAATTGAAATAACAATTTCCTTATGTTGGAAATTGTTATTGAATTGGGTTGGAAGTAAAAATCAGAAAAATACAGCAAGAACAAAGCTGAAAAAATAAAAGGGTTCAAGAAAAAATACGGCAGAGCTTCCGCGAAAAAATCAATAAAATACTTTGTAGTTTTTAATTTGCATCTTCGGTATTTATAGGAGATGATTTGGGCAGTTGAATTGGTAAGCGTGGGCTTCGTTCCGTAATGAGAAAATCCAGCAAAAAAGTAGCGTACTGGGTTGCTTCAGTTGAGGAAAAATAGGAGTCGTCAAAGACTCGTTGCACGTCTTCATGAATAACTTCAAATAAATTAAACACACTTTCCTTGTCACGTTCGTGACATGCGCGTAACGGTCAGATTCTTCAATTCAAGTGCGTCACGATCGTGATAAGGTTGTGACGATCGTGAGACCTCAAAGTAGAGTGTCACGGTCGTGAGGAAGTTGTGACGACCTTGAGTGCAACAAAAAATGCAGACTTAGCAGAATTTTTCTCTTCATCTTCTTTTCATGCTAGATTTGGTTCATTTGATCTTTTTCTCATAGTTTGGCTCTAGACATGTTATACCTGCAATGTGATATAAAAAACTCGAACAATCGGGAGATAATAGGATCAATGTGCGATAAAACGGACTTAAAACGTAGTAATAAAGTGATATGATTTCTCGTTATCAATTATCCACCAAAATATGATACAAAGTAGTGCCCCTACACTCAATTGAGATATGTAGAGCTCTATTGTGGTTTCTTTTGGCAGGAGTTAGATCAGCATCAGAAAAGCCTAAGCCATTATCAGTTGTCAAGTTAGCAACACAGTTTTCGAATTGGTCCACAGATATTTCATATGGTACATGAGAAGACTTCAGGAACTTTACTAAAGCCTTAGCATGGGCTTCAGAACACAACAACAGAGACAACATGGAGATTTTGGAGGAAGTATGCCCCAATTGTTCAACAATATTATAATCACTCTTGCGGATGATCTTCAATGCTTCATCCATCTTCTTAGAAAGGTCTTCAGTAACTAGTGTTTCATCCTGAACAGGCTCAATCAATGGTCCTTTTCCCCGAGCTTCAGTACTTGGCCCAGGGTTGGAGGTATGAACTGGAGCAGCAGTAGTCTTTGAAGTGTCTTTTGGAGAGAAAATTCTCCCACTCCTAGTATTCTTACTAGTCCTAACAATATTGTCGATATCAGGATTAGTATCTGTAGCAGGTATATCAGTTAGAGGCTCTTGCTTGACACCATGGATATAAACATCAGAACCATAATTCCAAGGGATAGCCTTGTCAGAAGAATATGGAATTGGACCAGGAGTAATAATAATCAGGGGAGCCACCTTTGGCTCAACAGTAATCTTCACATGACCTTTAGAAGTAATCCTTACAAGACCCTTGGAAGTGATCTTAACAGGAGTACCAGTAACCACAGACACGTCTTCAAACTTCAGGTTTTGGGACAGGCCTTTACATAAGCTCTCCACAGAAGGGATCTTCTCAAACAATATAGTACGGTTATTCATTAAACATTGAATACCTTCTTTCAGCTTCCAACAATCATTAGGTTGAGAGGCACAATAAAAACAATCTTCATTGCAACCCGGAAATAAACCGGCTTGATGTAGCTTCTTCTTTATAATGGATAGAGGAGTAGTCAAATCAATCATAGTATAAATATAAGAAACATCATCAACAACATTAACAACCTTCTCATGCTTCGGCATAGGAGCGTTAATCACATTAGGAGTCTCAGGAGGATCAAACTCAATTTCTCCAGCATCAATCATATCCTGAATCTTATTCTTCAATGCCCAACAGTTATTAGTATCATGGCCTGGGCAGTTGGAGTGATATGCACACCTTGCATTGGGATTATAACGGGAAGAGGTAGTATTGGGATTCTGAGGAGGATCCCTCAAAGTAATCAATTCTCCCTTCAACATGTGTTGTAGAGCCTGAGCCAACGACATATTGTTCTTTGTAAATTTCCTTCTAGGCTTACCTTGCTTAGGCTAACTATTCTATTGCTGATCTTGTTGTGCAGGTGCAGGATTTGACATTAAGACTGCTCCCACAGATTGATTATTCCTATTACGACCCTGTTGGCCATACATAACATTAGATTCTTCTTCCCATTAGAGGGCTTCTTGGTAGTACTTGAAGAGGCAACCATTTGTATCTTACCACTTCGTATTCCACTCTCAACACGTTCTCCAGTCATTATTAACTCAGTGAAACCAGATGATGAACTTCCTATGAGATGACTGTAGAAAAGACCAGTTAATGTACTCATGAAAATATCAACCAATTCCCTGTTAGTTAAAGGAGGTTGAACTCTGCTTGCAAGTTCTCTCCATTTCTAGGCATACTCCTTGAAAATTTCTTTAGAACCCATAGACATGCTTTGGAGTTGCATGTGAGTTGGTGCTAAATCAGAGTTATATTGATATTGTCTATAGAAGGCCTCAGCAAGATCATTCTAAGTACGAATATTGGTACTCTCAAGTAGATAGTGCCATTCCAGTTGGGCTCCAGATAAACTCTCTTGAAAGAAATAAATCTGCAACTTCCTGTCAGCAGTATGTGGTTGGATCCTTCGTACATAAGATCTCAAATGCATCTTGGGATATGACATACCATCATATACCAAAAAAGTAGGAACCTTGAAACCAATAGGGATAACAACTCCAGAAATCAAACTCAAATCTTCAAAATCCAATCCAGGAGTCTTCTGCAATTCCATAACATTCACACGGTCCTCTAGTAACTTATATTTCTCATCACCAGTTGAATCATGATAATAATTCTCCTCATAATCAGAATTTATAGCAGTACCACGTGGACTTTCTTCTTCTTTTGTAGAATCTTCATCTTCAGGGTTTTCAACCTCATCACCGGTCTTGATTGGAGCTCTGAATCTTCTTCCCAAATTGATGAAGCCAACTAGTTTTTTGGTCTTCTTCTTCTTCTTGGTCAGGAGTGCTTTTAGATCTTTTTGTCCCTTGGACAAGTTCAGGATCATCTCTTGGAATTGGGTATTTTGAACTTGAAGATCTTTGACAGATTGTTCGAGATCTATTTCTGCTTAAATAAACAACGAGAAGATGAGAAACCTATTGTGAAAACCTGTCATGCAATGATATGGTATGTAAATGCATATGCAATGTTTTCAAGGACCGTAGGATTTAAATTTGTGAAAACAAACAAAAACGAAAACTCTTATTAGTAGGCTTGAAATAATATTGCCTCTTGGGCTTACAAATTAAAGAGAACAAAATTTATAAAGAAAATAAAACATCTAAGATTTAAGTCTCTCATGGACGCTTCCTCTTGGTGTTGAGATATGTGTTGAGATTCCGCTCCTCGTGAAGTTGCTTTGTCAGCTCCAGCACTCTTTTTTGGCTAGCCTTGAACTGAGTCTCAAAGGTATCTCTTTGCTCCTTCAGTTGGATCCAAGACTTTTGCAGCTCTTCCAGATTAGTAGGCATATCTGGATGAAGGATGGTGTAAGGAATATCTCCTTCAGCAATAGGCTCCATAGTAACTGGTAGAACAACATGATATAGCATCATAAGAGTCTGAGCACGAGACCGTACCCATCTTAGGTAAGGTTCCATAGTAATGGAGTAATTTGGTTCCAGAGTCTTACTATCAACCTTGTTCACCTTGCTCCAAGCTCGTATAAACCTTTGACAGTAACCTCGAAGATCGTTGTCGTAATCAAACACAATATCTTGAATAAGCATGTCATGAGGACCATTACTCCGAGCATAACCAAACTGACGTAGTGCTAAGGAAGGATTATAAGTAATGCCCCCTCTTATGCCAAGGAGTGGCACATTAGGGAACTCTCTACAATGGTCAATGATAGTGACATTTTCCATAGATCGGGAACACCGGTGAATATCTGAATGAGAGAGTGACATCACCCTTTTAGATCATCTCAAAGCATGTCATTCTTCATCACGTATCGAGGAAGGTGATAAATAAACCACCTATATAGTAGAGGTATGAAACACATCATAGTTCATCGCACCTTTATAGTATGAGTGTGAAGAGATTGTGAGATATCTCCAAGCAAGGTAGGCTCAAGATCGTGAGTCAGAAATATGTTGATGGCGTATAGATCTATGAACTGGACTGGATTAGGAAATAGCACCAAACCATAAATCAGCAAGTCTAGGATCTCCTCAAAAGCATCGTAACTCATACAATCCAAGAACACCTGAGCTTTCTCTATCAATACCTTAGAAAGAATATCCTTAACTTCACTCCTTATTTCTAGGACAATGTCTCATTTCTTCAAATGTAGGGCTGCATCAATGACTTCAAGTTTAGGCTCCTTCTCTAAGCCCGTGAAGGGTTTCTGATCAAGGATAGGTACCCCAAATAACTTGGAGAATTCGTCCATTGTGGGCACCAACTGATAATCGGGGAATGTGGAGCAATGATGTTTAGGATCAAAGAACTGGAATAGGACACTCATCATATCTTCATCAAACCCTGAGGTAACCAAGTCAAGTAGATAACCATGCTTCTTGATGAATTGGGAGCTTTCAGGAAGTTTTGAGACCAAATCCTTAAGCTTGGAAGGTATCCCTACAAAGTTGATTTGGATAGTGTTCCTACGAGTGGAAGCCATAACCTACAACAAAGAACAAAGATAAATCATTTGGTCCATGAAATGGTTAGTGAGAATGTTATGCTTATGATCTCATGATGTTATGATGTTATGTTCAATAACAAACATGTGGCACACACAAGCAAGTCACACAATAGCCCTAGGTTTAGAGGCTTGCATGTGGTTTAAAGGAATGTACTCTCCCCACTGAAGTTTAGTTGGTTCATCCTGTCCTAGTAAAAGTAACCGGGTTCTAAGGGATCTCAATATCACTGATCTTTCTCAAGGGTTGTTGTTCAGTAGGCAACTGAACAACTTTAGACTTCTCCAAAGCCGACTATCTCACTACTTTCTAAAGGCCAAGATAGGTCAATTAAGGTTCTAAAGGGTAGTTAGTGTTAATGACAACATATGGCATCCTTATATTATCCTCAACTTACTTAAGGAACATAAGCACCAACCAAGAAGTCACACTAACTGTAGCCACCAGATCAACCATATCGGTATACGTCGTACAGTTTTCTTGGTCTATTACCACTTACCTAAGGTACACTAGATCTGGGTTAGGATCTTTCACACAGTAACCTCACAAAAATCCCTTAAATATAAAGCAAACAAATCAAACAAATAAGTGATCTTAATTCCTAAGGTAACCCCTTTTTTACTTAGTACTCCCTAGTAGAGTCGCCAATTCTATAACACGGTGGGATAACTGACTTGGTGTTTTTGTTTGACAAAAACATGTGCGGATAGCAAGAGTTGCCACCAACTTTTATTTTATCCAATAGGAAAGGGTATAAAAGAACAGGAAAGACCTATTTTAAAAATTTTGAGTTCGGGGGGTAGGTTATATAAAGGTGTCGCTCCCACCAAATAAAACAGGGCCAAATAGGGTACAGACGCGAACGGTCGGTGAAAGGAGAACATGAAGATGAACTGAAAAGAGTCGCCAGCTAGGCATTTTTATCCCGAAGGAAAGGTAATGCTGCATAAACTTAGGAAAAGATGGATAAGACGATCACGAACCAGAGAAACTGAGAAAGGGGGTTGGTTACAACCTGGGAAGGTATTAGCACCCAGATTGTCCGCCGTACTCGACGGGATCCATGCTTAAAAGATTGTGTTTTAAAGGGGTAGTGTCAATGCTATTTTGTGTGCAACAGCTGGAAAAGAATGCAAGTGTCAGTGCAAAAGAAATGTGAAGTGAAATAAAAGAGTGTCAGTGTAAGGAAAGAATTTGAAGCTCAAGGCTATGAGGCTTAAAGAATAATGCTGGAAGAGGCGGAATGTACAGAGACTTTTGTTCGATAACTGTTAAGTTATGCCTACGTATCCTCTCGTGCAATGAGGAAGTCAGAACACTGTAGTTCGACTCAAAGAGACTGAAAGATAAATTGACTGATGAAATGCTTACTTGTCTATGCTCAAGTGTATGACCTGTCTGGCTCAGGTGCAAACTGTCTTGCATTAGACGGAAGAAGCAAGTTCTCGTTTGTGAGTGAATGAGGTGAGAAAAGAATCCCGGAGGAGACGATTATTGTTTGTTTTTGTGTTTTCAATCTTTTATTGCTTTTTTTTTGTGTTTGTCATAAGAAAATGAGCTTAAGCCTAAACCAAGGGTTAGTAAACTCATTACATCCTCCCTCTGATTAGGGGTAATGAGAATACCTTAAATGTGAAGTAAGCACCTCACACTTAATCACCATGATGTAGGGTTAAGATCATTAACCTACTTGTGACTATTTAGATGTTTTTGGAGTTTTTGTTTGGTGTTAAGTAATGAGTTTAAGTCATAATCAAAGATTTAATGGACTCATTACACCATCCTAATAGAAGGATAATAGATGAGAACATTTAAGTTGAGAAAGGCTCCTCAACTTAATCCATGATTAGGGATTAACCTCATGACAAAACAAAACCTTTATTAAATGGATTTTAGTTAATGGTGAGATTAAGAAATGGATTTTAGGGTTTGTAAGACAACTTGAGGGGGACTTGTCCATTAACACTAGGGTTAGTCCTTCTTAACCAATTAAGGAAGAATTAGAACCCTAATGCAAGGCCCAAGTTACAAGCTTGATGTCTTGATGATTATTAGGTGAATTGATTAAAGGATTTAAAGAAATTAAGGGTTTAACACTTAGGATTAAAGTTATACACTCCATCCTAATAGAAGGATGCAGGCATAAGCTTAATCACAAAGCCTTAAAACCTTGAAGGTTTAGTCCTTGATTAAGAGATGAGAAGAGAAGACACAAAGATGACACAAAGGTAAAACTAATGGGAAGACTAATCAAACCCTAATTGTGATCATGCTTGGGTATTCCTAGGTTTTATGAAGCTTTCAAGGAAGATCTTCACGGAAAGACCACCAAGGTAGAAGCAGGATGGAAGGAAAAGAAGCAGAAAGAAGCAAGCCAACTTACTTCACTTAAGAAGATAAGTTGCTTGAAGAAAGAAAGTGAGGAGGGGACATGAATGAGCAAGCTCACTCTAGTACAAAAGTAAAATGCAGAAATGAATGCATAAGGGAGATGAGAAGAGATTGTGAGAAGTGAAGGCAAATTCACTTCTCAAACACTTACCACCTGAAAAGTTAGCAAAAGGAAATGAAATGAAATGCAAATGAGATGAAATGCAAATATGAAAACCAAAGTCAGAAGCATATTCATAGTGCGAATGATGCTATGAGATGGTATGGGAGCATGTCAAGGGATATGAATGTTCATACAAGATATGAGAATGCAAATGAAGCATATAAGAAGCATGAAAGTTTATGAATGCATATGACATGAAATGAAAGAAAAAGCATGGCAAATGGATGATGCAATGATCAAACATGATTTCAATATGTCTTAAGGTGTCTTATATGTCATGTGGATGCACAAAATGTCATAGAAAGTTCATGTATGCAAGCTTATGTAAGATGGATGCAAATGGAGATGCAAACTAGGGTTTATGAACAACATGAGATGCAAAATTCAAAATCAGAAGCAAATGGTAAGATAAAAAATTGAAAATGGAAGCAAAGCAACCCTATACCTATACAAGTTCACTGCCCAAAGGGGAAGGTCAGAAGCTAAACCCTAAAGGACGTATGATCTTTCTAAGTTCCTAAGGCTTTAAGGGTGATCCTAAAGGTAAAATACCAAACAAATTGAAAATGCATTATAAAAATAAAAAAAAAATGTTTTAAGATGCTTGAAAGGATGCATAACACAATGAAAAAAGAACCATTCACAAACTCAAATTGGATCAAAAGTTGTGAATTTTTGAAGTTAGGGTTAAAAATATTCAAATTAAAGAACCCTAATTCAAATGAAAATTGACAAAGTATGATCAAAACCAAAAATAAATTTGTGTTGTGAGTTTGTAAATGTTTCTAAATTCTTGGAAATGCTCTCTGAATTTTTTGGTGATTTTTGGAAACCTAAATGCTATTTTAATTAATTAATCTTCATTAATCAATTAAAATAAACATTTAAATATTTTTTAAAATAGTCTAAAAATGTAAAAAGTAAAATAAAAATTGTTTTTATGTTAAGAAAATTATTTAGAATAAAAATGCAGAAAGAAAATATTTTTTTGGATTTTCTATGTATTTTAAAATAATTATGCAAAACAAATGACAAAAATATGAAAATAAATGGATTTAATGGAAAGTCAACAGATCCAATAGCCATCGTTTGAACAAAAAGGGAGGGAGTTGACGCGCGCGTGAATGGAGGGCTCAGATCATTTCTGGGATTTAAATTTTCTTAATCCTAATTAAATCTAATTAATTGAGATTAGGGCATAAGCACATGATCTGGACCGTTCATGGCGCGCGGGTAACTGAATATAAGGGCCTACGTTTAAACTGAGCCCTAAACCTAATTAAACCCTACTCCACTTCTGATGACCGGAACAGTGGTTCCGGTCATCTTCTCTGATCAACCAAATTCCTAACTTCTTCTCTAGGCAATTTTAAACCCTCTAAAACTCCGGATCACATCTACTAAACACCTTGAACACGAATCAAGCATCAAAACAAATTTCTATAACTTACAACTCAAGATATGGATCAAAACATAAAATCTAGAAACGTTTCAGAGCTTCGATACAGGCTTATTTCTCAACCATTTCAAAAAGTAAAAGCATCAGAGTGATCAGCAAACCATAAGGAACAATCTAGGAACTTAAAAACTCTTTTCTGGAAAAAAAGTTCTTGAGGTACCTGAGCTTGAGCTTCTTGAGTTTGCAGCTTTCTGAACAGTTCTTTGCTTCAAATCACCCCCAATGGTCCCCCTGAAGAGTTTGCAAAGCTTGGTTGGAGTTTATATGGCCTCTATTTGAAAGTCAGTGAAGCTCGGGTCAAGGGAGGTGAAAATCGTGTTTTGTGTATAGTGGCTTTCAAGGCAAAAAGAAGGGTGGGAAATGATCAGTGATATATGTGGAGATGAATGGTGGAAAAAGTTTTAAGTTTTGATGGCTGAGCTATGAGTTTCGAAGAGGACAAGTTTGAGGCCAATTTTTGAGAACTGAGTGTGTGTGATGATCTGAGTTCCAAGAAGTTATGAAATGTAATCCTTGAGGCATGTATGTGAAGCTGTGATTGGTCAGAAGAGTTGTTGTGGAATAGTTTGATTGGCATGGCTCAAATTGCATAAAGTCAAGAAAGTTGTCCTTTGAGGTATGGGCTCATGGCAGGCTGGCTTAGAGGTATGGCTCGAGTCAGCTGGCTTTAGGGAGGTCCATGGAAACGGATTTGAGGAGCTGGCACAAGTGGATATCAAGATTTGTGCCATTTTGCAAATTCATGAAGTTTTGGCCCCTTTTGAAATACTTGATGATCAAGTCATGAAAATGAGTGATTCTTTGGGCAATTATGAGTTTTAGGTCATGTATCATGTTTGTATGATGCTTAGAAGTCAGTTAGAGGTCACATTTTGCCTTGTCATGAGTTTTTGCAAGTTTCCCTCTTTGGTGCATAAGTGAAATTTAGTGATTTTTCCCAACTTTGCAAGGCCATAACTTGAGTTCTAGGATGAATTAGATCAAGTTCTTGTACTTTTTGAAAAGGGAATGGTCCATTCTACAACTTTCATGACCAATAATTTTTCATTTGAAGCATTTTTGAATCAAAAAGAGGAGGTTGAAAAACATTCCCAAAATGGCAATTTTGCATTACAAGTCACTTTCCCAAAATGGCAACTTTGCAAATGGCTTGAAATTCTTAAATTTTGTGAACTTATAACCTCTCATAAGATAAAATAAAGATAATATACACCCAAAATGATGGAGAAGACCCTTTGGTTGGATGATTGGGGGCCTCAGATGCCCTGATTTTGCACTGACATGCTCAAGAAGTCATCTAATGATCAGATGCCTTCCCCATTGAATTTCTTCATGAAAATTGGTATGTATAATCCTTATAACACATAGAGACCAATAGAAACAAGAATGACCAAAAATTTTGGAGTTATGGCCTCTGAAACCAAAACCCTAATTTTAGGTCATCTGTGTAGTTAAGCTTGGCTATACTTCCATGCCTTTCTCAGTTCTTGTGATTTTCTGACTTCCTTGATTTTGGGAGGATATAACATGATACTTGAACATACACGGGCCCTCTTGAGATGATTGAAGACCTTTGGATTGGCTCAGATGACCCTTGGTTTGCTCAGATCACAAACCCTAAATACAGATGAATTTGAACCAATGCAGTGAAGTAAAAATTGCAATATGAGATGATATGATTGAACTTATGCAAATGAAAAGACCACAAGCCATGGTGAAATGAGTGAGGGAAAATTTGGGGTGTTTACAAAAGGGAAGGTGTTAGCACCCTTTATATCCATGGTTATCCATGGGCTCTTAACTTCTTAGCTCACTTTACTTTTGTTTGAAAAAGAGTGCAGTGTGTGTTTAGAAAAATATTTCAGAAGTTCTTTGTAATGATCCTCATATGGATGTATACAAAGTCTTGAGTTTGAAAATATTTTGAAAGTGGGGTGTGAATAAGAGTTTTTGAAAGATGTGAGCAAGTAATTAAGCGCTACCTATCCTAAGTTGGTCTTTCATGTTTCTTCATTTCCTTTCAAAGGTAAGATTATCCTTACTATTAAGGAGTAGGTAATCATTAATCTTGGATTTGTTAAGGGACGGACGTAGGGTCATCGTATGGTCAATGAAGGCAACTTATATGGGTGTCTTTAGCAAAATATAGGGACTATCATCATTTATTCTGTAGGGTCATTGTGGGACGAGATCATTTATTCCGTAAGCAACTTCAAAGGGACTATGATCTTTTTGAATCTGAAGGGACTTGATGATTTCCTGTTAAAGGAACTTTGCTTAAGACACCCCTTCTTTCGAGGGTCTTGACCATATTAAAGGAAACCAAGAGGGAAAACCTAGGAAGTGCAGATGGCGATCATAAAATGATCGACTTACGTGTGTGAATCCTATTTTCAGATATTTATCTTGAAATTAATTATCTAAGTCCACATTTTCAATTAAGTCTTTCCACGCCCTAGGTTACTAACCACACAATTATCATAAAAAATAAGGGCAGAAATAACAAGGCAGAAAATAAACTTCATAAACTATTATAGGGCTTCGGGAAAGTTACATAATAATTAGGAGGAAAATAAAACTAAAATATTACAATTACGAAGCAGTTACACAATAATATTGAATAACATAAACATAAATGAAGGATCTTAGAATAACGTGAAAATAGAAAATTAGTATGAAAAAGGTTTGAAAATTAGATTAAAGAAAAATTAGGGTTTGGGTTTGAGAAAGAGTTTTAGGGTTTGAGAAAAAGCTTTAGGGTTTAGTGAAAAATATAGGGTTTTAGAGAAAAATATAGGGTTTTAGAGAAGAAAAAAACAGGGAGGTTAGTTATAAACAAAAATGATACTAATTAATTGATTTTTTTAATAAAAATGTTAACCTTATAAATAAAAGAAAACAATTTACTAAATTAAATAAATTAAATATTAAAAAGAGAATTATGAACTTTATTTTGAGAAAAGATTTTTCAGTTAAGGGTTAATTGTGAGTTAAAAAAAAGGTTAAGAGTTTAATTAATTAAGAAAATATATAATCAATTTAAAAAAGTTGAGAAAAGAAATAACAAGGTTGCAAAAATGCCAAGGGTGGGAGTTGAACTCACGCCCTTAGCTTCAAACCTCCAGCCCTAACCACTGGGCCATGCGCGCCTCTGGTAATAAACCTGAAACTAATACATTATATAATAAAACTGAAACAAATAATAAGTTAGCAAAAAAAATGCTTAAGACTGGGTTCGAACTCACGCCCTATGGCTTATATGCGCCTTATTCCAACCACCAGGCCAAGCGAGACTTAGTGATATAAACCTGAAGCAATTAAATTATATAAAAAAAACAAATATTCAAATTCTGAATTCACGCCAGACTTCATCTCCTTCCTTCAGCCCTGCGAATTTATCTGCGAACATAGCTACGATATTATCAAATTGATCATACATCATTGATCCTTAATCACACACAGTCCAATTATGTTATTAAAAATTGTTTAAATTGTCTAAATTATAAAACCTAAATTTGGAGGTCAAAGCCTAGCCATGGCATTTGATGAATGGAGCCATGAATCTTCGATCTAATTGTCCATAAACCTTCCTTGCATCATCACAAACAATAAACAATCATCAAATGTAGTTTAAAACAAGAGTATATATGGAATCGAAAAACGTATAAACAAGAACAAAAATAAGATTCGGTTAGGAGTTATGTGATGTTTTGGATGATGGCAATGCTTGGTATGTATTCAGGGGACATCAAGGAATGCATTGAGACCTTTGGAATGCTTTGAAACGACCTTGAACACCAAAATTGAAACTTGGTTTTCTTTGAAAAAATTGAAGTTTGAAAGTGGTTTTATGCTCTGAATTTTTCGTCCCCAGCGTCGTATTCTTGTTATGTCTTTATAGTAATGTGAATTAGGTTAAAAAGAATGGGCCTTGGGTGAGTTTTGTGAGTTGCTTGTGAAAGAAGAAAATCAATCCTCCATAATTGTCCAAAAATCAAATATACACATACTATTTTGGTCTTGCATGATTTTGAATGATTTCCAATCAACTTGAATGTCATATCTTTGATCCCAAAATAAGTATTATATCAAATATTTGATTTTCATAATTTATTTCTATTAAAATTGAATTTTAATAATTAAAATCCAAAATAATATAAAAAAATGATAAAAATCAGAACAATTGACCATTAGGTCGTGCATGACCTCATCTTCAAGTTTAGGTTGCAATATTATGGGCTCATTTGACAAAATCTTGAGTTTAGACCTTTTTTGCTTCATATACCTCTTGAAAATTTCCCAACTTTGACAATGCATAACTTCTTAAATTTTGACCCTATGAAGGTGTTCTTGGACTTTTTAGAAAGCTTATAGTGTCCTCTAATCAACCCTTTTGGTCCCATGTCCATACCATTTACCATTTTTAAATTATGAGTTGTGAAAAAAGTTGACATTTTGTTAACTTTTAAAAAGACCTATAATGTCTTAGCTCATATCTTTCAAATGAAGCATTTCTGGACTTGGATTGTGAGACAAAAAGTTGTAGAGAATTGAATTTACTTCAAAATGAGCTTTGAATGGGAATTTTTTTATGAAATATGTGAAAGTTATGGTTGGTCAAAGTTCAGTTGATTTTTCTACACAAAACCCTAAATTAGAAACTCCTGATTCTTGATGATCTGAGATTTCCTTGATGAATCATGATCAACCCTTGATTAAATGATGAGTTTCACCTCATAATATTGATGTTGACCAAAAATCTTGAAGTTTGACTTTGAGTTAACATCAGTTGACTTTTTGACCAAGTTAACTGATTTTTAGGTATCTGAGCATTTGACTGACCAAACTTGTTGGGAAAGCTTTGAAACTTGACATGAGGATTCTTTAAGGTATATGGGAGGTTATTAAGTCCAATTGAGGCTTTATAAGTCCATTTTTCTTGGGTAAACTCAAACCCCTAGTTCTAAGATCTATTGTTCAGGAGGAGGTTATGTCTGATGAAACCATCAATCCTTTTGACCAATTGAGAATCTTGTGACTATTGATAGACCTCTTGAGACACATTATCTTGAAGATGGGAGGGAAAATTTTGGGGTACAACATTGAGGAAAAGGAAAAACCTTATGTACCTCCGCCGCCGTATAAACCACCAATTTCGTACCCCCAATGGTTAACAAATTCCAAAACAATGGGACAATTCAAGAAATTCGTAGAGCTTCTAAAACAATTAAACATTACCATAACCTTTACAGAAGCTATTACTCAGAGGCTTTCATATGATAAATTTATGAAGGAGATTTTATCAAACAAGAATAAAATCGAAGAAAACGAAACAGTTAGACTTACTGCTGAGTGTAGTGCTATTATTCAAAATAATATGCCACCTAAACTGAAGGATCCAGGAAGTTTCTCGATTCCTTGTGTAATAGGAAAGTTCGTCATAGACAAAGATCTATGCGACCTAGGAGCTAGTATGAGCGTTATGCCATTATCAATTTGTAAGAAACTCGATATGGGATAACTTAGACCAACCAAGATGTTAGTTCAGCTAGCCGATCGTTTAGTCAAATTCCCGGTTGATATTTTAGAAAACGTTCTTGTACGAATAGGCCAGTTTTACATCCCAACTATTTCATAATCATGGACATCAAAAATGATGCTACGACCCCAATCATACTAGGAAGATTATTATTTGTCACGGACGGAGCAATTATAGATGTAAAGAAAGGCAGACTAACATTCGAAATAGGAGAAGAAAAAGTAGAATTTATTCTAACCCAGTTTCTCCAAGCTCTATCCATAGACGATACTTGTTATTTCATTGACGTCATTGATGAATGCAGACGAGAAATGGAAAAAGAAGAGATTACATATTTTGACATAATGAAGATCCTATCTCCTTTAATATTCGAAGACGATAATTGGAAAGAACCTTATTAAGACAAAAGTTTAAAAAAATGCTTAGATCTTACACCTAACCATATTCCATGCCTAAAGAAACTCGATATTGAACTCAAAACATTGCCTAACAATCTTAGATACGAGTTTCTCGATTTGGAACTTAAAATACCAGTTATAGTAAACGTAGACTTAGAACAGCTCGAAATAGAAAAACTTTTAGACGTCCTAAGAAAGTACCTAACCGCGTTAGGTTATAACATATCTTATCTAAAATGAATAAGCCCTTTGATATGTATGCACCACATTATGCTTGAGGAAGATTGTAAAAACCTCTAGAGAGCCCCAAAGAAGGATTAATCTGATTCTAAGTACTGTAGTCAAAGATGAAGTAAAGAAGTTTTTAGACGCCGTGATTATATATCCAATATCCAACAGTCAGTAGGTCAGCCTAGTGCATGTCGTACCAAAGAAGAGAGGCATTACAGTCACTAAGAGCGCCAAAGGCGAGTCTATAACACAAAGAGTAGTAATCGGGAGTAGAATGTGTATCGATTATCGAAAGTTAAACAAAGCTACCCGGAAATATCATTTTCCTTTTCCCTTCGTCAATCAAATGTTAGAAAGATTAGTCAAACATTTTTATTTTTGCTACCTAGATGGTTAATCAGGATTTTTCTAAATATCTATTCACCCTAATGACCAAGAAAAGACAACATTCACCTGTTCCTACGGAACATTTGCTTATCGACGTACGTCGTTTGGTTTATGTAACGCCCCAACTACATTTCAAATATGTATGATGGAATTTTTTGTTGATTTCATAGATGACATCATGGAAGTGTTTATGGATGATTTTCTGTATGCAGACAAAGTTTTGAAGGATGTTTATCTAACCTAGAAATGGTACTTGAAAGATGCGTAAAAGTAAACCTTGTACTAAATTGGGAAAATTTCCACTTTATGGTCAGACAAGGAATTGTTTTAGGATATGTGATATCCAACAGAGGCATCGAGGTAGATAAAGCAAAGATAGAAGTGATAAAAAACCTTCAACCGCCTAAAATCGTGAAAGATATAAGAAGATTCCTATGACACGCTAGTTTTTATCGATGATTCATTAAGGACTTCTCTAAAATCACTAAGCCATTGACAGGTTTATCTTTGACGAAGACTGTTTAAAAGCTTTTGAAACACTCAAAATAGCTTTTATTACTACACCCATCATGTAACCACCAGATTGGACGATACCGTTCGAGATTATGTGTGATGCAAGTGATTATGTTGTAGGCAAGTCTTAGGCCAAAGAAAAGATAAGAAACTCCACGCAATATATTACTCAAGTAGAACATTAGACCTTGCTCAGATGAATTACACCACAATGGAAAAATAACTCTTAGCCGTAGTATTCGCGCTTGATAAATTTTGTTCTTACCTAGTAGGAACCAAAATCGTCATTTATATCGATCACGCAGCCATCAGATACCTTCTAAGAAAAAAGGATACAAAACCCAGTTTACTAAGATGAATCTTATTACTACAAGAATTTGAATTAGAAATCAAGAATAAGAAAGGAACTGATAACGTAGTAGCAGACCACTTATCACATATGGAAGGAATTAAACATGACCCAATACCAATAAACGATGAGATATCTTCTTTAGACGAACAAAACAAAGAAGAAACAATGGAAGAATTTATGCGCAAACCACTTTGCCATGGTATGCTAACATAGTCAACTATTTAGCTGCCGGAGTAATTCCGCCAGATCTTATCAGCAAAAGAAGAAATTCTTCCATGATTTAAAACAGTATTACTGGGATGAACCATTGCTTTTCAATCAAGGATCCGATAGTATTTACTGTCGATGTGTCCCAGATGAAGAAATAGAAAACATAATTTCCCATTGTCACTCTGCTCCTTACGGTGGACATGCAAGTACTTCTAAGACTTGTGCGAAGATCCTTCAATCAGGTATATTTTGGCCCACTCTTTGGAAAAATGTTCACCTTGCAATTCTGAATTATGACCGATGCCAACGCGCTGGTGACATCTTGAGGCGCAATGAGATGCCCCAAAAAGGCATTCTTGAAGTAGAAGTTTTCGATGTTTAGGGAAATGATTTTATGGGACCATTCCCATCTTCTTTTGGAAATAAATTTATACTCATAGTTGTCGATTATGTTTCAAAATGGATAGAAGCTATAGCTTCCCCAACAAATGACACTCGAGTAGTCATAAAGCTTTTTAAGAACATTATCTTCCCTAGATTCAGTGTACCAAGACTCGTCATAAGTGACGGAGGCTCTCATTTCATATCTAGAATATTTGATAAACTCTTATTAAAATATGGAGTAAGACACCGAGTAGCTACACCTTATCATATACAAAATAATGGACAAGTAGAAGTTTCAAATAGTGAAATAAAACAAATTCTAGAAAAAATGTAGCTATATCAAGGAAAGATTGGTCTATCAAATTACCTGAATCATTATGGGCCTATAGAACAGCTTTTAAGACACCCATCAGAACCATACCTTTCAAATTAGTATACGGAAAATCTTTCCACTTGCCGGTAGAATTAGAGCATAAAGTCAATTGGGAAATTAAAACCCTTAACTTTAACTACATTAACGCAGGTGAGAAACGCATTCTAGACTTACATAAATTGGAGAAACTAAGACTAGACGCTTACGAGAATGCCCACATATATAAGGAGAGAAATAAGAAATGGCATGACAATCGAATTTCTAGGAAATAATTCAGTGTGGGAGATGTCGTTCTGTTATTCAATTCTAGACTTAGGTTATTCCCAGGAAAATTACGATCTAGATGGATGGCAGATACAACCTGGTTGCTAACGGGAAGATCATCTGAAGCATCATCCTGCCTTGTCATACCAGGACATATGTGAGTGTCCGAGCCAACTAGCATTTCGATCTTCGTGCTTCTTCACCAGGTACGGATGCACAGGAAGCTATACAAGACGCTGGAGTCAATGAAGTCTAGTAGGTTTTGGATGATGAGGAAAGAGCTAAGCAGAAAGCCGCTGATTTCTCTAGCACCAGTACTTCCACTAGACGCCGGAGAAAGAATCAACAACCTGCATCTATGGATGACATTATGGTGGCCATCATGCAAAACCAGTAGATACAACAGAAGTAATACCAGGAGATATTGCAGATGATGGATTGGATGGAGCTAACTCAAATAGAGCACAGAAAGATAATAACTTCAACATCAAGGCTTTGAGAGGTCTAACAAGTCAAGTTCAGGCACTGCATAACTATATCCACCTGGAGGGTATACCGGATTATGTAGCGATCCACGGACAGAGAGCCATGAGAGGCAGAGCCAAAGGCAGAGGTCAAAGACCACCACCCCCGCAGGAGTAGTTTCTTTTTAGTTATTAGTTTTATTATTTTATAGTTTTTGTTATGTTTTTATTGATATTTTTAGAAGTGTACATTTATCTCTCAACATTGAGGACAATGTCCGAGATAGTGTAGGAGAAGGTATTAGATTTCCCATTTCATTGTACGGAACCTAATTAAATGAATCGAAGTATTTATTTTCAAATTCTCTCCAATATTTCGTTTAACATACCCTTCAGGTATATAGGTTAATGGGCACTGTTAGAGAAACTGAGAAAGACTTAACAAAATTTATACAATCTTGACACCTTGAACCCTTAGAAGAGATATCGATTTGGATACCTATTATACCAATGTCTAAGATTTAAGTCTAAATTAGCCTCGGAGTAGTTTATATTAGCAGTCAGCATCGCATGAAGTATAAGCTACATGGAAACCGATGCAAATAAGTGATTGATCGCAAAAATGCCAAAAAAGGAAGAAAAAGAAAAATTATGCAAGTCATTGGTAAAACAATTAAGTTGAACAAAAGGAAAAGCAAAAAGGTTGAGGTCATTCGGTTCAGAGGAATCTGGTTCTGAACACGGTAGGAAGAATTACTATTCGATCCCCCACGACTTACACTCGATTCGATAAAGGGTTACCACACTTGTGTACCAGACCCTGTTTGAAAAGAAGGATCAAATTCACTAACAGGATATTTCACTATGCGCGTGCAAAGGTAAAGGGCTTAATGTGATTGCGTCAGAATGAAACTGGGTGAAATAGATATAAGAGCATCAAGATGAGTTATAACAGCATGATTCAGATTTGTTTGTATGGGGGTTTTAGAACGTTATTCGTTTTTAGTGTCATTAGTGTATTTTTAGTGTTCGAGTTAATATCAGTTATTTTAACATAAAGTCGCACGACCAGGTACGAATAGGTGCTATGTTTCGTGTCTGCATGTAGAGGTATTCTATTTAAAACCATGTTTGATTGCTTGTTTAAGGACAAGCAAAGATTCAAGTCTGGGGGAATTTGATAACTCGAATTCATATTGATTATTTAATGCGATTTCCGATTATTTAATATGTTTATTTATCTGTTCTGGACGATATTACGTATAAATTGTGTTTGTTTTGCAGACATTTGATCAGACGTGTCATTTGGAGGCAAAAATGCAAAAGGAAGCTTTAAGATCAAGAAACCATGGAAAAACATAAGGAAAATAACAGAAAAAATGAATTTTTGCATTTCAACTATCAAACAATCGTCTCCACCACCCGACGACCGTCTCAAGCTCAAACGCTCAACTTGGAGTTGAGTTGATCGTCTCATTCCCAAAGTTTCCCGTCTCAAATATCAAACATTTGTATCAATTAATTATGTAGAAACGTAAAAGTCATAAAAAACGAAATAGAAGTCAAAATTAAAAGAGATTCTTTTATTCTGATGTGTCCGCAAGCGCACGGTATCGAAGTAATATAAAAGATTATCGAACCACATAGACAAATATCAACCTATCATTATCTATCATCACTTTGTAAAGATAAGGTTAATGATATTTGATTAAAGGGAAACTAGAACTAAAACTAAAATAGAACTAAGGAAAATATAATAATAAAAAAATGAGGTCGGGATATGGTTTTCGCGCTCCTAAGAGACTCGTAAAATGAGGTGCTAATTACGACTACAACTTGGTTCCGTAGAATATACTAACTTAAAGACTTTGTCTCACGCTCTCGCGGACTTAACTAAAATTATACTTCTTAATCCCAAGATTTTTCTCTCGCTCGCCCGGTAACGAGGAAATACTCTTTGAAAGCCAACAGTATCCTAACCAACATCTTAAGCACTCTCGTTGTATTTAGATATGATTCCTAACTTCTACTATCTAGTTCACTCCTCACGCTCTCGCGGATCTCGGCTTAAGCCTTAATATGCTTCTCGCTCTCATGACAAAGCAATGTTAACTAACATCTCACTCTCTTGACAATGTTAATTAAATTACTCATAGAAATTATAACCAAAACAAAATTGCAATTTTAAGTTCGCACATATTGTTTTCTACCGAGTCACGTTGGTAACGACGGTCCTTATACACCAGACTCTAAACTATTTAGCTAGACATAGAATTAAAAAAACGACATAAACATGAAAATGGCAATTACAAACAACATGGTAATTAAATTAAAAAAATTGAGCGATTGAAATATGGAATGCGATAAAAGACAAGAACCTGTAAAAACTTGAATTAAATGCCGAAAATAGAGAAACTGAAATGCAAGATTGTTGATCCAAGCGTTACACAAATTATAGGCCTAATATTATTGGTGTGGTAGTTTCTCAATGTGAGAAACTACCACTTTTACATAAGTGATTTCTGCCTAAAAACTATGAACAGCGCTTCCGCGCATAAAAACTTGGATGCCTCCTAAAAACTAAGAAGACTCATATTTATAGAGGGAAATTCTCTCAGTAACTTCCATGTAGCATAGTAATTGGTGGAGAAAGTGGGAGTAGTGGGCGGTTGAGAAGTTGAACGTTTGAGGAAAAATAGGAAAGTGGGATGGCTCCTCCTTCTGTTTCTGTTTCCACGTTCTGCAGATAATAACGTTGGAGATAGTATGCTCGTCATGCCCTTGTTAGGGCGTCTTGTTCATAATTTGGGCGTGTTACGATCGTAAGACCTGCGTGATGGGCGTAAGGGACCCGTGACGGTCGTCATGGCCACAAAAAGCGAAGATTCTGCAGAACACTTGTTTCTTCTGATTTTTCATGTTAATTTGCTTTATTTCTTCTTTTTACATGTTTTTGACTTGAGAAACATCATACATGTGGAAAAACACGAAAAGTCGGGAAATGTCGGGAGTAAAATCTATAAAAACATATTAAAACGGACATAAAATGCGGCAAATATATGATACATTTTCGCGTTATCAAACTCCCTTACACTTAAGCTTTTGCTTGTCCTCAAGCAAAACCATGACTCGTAAGAAACATAGTGCATACGGATACTCGTCCTAGGCTTCCAACTCTACTTTGGTTAAGTTTGTGACGATAGGTACTTGCTCTCATACTAAGGATATCGTAACAACACAATTCTGGTTTTGCGTTCATCAGCCTCCTTCCTATACAAACCAATATGAATCATGTCATTATACCTAAGTCTAACTCACTCATCCTCCTTTTGTCCCTTTTCATTCTGGTGCAATCATATTAAGCCCGTTATCCTCTCACACTCATGGTAGGATAGCTTGTTAGTGACTATGATCTTATTATCATCAAATTTTCTCTTTTGCACATATCAATAAAATAAAGAAGTTTACACCATTGGGATAAATGATCAAGTGAGGATCACCTAACTTAGAAGGAGCATTTCTTTTCATTCATTCATTTTTCTTTTCTTAATTTACCTTTTTAAGCCTGAGATCATACACTTATTTGCATTGACTTCCTACTTAGTGTGTGCTTAGGATGGTGCTGACTGCTAAATAAACTATGTAGGGACTACTAAAGAATGAGAACTTAAGGTTACGGTATAACATGTACTCAAATTGATTTCCATAATTGGGAGGCTCGCGGTGTTAAAACGATACCGATCTTGCGGAATTTTCCCAAGTCTCACAATCTAACCTAAATTTTGTCTGTAGCCTAAGATTTTCAAAAGAAACACTATTTTTGTAATTCAAAAAAATTTCAAATTATTTGGTGTGGCTTAAGGGAGTGGTGAATCGATAAACACAAAATCACATATAAAGACTTGACAACACATGCAAAGACGCAACTAAACATTAAAACAGAAAAAATTAAAATTTTTAAAATCATTCTAGAAAGCGGTAAAAATGAAAGCGATAGAGTTCCTCCCCCACACTTAAACCAAATATTCTCCTCAATATTTTAATAAAAGGTGCTAAAGGAAAGATAGAACCTGTATGGATGTCATTATTTTCTACCACGGCTAAATTCACTCTGATTCTTACCTTGTTGTCCCTGTCTTCGCTGACCACTTCTACTTCGACGTCTTATACAACGAGATATCTGAATTTGCTAAAACTTTACCTTATTGACGCCGCTTTACAAATTGACTATTTTCTAAGGAAGTACCTATAAAACATGTTAGAAAAATATGGTGCGGTATGTGTAGGTGGAACCGGACCATACGAAAGGACAAGAATAAGGTGAGTCACAAACGGGAAGGATATGCCGTCTCCCATTAAACTTATCATCAGTGTCACCACCAGCAGCAACATTCGTAGGAGTATGCGTGGGCACCAGCTCATCTTAAGAGATTGTCATCTAGAGATCGTTCGCCTAAATGTAGCTGAGACATAACAAGCGGTACATATTTTCTGCTAACAAAAACAATAAAAGGAAACTATTAAATTGAAAACTCGTGGGTTACCACCCATGCAGAGTTTTGTTTAACGTTGATAGCTCGACGGTTAAGAGTGTTACTCTTCGGTTTCCATGGCCATTTATCAAACCATCTCACATATCCCTCACCTTTCCCTTTCTTCCTTTTGTGGGGTGGTTCATTCTTTTGACTTGTAGTGGTGGTTCTGGATCTATGCTAAGTATCAGTTTTTCTTGTTTTGGCTTTGTCAATTCATCTATCACCTTAAATTCAAACCTTACCCTCTTTACACTAATGATTTCCTTAGTTTGGTCTTCAAATTTTCTCTTTTTATGCCAGACCTCAGGCAGCGGTGCGTGGGTAATTTTCCATAGATGCACATACATTTTGGAGTCTGGAAACTTACACGGGAAAGGATATGGGGGGTATATGGAAGGTGGTCAACAATTTGTGCTTCATTCTTTACCTCTTCGTCAACCTCGTTGTGGATGGTGTTGGTGAATTTTTATCAATCGTAACTCTTTCCTCACCATAATTCTCATCAACCTCATTATCACTCTCCTCAGGATTTTTTATTTGGTTTTCATTACTGGTTGTTATAACACATGCATTCGCCTCAAGGGAGGGTCCTAAGGTGTTAATGCAAGAAGTAAGGTTTGGGTCTCCAATGCCTTAGTGTGAGTTATAAGGGACTCATACATCGTGTTCATCCGCCTAAAGGTTTCATGATTATCAAGATGTTGTCTTTTAAGCTCTTCATTATGGATAATTTGTGCATCCACAAAGTACTCCATCATAGATTCTATTCTAACACTGGTCGATGTTTCAATGAAATTCTCCATTAATGTTTCGAGGTAGAACTGAACGGATTCTTGCGGTTCTTCAAGATATTGAGAGTGGTAATTTGGCGGAAATGAGACAGCGTCGCATGGAAATATCCCATTAGTATTTAAAGATTGGAATTGTATGATTCTTGGGGTTCCTCAAACTATTAGGAATGGTAATCATCGGGAAGATTTGGGTGCGATTCCTCAAAATACTGGGAGTCTTGCTGCTGGTAATTGTAGAAGGAATTAGGGTGCGGCTCCTCAAAATTTTGGGGTTGATAGGTGCAGAGGTTATTTGGGTGAGAATCATTTAACGAAGCGTTGAAATTCTCCATTTGTATTTCGAAGTTGAGATTATGGTATCCTTGAGATTCCTAGAAATACTGGGAGTGGGGATTGTAGAAAACGTTTGGGTGAAACATAGTTAAAGAAAGGAAAAATACCCAAATTGGTCCCTTAATTCCACCATTGGGTCCAATTTGGTCCCTTATCTATAAAAAGTGAAAAAAATATCCTTTAATTTTTTAATTGGTTCCACGTTTGTCCTTCCGTTACCTACCGTTAGTCAAATTCAACTATTTTACACACGTGGTGCTGAACTTTGGTGACTCATATGCCATGTAGGATGTGTTTACCTTAAAGAAGTGATTTTTGTGGTCCTTGCAAGTCATTTTACGAAAGGCAGTGAAAAGAAGGAACCCTAGCGCAGCAACCATGGAAGCTTGAAGCAAAGGAACCAGTTCTGAAGCATACATTACCAGGTACGTAATTTGATTTTACAAATGGAAATGTTATTCGATTTCACTTAGTTTAATGATTTAGGGTTTTTGTGTTTTAGGGTTTTTAGGATAAGTTTCTGATTTAGGGTTTCTTGGTTTTCACAGTGTCGAATCAATTAGGGATTTGTGTTGGTAGAGATGACTGAGTATATGAATCTTACAATCCACCACAGTGGTGAATTTGTGGATAACGAGCTGAGTGTATACGAAGGGGGGAGATTGCAGAACTGAAAATAGACGTTGATAGATGGAGCTATTTTGAACTGTTAGGTTGTTTTAAGGATTTAGGTTACACCTGTATTGGGAAAATTTACTATAAGGATCCACAACTTGGGATGAACACTTTGGTTGATGACAAAGGAGCCCTAGAGATTGCTGATTTGTATAGGGTGCACCTTAGGGTTGACATATACATCACACGCATATTGTCACAACCTAATTTCTATGATGGTCCAATTGATGAAGTACAAGCAGAAGTGATGGAAGAGGATGAGACTGAAAAAGTTCTTGCTGCAATGCTTGAGGAAGTTAATGCTGAGGTGAATAATATTGAGCCTTTGAATGAGACAACTCCAAGGATGGAAGAGGATGCTTTGAATCAGAATGAAGGGAATAATAGTGAGCTTGTGAATAAGAATGAGGGAAATAATAGTGAGCCTGTGAATGAGAATAAGGGGAATAATACTGAGTCTTTGAAGGAGAATGAGGGGAATAATATTGAGCCTTTGAAGGAGACTGGTGGTGATGTCAATGATGGCCTTAGCTTTGATGATAGTTAGGATGAAAACTTCAATTATTACAGTGCAATGGAAGTGGGTTTTGATGATGAATCAGATGAGTTTGATGATGATTTTGATGAGGAGGGTGATGTGATGGAATCTATGAATGACCATGAGGGGAAGATACAAAAAGGTAAAGAAAAGTGTGAGGACAAAGATAGTGATAATGAAAGTGATGATTTACAAAGTGGGTGTGAAAGTGGTGAAACTAGTGATGTTGTTAGGAAAAAGTATCCTATTTTTAAATCACAGAAAGACATGTCAAATTTCAAATGTGAGGTTGGGATGTATTTCACAACCAAGGCTGATTTCAAAGAAGCAATAGCATCATATGTAGTGCAATCAGGTAGGGGTCTTAGGTACATTAATAATGACAAGGTGAGGGTGAGGGTTAGATGCAAGGAAGGATGTGATTGGGAAGCATATTGTGCAAAGTTACCTAATGAGGATTCTTGGAAACTAAGGAAGATCATAGACAACCATAGTTGTAGTAGAGAGTACAATGTAAAGTTGATGAGTACCAAATGGTTAAGTAAAAGGCTACAGAATTCAGTGAAATCCAATCCAATATTGAAGCTTAGAGACATAAAGGAAAAGGCACAAAAAATGGAATGTAGGTGTTAGCAAGCAAAAGGCCATAAGAGCAAGATTTGCTGCTAGAGATATGGTAGATGGTTCTTTCCTTGGGGACTATACAAGGATCTATGACTATTGCCATGAACTTTTGAGATCTAACCCAAGTTCTACTGTGAAAGTAAATATGCATCATGTACCAGAGGGTTCTGCAGATCATAGACCATATTTTAAGTGCTATACATTTGCTTGGCTGCTTGTAAGGAGAGTTTTAAATTATGTAGACATTTTATTGGGCTAGATGGTTGTTTTTTGAAAGGGTTGTGTGGAGGGAAAATCTTGGCAGCCATTGGAAGAGATCCAAATGATCAAATGCTACCAATAGCATTTGTTGTGGTTGAAAGTGAAAATAAAGATAGTTGGACTTGGTTCTTGGAGCTTCTTATTGATGATCTAGGTGGGAGAGAAAAGTGTCCCACGTACACTTATATATCTGATCAACAAAAGGTATATATTTTCTAACTTATGTTATAATTACTTATGTTATAATTACTTATGTTATTTGTACTAACTTATGTTATTTTTGTTGTACAAAGGGTTTATTATCTGACATGGATGAGTTGCTACCTATAGTTGAGCAACGATTCTGTGTCAGACATCTTTATAATAATTTCAGAAAAATATATTTAGGCAAGAAACTCAAGGAAATTATCTGGAAAGAAGCAAAGTCCACGTATTACCAAGCTTGAGAAAGAAAGATGAAAGGGATGAAGGAAATAAATGTGAAAGCATACAAGCACATGATCAGCACTCCACCAAGATATTGGAGTAGATCATATTTCAAGACTCATAACAAATGTGATGCAGTCCTCAATAATATGTCTGAGGCATTCAATAGTGTAATTCTGAATTCAAGAGAAAAGCCACTAATTACTATGGTTGAAGAAATAAGGATATATATGATGGAGAGATGGTCAACAAATAGGATGAGGTTTCAGAACATGGCTGATAGGGAAGTCTTACCAAACATAAGAAAGAAAGTTGAGAAAACAAGCTCTTACACCAACCTTTGGATTGTCAGGTATATACATATGAATTTCAATTGGTTATATTATATTTTGTGATTTTGTGGTCATAGTATATGTTGTGATTAACAATCTTATTTGGTAGGATGGTTGGTGAACATATTTTTGAGGTTAGGCATCTAGAAAACCAAGTTGATAAATTTAATGTAGACCTTAAGGAGAAAACCTATTCATGTAGAAGATGGGAGCTGACAGGCCTTCCCTATGTACATGCCTTGTCAACAATGAAGAGTAGAAACTACAACATTGCTGACTACATTCTATACTATTACAGAAAGAAGAGATACATGGAAGTCTATCAGTATGTTATTTTTCCAGTTAATGGTTCTAATATGTGGGTGAGAACTGAGTACCCAGATGTACAGCCTCCTAAGTATAGGAAGATGCCTGGAAGGGCAAAGAAAAGAAGAAATTTAGAGCAAGGTGAACTTGATTGATCAGACAAAAATATGAGAAGGACTGGTTTTAATGTTAGGTGTAGCAGGTGCAAAAAACCAGGTCATAATAAACTAACTTGCAAGGACCACAATATTCAGTAGGTATCACAAGCATCTGAAGCATCTGTTCAATAGCCATCACATGTGCAATCTCAGCAGGCAGCACCAGTTCAATCTCAGCAGGATGTACAAGTTCAATCTCAGCAGGGTTCACAAGTTCAATCTCAACAGTCATCACAAGTGCAAACTCAGCAGGCTTCAAGGCAGAAATCTCAAGGAAAATCCAAGCAAGATACTTCTCTATCAGGATCAAAGGGAGGGCAAGCAAGTTATCTTTCAGAAGGCCAACTAAGCCATTCATACCCCCAAGCCCAACCACTAGGATGAGTGCAACCAATATTTTTGTATGCCTAACAACAAGGAGAACAACACCAACCAAGAGATCAACCAAGACTTGGAAAATTTAGGCATATGTATTTTGTTTAGACTGTTGTATTATGTTTAGACTAGTAATGTGTAATGATGTATTTTGTTTAGGCCTATGTTAAGTGTTAATACATATGGTTTTTTGATTATGTCAATGACTTGTGTTAAGACATGTGGTTTTTGGATTATGTCAATGTTATTTTGTTAATTCTGTCATAGCAAATAATATGGTACTGATAACAAGTCATATCAATTCTATCATAGCAATTCTGTCAATATAACAAATGCAAGTAATAATATGGTACTGATAACAAGTCATAACAAATGGTATTATGTTAATATAACAAATGCAAGTAATATTATAGTACTGATAACAAGTAATATTGATAACAAATTACTGCCAACATAACAAATGCAAGTAATATTGATAACAAATTCTCATTAAAAATATCAAACTGGTACTGTCAACTACAATGAGAACAAATTGATAAACAACATCCTAAAGCATTCTAAAAACAACAACAATGAGCCCTATGAACAACATCAATTTCCAGAATTTTATCAACTTCATCACATTCTTCATTTCATTTTCCACATTGCTTATTTGTTTCCCATATTCTTCAATAGTCAATTGAGCTTCTGCCACTGCCTTTGAGAGCTTCTCAATTTTATCCATCAAATATTGCTCCTTCTCATCTTCAACATCTTCAAAATACCATCGAAAGCACCCCACAACCAGCATTGCTTGATCCCTGCAAAATACCATCTTCAACATCAACGTTTTTTAAACACACATACATCAACTGTTTTTAAACAAACATACATATAACATACCTTAAAATTAGGACATCCCCAAAAATGTTTCCCATAGTTCTTACATGCTGTGGCCATAGGAAGAAAAGCTAAATCCCCACCGTGACATATAGGTTTCCAAGTTGTTCTTATGTTGACATTCGATCATTCCTTCGAAGAACACCCACCATAACCGTGTTTTGCTTTCATCACTGGCGTCGACCCACAGGATTTCATGTTTGTGACAAGCTCGAATCCACAAACCCTAAGATTTTTCTTGAATCAAATTGGGGATGAAGTGAATTTTTTCAGGAATTCTAGATTTGCATGAAACTAATTGTGGATGAACAAACTCAGTATAAAGGAGGAAGAAGACATCAAGTGCCATGTCAGCTGTAACGACCCGATTCAATTTTTCCAATTTTTGTGGAGTCTTTTATTTTATTTGGGTAATAATTGTTTTATTTGTGAAATTAACATGATAATAAGATATGTTAATGTGAATATGTGATATGTTAGTTTGTTGTGTGATTTTACCTATTTGTGAATTTTTTGGTAAAATTGGAATTGGAGGGTATTTTAGGCATTTGCTAATTAGTGTTAAGTTAGAAATTAGTAGAATTGGTATTTTTGTGAGAAATGATATTTGGTTGGAAAGAGTGGAAAATAGAAATAGAAAGAAAAGAGAATATAAGAGAGTGAGAAAGAGTGAAATAGAAAGTTAGAAAAAGAAGAGAAAGAAAAAGAGAAGAAAGAAAAGGAAGAGAAGAGAAAAGAAGAGAAAAGAGGAAAACTAGGGAAAGCTTCAAGATTGCTCCTAGGAATTGGTATAATCGTTTAAGGGTGATAAACATTGTTATCTTAATCTTGTATATGATTATGTATGTGTTAGATTTTGTTGATTTTTGATTTGGTGGAGTTTTAAAGAATGTTAGGTTTAGGGTTTTGATGAGAAAACATGGAAATTGGTGGATTAATCGGTTAGAACTTGATATAATCGAAGTATGAGGATGAATACATGTTAATAATCATGTTTGTTGAGTTTTGGAAGAGTTTTGGGGGCTTTTTATAGGTCTGTTACGCAGCTGGAAATTCTGGAAATCGCAGCGGTCGCTCAGCAAGCTACCCCTCGCTCAGCGAGCGAGTGCGCTCAACGAGCCTGTAAGTTTTGAGGGTTTATTGTTTTAATCCGTAACTTTAGTTTCGGGTATCCGTTTTTAGTGATCCTTATATCGATCCGAAGCTAGAAACGCGTAGAAACTAATAATGCTAAAATATGTAATTTTTAGCCGAATTTTACCTGACTTTTCCGATAAAACGTAATTATGTTAATTATGGAATTATGGTTTTTATTGTTGTGTTGTGGCCGTTTGATAAGTAGATACATTGCTTGAATTAAATGCGAATGTATGCTAATTGTATGAGATGAATGCATAACTATATTGTGAATATGTATGCATTTTCAAGAATGTTGTGTGTCATTTTGCATGTAAGCATGATGTATGCATTATTGTGTTGTGGGATTCTTTGTGAATCCGTTGTAGCATCGTGTGCTCATATGGAGTGTGAGTGATGACTAAAACAAGATCGTGTGCCCATGTGGGGTGTGAGCGATCGGATTGTGTGCCCGTGTATGGTGTGAGCAATCCAGAAACATCGTGTTCCCATGTGGGTTGTGAGCGATGGGTGATTTATTCACATTGATTATGTGCCCGTGTGGGGTGTGAGCAATCGGATTGTGTTCCCGTGTGGGGTGTGAGGAGTCCATAAACATTGTGTGTCCATGTGGGGTGTGAGCAATAGGGAACATCGTGTGCCTGACGGGGAGTTACTTTAGGTAACAAGCGATGATTCCATTTGGTTCCTGGGTGAACCTGCTGAAATGTTGAGTCGGTACCACATTGCATCTGCATAGAGTCGTGTGTCGGTCTCTATGAGTTGCATTTTATCATTTTAATTATGATATGCAGAAATAAACATGAATGTGCATATGTTTATTTGGAGTATTATGGAGATGATAGTATGTGTGATGAAACATACTTGATTGTATATATGCATGTTTGATATATGTATATGTATGTGATTTATACATTTGTAATGTATATGTGTGATTAAACATAGCTAGACGTATGTTTATGCGGAATGAATAGAGTTGAGGAATAAACATAAATAATGTAAGTTTATGTGAATTAGTGAATTGGTGCATGATGAATATGTTTGATTTTGTGTATGTACACGTTGCGATGTGTATAGGTGATGAGGTATGAATTGTGGTGAGAATATGTTTATGTGTATTTTGTATGTTGAGATATATAATTATATGCAATGTTATTATGATAATGTTTCTCACCCTTCTGTTGTTTTATGATGCTCTACAATGCATTGCATAGTAGGTTTACTGGAGGTCTTTTTGTGAAGCTTGTCTTCATCTTTTGGTCGGTCGGCTCTGATATGTAGCATCGGGTAGTTAGGTTGGCTTAGCACCATTTTTGTAATGCATTGTGTACATGTATCTTTTGGATGGATGTTTTGTATAGACATGAATATTGTTGTTGGCATCAAACTTATTGATATATATATATATATATATATATATATATATATATATATGAATGGAAATATAGATGTTTGAGGTTGTTGAAATGTTACCGCTGTATAATCATTTATCGTTTGGGAATTACCCTATTGTTGCATATCTGTTGTGAGCAGGTGTTGTGTGTTTTTAATTTCAAGCATAATGTGACATGCCTCTTTTATAACATGTTTAATTATACTCTGATGAAATTTTTAACATATGCCTAGATGATTTAATTGATTATTTAGGGGTATAGAAAGGGGGTGTTACATTAAGTGGTATCAGAGCCAGTGTTCGAGTCAGTTGTGTCTGTCTTGATGTTGTTATGATTGAACTTTTGTTTAATCTTGTTGTTGTCTTTGGGAGCAATCAAAATATGGATGGTAGAAACGACAATGCTATGGCTGCTGCTTGGGAAGCAATGGCTAAGGCGGTGCAGGGAGCGCCGAATGTGAATGCTAATGATGAGTTCAGAAAGAATCAACCGCAGGTCTTCAAAGGAAGATTCGGTCCTGATAGTGCTCAGAATTGGTTGAAGGAGATTGAAAGAATCTTCAGAGTCATGGATTGTGTCGCTCCCGACAAATGAAACCGGGTCAGATGAAGGTACAAACGCGAACGGTCGGCGAGAGGGAACAGTGAGAACACACAGCCGTGAACTCACTGGAGAATGAATAGAGTCGCCAGCTAGGCATTTTTATCCCGGAGGAAAGGCAATGCTGCATAGACCTAGAAAGATATGGATAAGACGGTTTGCGAACCAGAGAGACTGAGAAAGGGGTTGGTTACAACCTGGGAAGGTATTAGCACCCAGATTGTCCGCCGTACTCGACGGGATCCACGCTTGAAAGATTTGTGTTTTAAAGGGGTAGTGTCAGTGCAATCTGTGTGTAAAAGAACTGGAAAAGATGTACAGGTGTCAGTGTAAAAGAAGTGTGAAGTGTATAAATGAAAGTGTCAGTGCAGGGATGAGAATGTGCTCAAGATAATGAGGCTAAAAGAATGAAGCTGGAAAGAGGGGGAATACACAGAGACTTTTGTTCGATAACTGTTAAGTTATGCCTACGTATCCTCTCGTGCAATGAGGAAGTCAGAACACCGTAGTTCGACCCAAAGAGACTGAAAGATGAATTGACCTGTGAACTGCTTACTTGTCTATGCTCAAGTGTATGACCTGTCTGGCTCAGGTGCAAACTGTCTTACATTAGACGGAAGAAGCAAGTTCTCGTTTGTGAGTGAGTGTGATGAGAAAAGAATCCCGGAGGGGACGATTATTGTTTGTTTTTTTGTATTTTCAGTCTTTTATTGCTTTTTGAAGTCTGTCATAAGTTAATGAGCTTAAGCCTAAACCAGTGGATTTAGTAAACTCATCACATCATCCCTCTGATTAGGGGTAATGAGAATACCTTAAGTGTGAAGTCAGATTCTCACACTTAATCACCTTTGGTGTAGGGTTAAGATCATTAACCTACTTGTGATTATTTAGATGCTTTTGGTGTTTTTGTTTAGTGTTGAGTAATGAGGTTAAGCCATAATCAAAGATTAAACAGACTCATTACACCATCCTAATAGAAGGATAATAGATGAGAATGTTTAAGCTGAGGAAAACTCCTCAACTTAATCCATGATTAGGGATTAAACTCATGACAAAACAAGCCTTTGATTAAGTGGATTTTATTAACTGGTATGATGATGAAGTGTTTTTTAGGGTTTGTAAGACAACTTGAGGGGGACTTGTCCATTAACACTAGGGTTGGTCCTTCTTAACCAATTAAGGAAGAATTAGAACCCTAATGCAAGGCCCAAGTTACAAGTGTGATGTCTTGATGATTATTAGGTGAATTGATTAAGAGATTTAAACACATTAAGGGTTTAACACTTAGGATTAAAGTTATACACTCCATCCTAATAGAAGGATGCAGGCATAAGCTTAATCACAAAGCCTTAAAGCCTTTAGGGTTTAGTCCCTGATTATGAGGTGAGAAGAGAGGACTCAAAGAGAGACACAAAGGTAAAACTATGAGGGGAGACTAATCAAAACCCTAATTTATTGTCATGCTTGGTTGTTCCTAAGGTTTGTGTGGTTTGCAAGAACAATCTTCAAAGAGAAACACCAGGAAGCAGATGAACAGGATCAAGAGAAGCAAAGTGACTTGCTTCATTCAAGAAGACAAGTCACTTGAGGAAAGAAAGTAGGAAGAACAAGAATGAGTAAGCTCAATCTCAAACACATATAGGAATGCAGCAATGGATGCAAGAGAGATGAAAAGAAAAGGTTATGAGAAGTGAAGGCAAATTCACTTCCCAAGTTTACTTACCACCTGAAATGTTAGAAAGAAATGCAATGCAATGCAAAATGAGATGAAATGGTATGATGCTAAGCAAAACCAGAAGCATGTTGATGATGATTATGATGTTATGAGGTGCTGCAAACATGAGGCAAGGCATGGAGGTGCTCATACAAGATCATGGATGCAAATGATGCAAGTTAAGGAGCATGAACAAGCATGGAAAGTTATGAAGCATACAAGGCAAATGACATGGCAAATATGTGATGCAATGATCAAACATGCTTTCTATATGTCTTAAGATGTCAAATGAAACACAAGCATGCATAAAATGCAAAGACAAGTCATGTTATGCAAGAGAATGCAAGAAGAATGCAAATGAAAGCCCAAATTAGGGTTTATGAATCAAACATCAAACAAAAACCCAAAACAGAAGCAAACCCTAAGATAAAAAATGGAAAATGCCACCCAAAGAAACCCTAAACCTATACTAAACCAAGGTCCAAAGGGGAGGTCTCAACTCTTAACCAATCTCAAGTTATGAATTTTCTAAGTTATTAGGGTTTTTAGGGCTCCTAAACAAAAGAAATGCCAAACAAATTGAAAATTCAAGATCAAATCATGGCCATTTTATCCTAGAAACTACATGCTAAACACAAAACAATGCAAGAAGAACCAATGTCCAACCCTTCTCAAATAGGCAGAAATGAATTTTTGAACTTAGGATCAAATTAATGCATAAAGAATGATTTAATTCAATGAAAAATTCTTAAAATGCATCAAGATCAAAAAAGAAATTTGGTTTGAAGGTTGGACAATGTTTCTAAATGTCTTAGAACATTTCATGAATTTTTTTGTAATTTTTAAATACCTAAAAGTATTTTTAATTAATTAATTTCCATTAATCAATTAAAAATAATCTTTTAAATATTTAAAAATATGTTTTTAATGATAAAAAATAAAATAAAAATATTTTTGGGTCTTAAAAATTAATAAAACTTTTAAGAAAAAGTTTCATAATTTTTAAGCCATTTTTGCTATTTTAAAATAATTATGCAAATAAAATGAAAAGAAAATGAATTAAAATTAAATAAAATGAAAGTAATCCAAATGGAAGGCTGAGATGCACTCTGGATTTGAATCTGTTGACCAGCGCGCAAATGAAGGGTGTGGATTCACTCTGGCCAAATTAATTTAATTACGAATTAATTAAAACTAATTAAGTGGATTAGGGCAAACGAAATGATCTGAGCCATCCAAACTGGAGGGAAGTCAACAAGTCAAAGGCCATCTACGGCTCAAATTCAAACTGGAATTAATTACGCAATTAGGGCATAATCACTCTCAGGTGGCCGGAGAAGACTTCCGGTCGTCTTCTCCGGCCAGCATCCCCCCTGAAAAACTCCCAACTCCCTCAAATCGTAACAAAAATGAAACCTAAGCACACCAAAATGATTCCCATGATCCCCTGAACTAAAACCCTAAGTCAAAACAAATTTCTTCTTCCTCAAATCCATGAATCGAACAAAACAAAATCTAGGGCACGCAGGTTTCGGAAGCTAATTAAACATTCATTTCAAAGCCATTTCAAAAACTAAAAACACCAGGACACTCAGTGAAACATAAGGAACAAATTTATAACATGAAAAACGATTTCTGGAAAAATAAATTTCAAGCTACCTGAGATTTGGAGCTTTCAACCTGATGACTTTCTGGCCTCTTCTTTCAGTGCAAACCACTCCACTTGCTCTCCAGATGATGTTTGAATTCTCAAGAAGAGTTTATGTTGGCTGGATAATGAGTTTCGACAGCTCCTGCTCAAGCTCAGTCAGAAATGGCTATGGTGATTCTGGCACTTTCAGGTCATTGTGAGGGGTTGTTTGTGATCCTGAGGGTGAATGGAGAAGGTATGTGGTGTTTGTTGGTATGTTTGTGAGCTATGGTGAGAGTTTCGAAGGAAACTGCAAAATGAGGTGAAGAATGGCAGTGGGATGTTCTTGCTTGTTTCAGGCCAGACTCTTGGTGGTTTGAGGTCTATGAAGTGTGATGAGTTGAATGGTGAAAATGGTTTGAGTGCTTGAAGGCTGGGCAGAGAGATTCGAAGCAACTTGCAGCTTGGTGTGTTTTTGTGAATGTGATCAATGAGAGAGTTTCAGCCTTGCTTCTTCATATCTTTGGCTTGCCAAGGGATATTGTATTATAATCCTATAGGTCAGATGATGTGACCTGGCCTATAGTGATTGGTAAGTTTGCTTTTGCAAAATGTCCACCTTTTGTGTAAGTGAAGTATGGCTCATGATCTAGGCAAGTACAAGGCATGGGGCTGCGCAGCAAAATGAGGTGAGAGGCTAGCAAAAGTCAGCATCCAATGTCACAAGTTGTAGGAAGCATGATGAGTGGTTTTGCAAGTTGTTGCAACTTTGGTTCACATGTGATTTCTTTGCCTAACCAACCATAAACCATGGGCATTCTTGGTTCAATTCTGATTTTTATGACTTAGAGAATGTTTGTGTGCTGGTTTGAAGTGAACTAGAGGTTACAAAAGGCATTGGTCCATGACTTTGCAAAATTTCCATTTGAGGCATGCCTTGAAAATCAATGATTTTGGCCAACTTTGTCACACCATAACTTTTGATCCAAGAAGAGTTTGATCATGTTCTTGTACTTTTTGAAAAGGGAAAGATGAGATATACAACTTTCATGACCAAAGTTTTTCCATTTGAAGCATTTTTGGATCAAGAATCAAGGCTTGAAAAATGACCTAAAATGATGCATTCTTGAAAAGTCAACTATGCCCAAAAAGTCAACATTTGCAAAAACCCTAAATTCTTGATTTCTATGAACTTCAACCTTCTTCCATGATCAAATAAAGATCATATACACTCAAAATGATGAAGATCACCCATTGGTTGGGTCATTGGGGGCCTCAGATGCCCTGATTTTATACTGACTTGTCTGAAAAGTCAACCCTTGATCAGATGACTTCCCCAAGGAATTTCTTCATGAAAATTGATATGCATACTCCCTATACCATATAGAGACCAATGGAAACAAGAATGACCAAAAAATTTGGGGTTATGGCCTCTGAAACCAAAACCCTAATTTTAGGTCAACTGTGCAGTCAAACCTGGCTCTGCATCCACTCAAACCCTAGTTCTTGTGATTCTTTTGCATTTTTGACTTTGAGAAGATGTAATATGATAGATGAACACACATGGATCCCTTTGAAGTGATTGGTGGCCTTTGGAGTGGCTCAAAAAAGCTCTTGGATTGCTCAGATCACAAACCCTAGGTGCAGATGACTTTGAACCAATGCAGTGACTCAAAATTGAGATATGAGATGATATGATTGTGTTTATGCATATGAAATGATCACAAGCCATGGTGAAATGAGTGAGGGCAAATTTGGGGTGTTTACAGCTGCCCCTATTCAAACATGAGTTAGCTGTGCAGGATGTAAGCGACGGCTTAGCAGGCAAACAGGATAACTTGTGGTTGAATACCAAAGACAGTCCAAAATTTGCACTCACAAAAAGAAGAAAAGGGATATAGATTGTAAAAGAAGATAAAGTATATTGTAAAGTGGATGATAGAGCAATGACGGGGACGGCCGACATGCTGGGAAAAGTATGTGGAGTAAAGCAATGACGGGGACGGCCGACATGCTGGGGGTAAAAGGTAAAGCCAAGACGGGGACGGCCGACTAGCTGGGAAAAACAAATTATGATGGGGACGGCCATCAAGATAAAGTTAGATTCTCTGGGAATTAATGAAACATGACGGGGACGGCCACCAAGTTCACAAAGGTAAAGTAACCAACGATGGGGACGGCCATCGGGCTAAAAGGAAAAGGGACCACGACGGGGACGGCCATCGGGTCAAAGAATAAATGAAATAAACAGATGATGGGGTACGGCCATCAAAGGTGAAGGACGATCACCTAGCAGGGGACGGCTGCTCTGTTGGGGATAAAAGAAATATGATGGGGACGGCCATCAAAGGTGGAGGACGACCACCTGGCAGGGTACGGCTGCCGAAAATATCAACGATGGGGACGACCATCGGATAGAAAAGGTCAACGATGGGGACGGCCATCGGACGAGCATGATGGAGGACGACCATCAAGAAGTGGAGGACGACCACTCAGCAGGGTACGGCTGCTCTCAAGGTTTATCGCAACTCAGGACGAGTGTCGGATAACCAAAATCAACAATGGGGACGGCCATTGGATAAGGTGATGAAGGACGATCATCAAAAGGTGGAGGACGACCACCTAGCAGGGGACGGCTGCTAAAAACAACGATGGGGACGGCCATCGGATGAGCATGATGGAGGACGACCATCAAGAAGTGGAGGACGACCACTCAGCAGGGTACGGCTGCTCTCAGGGTTACCATGACACAGGACGAGTGTCAGATAAAAGCAAACGCTTTGTTGGCGATCTACTGGGGATATAGTAAACACGGACGAGCGTTTACATCCAAGAAACAAAAGGTATAAGTGTTTAGTATTGTGTATAGATTAAAGATGCGGACGAGCATCCTTAAGACTATGATACGGACGAATATCATGTAGAAACAAACTGGCATATGTTCAGAGATGATGATACGGACGAGTATCAACTGGTTAACAAAGAACACTGACGAGTGTTGAATCTGAAAGAATTCTTCTGGGGAATAATAGACACAGACGAGTATCTATATTCAAGAAGACATAAGTGTTTGACATGGTGTATGGATTAAAGATGCGGACGAGCATCCTTAAGACTATGACACGGACGAGTATCATGTAGAAACAAACACTAGACGCAATGCTCTGAGATGATGGTACGGACGAGTACCAACTGGTTAACAAAGAACAAGGACTACTGTCGAATCTGTGGGGATATGAGTGATGGTGTATACAAGATACGGACGAGTATCTGTATAAGTGTACCAATGAGTAGTGAGTATATACAGATGAGTGTTTTAACTGCTGGGGAGAATGACACGGACGGGTGCCAAGAGAGAAAAGTGTAAAATATCAACAAGTATATGGGTTGTAAAAGTGTAAGCGACTGCGCTGGGGATATGACACGGACGGGTGTCAGGAAAGTGTATATATAGGTATGTGTGGGTGCAAAGAGGATGTCTTTGGCTTTCTACTGGTGATTTGACACGGACGGGCGTCAAGAAGTATCTGTAATACGGGTGATATGCTATAAAGAGTGTTCAGACGACTTTTACTGGGGAGTGATGATACGGGCGGGTATCAAAAGGAAATATAAACTGGTGAATATGAGGCCACTGCTTTTGCTGGGGACTCTGGTGAGGATTTCTGTACAATGATGATGAACGGTTATTATTCACAAGCGTTAATTCAGAACATGGCTTATGATTATGCTATGCGTTTGATTTTTTGCCGTAATGCTCCGTATTAGACGGAATGCTACGCTCTGAGGGGACAGTATGATGCGAATGCTGTGATTATGCAAAGATATCAAACCGGGATTCGGATCCCGTAGCCGCGAAGATCTCTGGCTGATCTGTTTGAAATGGACCTCCCAGCTGGGGATGAGATCATTGATAGACTTGGGGAGATGGATCCACTTGGGGATATATGCCACCTGGTTGACACATCCTTGAAATGAGGGACCCAGCTGGGGTTTGTAGAAGCTTTCTTCACTCTGTCGTGATCCCTTCATGCGTTGCTCTTCTGGTTAGAGGCTGAAACTCTGTGGGGTGATGGCTCCCTGACTTTTGGCTGAGGAAGAATAGTTGGTACTACAGCTGGGGAATGCTGTTGGTAACTCAGCTGGGGAGAGCAACAAGAGGCAACTCAGCTGGGGATAGAGCATTTCAGATGCTGAGATTGAGTGCATGTTGATTTGGCAACTTCGCTGGGGAAATGGGCACCTTCCAGTGCCACGTGGAAGATAGACCGAGTTGATAATGATTCACCAGCTTGCCGAGACGTGACTTGCATGCCCCAGGTTGCATTCTGGATACCTGCAATCCTGCACAGATAAGGAGACGCACAAGAGATCCCGAGGTATCCTCGATTGGATTCCGTCATAGGAGTTAAGCACTCTCAAGAGTAAGTATATTCCCTGTGAGCATGTGTTTTATTATTATTATTTTCGGGAGAAAAACATCTGTACTTATGCAATTGATTTTTTAGAGACACCAGACATCCTTCGCAAATAAAAATATACAAAACGAAACATGACTGAAAAATCTGACTTTATTAATTCATGTGCCCTGAATTGGCAAGATACAGTCAAAGAAACAAGTTTCCTAAAATAAGGAGATTGTTATAAATTGAGAAACAAAATGCTGGCGGTGTTGACGACGCTTTAAGGAGCTTCCTCTTCTGCTATGACTCGTATGACAATGACGTTCTTCTCGTCTTGCTTTCTGAAGAAGGTTGATTCTGATTAGAGCTTGGTCCTTTGGAGCTTTCCAAGTTGCAAGTGATACAGACGAATTCAGAATGCAGTTGTTCGCTTATTCCCTTATTTTGCATGGATCGCCCTTTCGGGTTTTCAATCCATCGGGACACCCATTTTTGCCTGAGTTGTCCAATGCGGCTTTTCAACTCAGCGGGTGTACATTTTTTATTTATTTCCCTTATTTTTGCCCGAGTCTTTTATTCTGTTTTTGACTCGCCGGGATGCCCTATTTTTGCCCAGACTTACATTCTGTTTTTATGTCCAGCGGGTCAATTTTATGCGAAGTATTTTTTAACTGCATCTGAATTCACAGGGGACGGGAAATCTTCACCATCCATGGTGCTGAGCATCAGTGCTCCACCAGAGAAAACTTTCTTCACCACAAATGGTCCTTCATAGTTTGGAGTCCATTTTCCCCTGTGGTCTGTATGAGGAGGGAGGATTCTTTTCAGCACAAGATCTCCCACTTGGTACTCTCGGTGCCTGACTTTCTGATCGAAGGCTTTCTTCATTCTCTTCTGATACAATTGTCCATGATAGATTGCAGTCAATCTCTTCTCTTCAATCAGACTCAGTTGCTCGTATCGGGCTCGAACCCATTCTGCTTCACTCAGTTTAACATCCAATAATACCCGTAACGAGGGTAATTCAACTTCAACCGGTAGGACTGCCTCCATACCATACACAAGTTGATACGGCATTGCCCCAGTGGACGTCCTGATTGACGTGCGGTACCCATGCAAGGCAAATGGTAGCATCTCGTGCCAGTCTTTGTAGGTGACTACCATCTTCTGCACAATCTTCTTGATATTCTTATTTGCTGCCTCAACAGCGCCATTCATCTTAGGCCTGTAAGGAGAAGAATTGTGATGTTGAATCTTGAAGTCCCGGCACAGCTCTGCCATCATCTTGTTGTTTAGATTGGAACCATTATCAGTAATGATTCGCTCGGGCACTCCGTATCGACAGATGATCTCTCTCTTTAGGAATCTGGCTACCACTTGTCTTGTGACGTTTGCATATGAGGCTGCTTCAACCCACTTAGTGAAATAGTCAATGGCGACCAAGATGAATCTGTGGCCATTTGAAGCAGTTGGCTCAATCTTGCCGATCATGTCGATGCCCCACATGGCAAAGGGCCATGGTGAAGACATAATGTTCAAAGGATTTGGAGGCACATGCACTTTGTCTGCGTAGATCTGGCATTTGTGGCATTTCCTGGCATAGGCACAACAGTCTGTATCCATTGTGATCCAATAATAGCCTGATCTTAACAACTTCTTAGCCATAGCATGTCCTCCAGCATGGGTACCAAAAGAGCCTTCATGCACTTCATGCATCAACAAATCTGCTTCCGTCTTGTCAACACATCTGAGGAGTACCATATCAAAGTTCCTCTTGTATAAAGACCCATCAGTGTTCAGAAAGAAACTTCCAGCAAGCCTTCTCAAGGTCTTCTTATCATTGGAAGATGCCCCAGGTGGGTATGTTTGATCCTCCAAGAAGCACTTAATATCATGGAACCAAGGCTTATCATCTTTAACAACATCTGCCACGAACACATATGCTGGTTTGTCAAGTCTGGACACTGAAATCCGAGGTACAAAGTTAGCAGCTTGAACTTTGATCATGGACGAAATGGTAGCCAAGGCATCTGCAAACTGATTCTCATCCCGAGGGATATACTCAAGCTTGACTGTTGTGAAGAAAGTCAATAACCTCCTTGTATAATCCCTGTAAGGTATCAGATGATCCTGGTGCGTATACCATTTCCCATTGGTCTGATTGATTACCAAAGCTGAATCTCCGAATACGGTCAATGTCTTGATCCTGAGGTCAATGGCTTCCTCAAGACCCATAATGCAAGCTTCGTATTCAGCTTCGTTGTTAGTGCAGTTGAAAGTGAGTTTTGCCTAGAAAGGCATGTGAACTCCTTTAGGTGTAATGAGTACTGCACCAACACCACGGCCATTCATATTAACAGCCCCATCAAACATCATAATCCATTCTTCCTCCGGGTCGGGCCCTTCAGTGTGAATAGGCTCTTCATGATCTTTTGATTTAATGAACATGATGTCTTCATCAGGGAAGTCAAACCTCATAGGCTGGTAATCATCGATGGGTTGCTCAGCAAGATATTCAGACAATACACTGCCTTTGATGGCTTTCTGAGATGTGTATTGGATGTCATACTCTGTAAGGATCATTTGCCATCTTGCAACCCGTCCGGTAAGCGCTGGCTTCTCAAATATGTACTTGACTGGGTCCATCTTCGAGATCAATAAAGTAGTGTGGGTCAACATATACTGTCTCAGTCGGCGAGCAGCCCACGCTAAAGCACAGCAAGTTTTCTCGAGCAGTGAATAACGTTGTTCACAGTCGGTAAACTTTTTGCTTAGGTAGTATATTGCATACTCTTTTCGACCAGACTCGTCATGCTGGCCCAACACACACCCCATCAACTCTTCTAATACTGTTAAGTACATTATCAGAGGTCTTCCTTCAACTGGAGGCATGAGGATTGGAGGTTCTTGTAAGTACTCCTTGATCTTGTCAAAAGCCCTTTGGCAGTCTTCGTTCCACCTGACCGTTTGTTCTTTCCTTAGCAGTTTGAACAAGGGTTCGCAGGTTGCTGTGAGGTGAGATATGAACCGTGAAATGTAGTTCAATCGTCCTAAGAACCCTCAAACTTCTTTCTCAGTCTTTGGTGCAGGCATCTCTTGGATGGCTTTGGCTTTATCAGGGTCCACTTCAATCCCTTTCTCGCTTACAATAAAACCCAGCAGCTTACCGGATCGCACCCCGAATGTGCATTTGTTGGGGTTCAACTTCAGCTGGTATTTCCTCAGACGTTTGAACAATTTGAGCAGATTCACCAGGTGGTCTTCCTCTGTGAGGGACTTGGCAATCATATCATCCACATAACACTCTATTTCTTTATGGATCATATCGTGGAATAATGTTACCATAGCCCGTTGATACGTTGCACCGGCATTCTTGAGCCCAAATGGCATTACCTTGTAGCAGAACGTGCCCCAGGGTGTGATGAATGTTGTCTTCTCCATGTCTTCAGGTGACATCTTAATCTGGTTGTATCCTGAAAATCCATCCATGAAGGAGAATACCGAGAACTGAGCCGTGTTATCAACCAATACATCAATGTGAGGTAGAGGGAAATCATCTTTCGGGCTGGCTCTGTTCAGATCCCGGTAATCAACACACATTCTTACTTTGCCGTCCTTCTTAGGCACAGGTACTATATTGGCAACCCACGGCGGATAGCTAGTTACAGCAAGGAACCCGGCATCCCATTGCTTTTGTACCTCTTCCTTGATTTTCATAGCCATGTCTGGACGAGTACGGCGCAGCTTCTGTTTGACTGGAGGGCATTCTTCTCTCAGAGGCAGCTTGTGCACCACAATATCGGTATCCAACCCTGGCATATCTTGGTAAGACCAAGCGAACACATCCACATACTCTTGAAGTAGGTCTATCAGTTGGCTCTTCACTGAGTCTTGCAGGCAGGCCCCGATTCTAACTTCTTTCACGTCTTCCTCTGTACCAAGATTAATCACTTCAACCTCCTCCTGGTGAGGGGTAATAACCTTTTCCTCTTGTCTTAACAACCTGGCTAGCTCTTCAGGAAGCTCATATTCTTCTTCAACCCCTTCATCAGCTTGATTGATCGGATTGTCAAAGTCATACGAAGTCATAGCCGTGTTGTTGTCGGTGCTGTCAGGAAGGCACTCTCTGCAAGGGTTAAGTTGTTCATTTTAGTGATCTGATTTTAGTCTTATTTATAAAAGTGAAATGAAGTTGTCATTTTGAAAACACCGCCATTTATTTTTTGTACAAAAAGAAAAATGGAAAAACAGTGAACGAAAAGAAAAAGACGCGTTTGCAAAAAGATGTCTGATATTTCATTAATTGATCTTGTTTGCACAAAAAGTACAGATGGCCCGATTACAAAATGAGTCTTGTCATCTTGGGCAAGATGCAAGACTTTGATGCATGCTTATAAAATACAGGAAATAATAATTACTCTGATCGAGTAACTCTTATAATTTCCTGGGAAGACCAGTTCGAGACACTGCTCCCCGGGATCTTTGGACGAATCCAACTTTCCAGGTTGCGCTCCTCTTCCAGCTCGTCTTCCAGACAGTTGATAGCATCGGGGGTAAGCATCCCCCCACTGACAAAACCAGGCTCTCCAGCAGCCTTTGCTTGATGTTGAGTTGGTCTGTAACCCAACCCAAATTTGTCCTTCTTCTCCTCCACAGCTAAAACTTTGCCCCAGCCCAGGGCAGTTCCTTCCTCAACAACCTTCCGGGCTTGTTGGTATGATGACATTGGGGTACCAGATACAGCAGATGCTTCATTCACATTCAAAGCTTCAAACCCCTGGCTCATTGTTTCATGGATCTCCCCATCCATTTCAATGTACTTATAGGTTGCCAGGTGGCTGACAAAAATGTCCTCCTCTCCACAGATTGTGACAACTTGGCCTTCCCACTCATATTTTAACTTTTGGTGAAGGGTAGACGTTATTGCGCCGGCGGCGTGAATCCAGGGTCTACCCAACAAACAGCTGTAGGCGGGCTGAATGTCCATCACATAAAAGATAGTTTTAAAGGTCTGTGGGCCAATTGTCACAGGCAGCTCAATCTCTCCCAGAACCGATCTCTTAGAACCATCAAAGGCTCTTACCACCAGGTTGCTGGGTCTCAGTGCCAAACCATCATATTCTAACTTCACCAGAGCCTTCTTTGGTAAGACATTCAGGGATGAACCTGTGTCTACCAGCACATGAGAAAGGACAGCTCCTTTGCATTCCATGGTTATGTGCAAGGCTTTGTTGTGGTTGCGGCCATCCGCTGTCAAGTCAGTATTGGTGAACCCTAGCCCATTGCTAGCAGTAACATTTCCAACCACGGTCTCCAACTGGTTGACAGTAATCTCTTCAGGCACGTAAGCTGCGTGCAGGACTTTAAGTAGTGCATTCCGATGGGCTTCGGAGCACATAAGCAGTGAGAGGATAGAGATTTTGGATGGCGTTTGGTGAAGCTGATCCACAATTTTGTAATCACTCTTTTTGATGATCCTCATAAACTCATCAACTTCTTGATCGAACGGTGTCTTCAAGGCTTCTTTAACAGCTTGATCTTCCTGCACCGGGCTCTTTCCTTTTGCCTTGGCAGCAGCTTCTGCTTCGGCTGTAGGTCTTTGAATTGGTGGAGCAAAAAGACGTCCGCTTCGAGTGAAGCCTCCGCCTCCCCCCACATTGTCTACTTGTGGTGCAGGTGTTGATGTTTCAAGAGTAATTCTTTTTCCTTCGCAGTATACGTCAGAGCCATAGTGCCAAGGGATGGCCCTATTGCTTTCATATGGTACTGGTCCAGGCATCGTGACAGTGACTGGACTGATTGTTGCTGCTGAAGGGACTGTAATTGTTTGTGGATCATAAAAGATTGTAACTGGTGCTCTGGTGGGAGCAGCACCTTCTGAATGGTAGGCAGAGTTGTTTTCCGGATCATAGAATATTGTGACAGTAGAGACATCTTCATGATTTGTTGCTGGTGTTGTAGGAGATATTGTCGGAAGAAATGATGTTGTTGTTGTAGGAGGTTCAAAATGGAGTGAAGCTGACGTTGTAGCAGAAAGATTTGTTGTGAACTGATCGGTTGAGATGATGGATGAAGTGCTTGTTGATGAAACCGAAGAATTGTCAGGAACAATGGTTGCTGCAGTTGTAGGAGGTTCTGAAACCGTTGTTGATGAGATTGCTGGGTTTGTTGGAAATGATGTGGTGATCTGAAGCTGGCCACTCTGAATGAGGCCATCTATGCCATTCCTCAAATTATCGCACCCATTTACAGAGATATTGCAGTAAGCACAACCCAATTCGCACCCCGGGAACATGTTGCATTCCAAGAGCTGAGCCTTAATTTCTACCAATGGTGTCCTGATCTATCCCACACTGGTTATTAAATAAGACAGCTGGTCTTCTTCAATAGCGTTAATCCGGGGGCCACCATGGTTTGGCATCGGGTTCTTATTGACATTGGGTGGTGGTGCGAAATTCAGAGCCTTGGAGTCTACCAGGTCTTGTACCTTCATATGCAGAGCCCTGCATTTTTCTGTACTGTGGCCAGGTGCGTTTGAATGAAAAGCACACCTAGCATTGGAGTCATAATTCCTTGGTAGACTGTTGGGATCTGGGGGTGCCAACGTTCTTAGCTCAACTAGGTTGAGTTTCAGAAGTTGTGGCAGCAAAGTAGCATATGGCATTGGAATTGGGTCGATCACTCTGTTAGCTTGAGATGGCCTTTGCTGAAATGGCCTCTGTTGACTGTTGTTGTTGGTGTTGCTGTTGTTGTAATTTCTTGGAGGATACTGATTTTGCTGATGGTACTGAGGTTGTTGTTGATAATTTTGCTGAGGAGGTTGATAGACTGGCTGTGGATGAGCTGGAGCAGGGATGGTGACTGCTGCTATTGACCTTTGAGCATATTGGGGCCTGCCCCTGTTGGTGTGGATGGCATTGGTCTCGCCAGTTCTTCTCGGGCCTGCAAAAGGCTTTCGTGTACTACTGGACGAGCTTGCACCGTTGTCTGAGATTTTTCCCATTTTTAACAAGCTTTCAATTCTCTCCCCGGCTATGACAACATCTGCAAAGCTAGTGGAAGAGAAAGCTGCCAACCTGTCAATATATGTTCCCTGAAGGGTATTCATGAACATATCCGCCATTTCCCGTTCAGACATAGGTGGTTGAACAGCAGCAGCCAGTTGCCTCCATCTCTGGGCGTATTCTCGGAAACTCTCCCTTGAAGACTGTGACATCCCCATTAGGAGGGTCCTGTTGGGTGCCATGTCTAGATTATACTGATACTGTCTGATGAAGGCCTCTGCCAGGTCCTTCCAGCATCTAATAGTTGCCCTTGTCAAGTGAGAGTACCACTCTCTCGACGCTCCAATTAAGCTATCTTCAAAATAGAACATCCACAATTTCTCATCCATTGTATAGGCCTTCAGCCTTCCCAGAAATGACTGTAAGTGAGTCCGGGGGCATGAAGTCCCATTATACTTTTCGAAACAAGGAGGCTTGAACTTATGGGGGATCCTGACCCCGTCTACCAAACCCATGTCCATAACGTCGAAGCCCAAAGAGTTTTGAGACTCTAGGGATCTTAACTTCTCAGCTATTTCATCCAACCTTCTATCGTAAGCCTCTTCTCCAGCACCCATTACTGTGAATTGGTCTTCTTGAGGGTCTTCCTGTAGTACCCTCCCTGCTGTGGCAGTCCCTTGTATATTGACAGGGATGTTGGCCTCTGGATGGAGATGGGGTCCAAAAACTGGGGGATTGACCTGAGGGTGGACCCTCTCGTTGTTACTTGTGCCAGCAGTTCCCACATGGGGTTCCTCTTGATTCCTCCCTTCTACCAAAGCTCTGAGCCTCTCCTGGCTTTGAGCTAAATTGTTCATCACTTCCATGAACTGTGTTATCTGCGTTCTCATCTCCAACCTTTCGTTGGCCATCTGGTTTCTGACCTCCGTAAGGTCCTGCTGCATCTGATCCATCTGAATTCCCGGAAGGTTGTTTCGGGTTGGATAACGGTGCGGACGGTTGAGGGGAAATACCCGGCGCCTAGCAATAATTCCTGAGCATCACAACAGAGGTTAGCAACAACAAAACAAAAACCTACAAAACAAACAAAGGGTTAGCATGCAATGCAGTTATGCTTATTTGTTCTCAAGGTATCCGGCTTGGCCTTCAGTTTTGACCCTTCCAGACCCTTGAAGATGCTGCTGAATGTTGCTTCCGAAGTAAACTAACATGAATATATTACATAAGGTGAAATAATACAACTTGTTCATTTTACAACACAAGCCCTCTAAGGGGTCCAAATACAGTACAAGAAAATAAAAGTACATGGAAAGAAAGCAACAACAAACAAATGGTCAAACACCAAGACCAAACTCATCCTCACGAACTTCCTTGAGAAGTGCTTCGGTCACAGGATCAGCCAGACGCTCTGTGAGATTCCTGATGAGGAGATTCCGGGTCGTAACAGCCGCTGCTAGCTTCTTGTGCTGATTTTGTTCTTTGGACCTCTTCACCCCTGCTTTGATCTTCAGCTCTGATATCTCCCTCCGGGCTGCTGCCAGGGCTTCTTGTTGTTCTTTTGCATTAGCCTCAAATTGCTCCATCTTGTCTTGAACTCTCTTGTCTTCCAGGGTACGAGCCTCGGTGATCCTGACCCACCGGGCTTGACTCTCCTTCAAATACAAGTCTGTCCTTGCTCTTTGGAACTGGGCTTCTTTGCAAGCATTCTTCAGAATTTGTTCACCAGCTTTAGACTTGTTGATATAATCCCCAGACTTTTCAATCTTAGTCAAATGCTCCACTCTCAACTTCTCCAATCTCTCAATCTCCCTCATACCTTCACTCCTCTCCCGGAGGGTCTTCTGCAAAGCCTGGGTTAGCTTCTCATTTCTTTCCTTCAAGCTCTCGAACTCCTCCAAACTGATGGTGGCAGGGGGTGGTGCTGAAGATGACTCAGGCATGTCTTCTATGGTAAAAGGCATCCCAGAGAATTGGGCCCTGGCACGGGACCACTCATAATATTGTGCTGATGCCACATTATTACACTTCCCCAGAATGGTGACTCCCTTGGTTTGAACATTACCCCAGGCCCAGGCAGCCTGCCTAACAACAGCCAAACTAATCTTGTTCTCACAATAAAGAGTCTCAACCAAGTCCTGTGCCTTAGGAGTGTGGACCAGTGCATAGCCCAGTTGCCTCCTGAACAGTAGAGGGTTGTAATTGATACTTCCCTTAACTCCTATTAAAGGCACATTGGGAAAATGCCCACAGCTGGTGATGATATCCCTGCCCTTGGTGCTCTGAGTGCACCATCTGATGTCTGCTGAAGTTAGAACAGTGAGTCTCTTAGCCCAGTTGCTTTGCTGACGAGGGTTTAAAAATGCATCTGTCCTGGGTAGGTGCCTGAGAAGCCAAGTGTGAAACAATGGAGCACAAATCCTCACTAATCTCCCCCTCTGCTTTTCATTCCTCTGATGCACTGAATAGTAAAGATCCCCCAATAAATTTGGCACTGGGTTCTTCAAGATGAATAGATGGATTGCATTTTTGCTAATGAATCGAGGCTCATCTGCAAACAACACAATTCCATATATGCACAAGGCCAGCAAGGCACAAACAGCTTTCCATTCTCCTAGAGAAGCCTTCAAGGTAGCTTGAGAAATTAAGAAGTCCAGATGAAAACCAGGGATCCCAGCTTTAGAGGTCATATGCTGCTCAATCAGGACAGGCTCCAGATGTAAAGCTCTTGCTACCTCTCCATTGCTAGGAAAGACCATCTCGGGGTTGAAAGGGATTCCACCCCTGATAGGCAAACCAACCAATGATGAGTATTCTTCTAACAGAGGGCCCAACTGAAAGTCTTGAAAGGTGAAACATCTCAATGGAGGATCATAAAACTGAATGCAGGTGTGGATGAGGCTCCTCTGTGAAGGGTCCAGATCCATAACCATGTCCAGTATATCTCCATAACTCTCCCTGAACAAAGGTATGTGATCTGGAGTGATCAGGGTTTGGATCCTCCTGATGTCTGATAAGTCTGGCTGGAAGAAGTGATAGGTGATGTTGCTTTTCTTTGGAGCCATGATGACAAATGTTGATGAAGATACTGAAGAGAAGGGCCACTGATTGGCTGGAATAGATAGCTGGTAGCAAGTGCTGATGAAGGCAGGTCAAAAACTGAAGATGGGGTCAAAACCAAAACCAGATGAAGATGGATACCCTGAAACACAAATAAGCAAATGTTAATATGATGCAATGATTATGTATGCAAATGATATGCAAGGGCTTGTGACTGAGCTGGATCTGATCAAAGTGCCCCGATATAAGTCCATGTGTGTTCAAGAATTCCAGATGGAGGTCTATAAATCCAGTAACCAAGGTGGGGGACTCAAATAAAGAGTCACATATCCAGGGTTTAGAATCACAAGAACTGTCCAACATGGAGTACTCTTAAACAATCAAAGTAACAAGGTATTCTGAGGTCAAGGTACCTGCAAACCTGTAAACAGCCCAACCCCCTCACAGGTGGTGTTCTAAAACAAAGATCCTCAGACTTGGATCAGCTATGAGAAGTGTAAACACTTCTAACCCGGAGGTACAGTGTTTACAATAACCATAAAAGTTCCTCCTCTAATTCACCTCAGTTTCTGAAGGTCAATACTAAAGGTCATCCAGACTTAGCAGGCTTCCCAGATAGCCCTAGCATTGCAGGAAATCTGCAATACAGAGTTCTCAAGAAGAAACCCATATCTGAACCGTGTTTCATATTCCCGCACCAGACCGAAATGGAATGGGAAAGAATATGATTCACTCTAGCCTAGGTGTCACTCAGGTCCCAGGTATAGGACCTTAACTCTCAATAGAACCCCACCCACCAAAGGAAAACCAGATCCAGCCAGCAGTACAGTACAACAGTATGATAAAATGCAAAGCTACAAAGAAAGCAGTAAAGCAAACTGTACATAAAGCAAATAGGCAAAAATAAATATACAAGCACAGATAGCACATAACACCCCAGTAAACACAAATCAATCAAGCGCTAGGAGGAACCCACAAAAAGAACCAGAAGCCCTGGTTGCAATATAAGGTGTCCCCAGCAGAGTCGACAAGCTGTCGCTTCCGACAAATGAAACCGGGTCAGATGAAGGTACAGACGCGAACGGTCGGCGAGAGGGAACAGTGAGAACACACAGCCGTGAACTCACTGGAGAATGAATAGAGTCGCCAGCTAGGCATTTTTATCCCGGAGGAAAGGCAATGCTGCATAGACCTAGAAAGATATGGATAAGACGGTTTGCGAACCAGAGAGACTGAGAAAGGGGTTGGTTACAACCTGGGAAGGTATTAGCACCCAGATTGTCCGCCGTACTCGACGGGATCCACGCTTGAAAGATTTGTGTTTTAAAGGGGTAGTGTCAGTGCAATCTGTGTGTAAAAGAACTGGAAAAGATGTACAGGTGTCAGTGTAAAAGAAGTGTGAAGTGTATAAATGAAAGTGTCAGTGCAGGGATGAGAATGTGCTCAAGATAATGAGGCTAAAAGAATGAAGCTGGAAAGAGGGGGAATACACAGAGACTTTTGTTCGATAACTGTTAAGTTATGCCTACGTATCCTCTCGTGCAATGAGGAAGTCAGAACACCGTAGTTCGACCCAAAGAGACTGAAAGATGAATTGACCTGTGAACTGCTTACTTGTCTATGCTCAAGTGTATGACCTGTCTGGCTCAGGTGCAAACTGTCTTACATTAGACGGAAGAAGCAAGTTCTCGTTTGTGAGTGAGTGTGATGAGAAAAGAATCCCGGAGGGGACGATTATTGTTTGTTTTTTTGTATTTTCAGTCTTTTATTGCTTTTTGAAGTCTGTCATAAGTTAATGAGCTTAAGCCTAAACCAGTGGATTTAGTAAACTCATCACATCATCCCTCTGATTAGGGGTAATGAGAATACCTTAAGTGTGAAGTCAGATTCTCACACTTAATCACCTTTGGTGTAGGGTTAAGATCATTAACCTACTTGTGATTATTTAGATGCTTTTGGTGTTTTTGTTTAGTGTTGAGTAATGAGGTTAAGCCATAATCAAAGATTAAACAGACTCATTACACCATCCTAATAGAAGGATAATAGATGAGAATGTTTAAGCTGAGGAAAACTCCTCAACTTAATCCATGATTAGGGATTAAACTCATGACAAAACAAGCCTTTGATTAAGTGGATTTTATTAACTGGTATGATGATGAAGTGTTTTTTAGGGTTTGTAAGACAACTTGAGGGGGACTTGTCCATTAACACTAGGGTTGGTCCTTCTTAACCAATTAAGGAAGAATTAGAACCCTAATGCAAGGCCCAAGTTACAAGTGTGATGTCTTGATGATTATTAGGTGAATTGATTAAGAGATTTAAACACATTAAGGGTTTAACACTTAGGATTAAAGTTATACACTCCATCCTAATAGAAGGATGCAGGCATAAGCTTAATCACAAAGCCTTAAAGCCTTTAGGGTTTAGTCCCTGATTATGAGGTGAGAAGAGAGGACTCAAAGAGAGACACAAAGGTAAAACTATGAGGGGAGACTAATCAAAACCCTAATTTATTGTCATGCTTGGTTGTTCCTAAGGTTTGTGTGGTTTGCAAGAACAATCTTCAAAGAGAAACACCAGGAAGCAGATGAACAGGATCAAGAGAAGCAAAGTGACTTGCTTCATTCAAGAAGACAAGTCACTTGAGGAAAGAAAGTAGGAAGAACAAGAATGAGTAAGCTCAATCTCAAACACATATAGGAATGCAGCAATGGATGCAAGAGAGATGAAAAGAAAAGGTTATGAGAAGTGAAGGCAAATTCACTTCCCAAGTTTACTTACCACCTGAAATGTTAGAAAGAAATGCAATGCAATGCAAAATGAGATGAAATGGTATGATGCTAAGCAAAACCAGAATCATGTTGATGATGATTATGATGTTATGAGGTGCTGCAAACATGAGGCAAGGCATGGAGGTGCTCATACAAGATCATGGATGCAAATGATGCAAGTTAAGGAGCATGAACAAGCATGGAAAGTTATGAAGCATACAAGGCAAATGACATGGCAAATATGTGATGCAATGATCAAACATGCTTTCTATATGTCTTAAGATGTCAAATGAAACACAAGCATGCATAAAATGCAAAGACAAGTCATGTTATGCAAGAGAATGCAAGAAGAATGCAAATGAAAGCCCAAATTAGGGTTTATGAATCAAACATCAAACAAAAACCCAAAACAGAAGCAAACCCTAAGATAAAAAATGGAAAATGCCACCCAAAGAAACCCTAAACCTATACTAAACCAAGGTCCAAAGGGGAGGTCTCAACTCTTAACCAATCTCAAGTTATGAATTTTCTAAGTTATTAGGGTTTTTAGGGCTCCTAAACAAAAGAAATGCCAAACAAATTGAAAATGCAAGATCAAATCATGGCCATTTTATCCTAGAAACTACATGCTAAACACAAAACAATGCAAGAAGAACCAATGTCCAACCCTTCTCAAATAGGCAGAAATGAATTTTTGAACTTAGGATCAAATTAATGCATAAAGAATGATTTAATTCAATGAAAAATTCTTAAAATGCATCAAGATCAAAAAATAAATTTGGTTTGAAGGTTGGACAATGTTTCTAAATGTCTTAGAACATTTCATGAATTTTTTTGTAATTTTTAAATACCTAAAAGTATTTTTAATTAATTAATTTCCATTAATCAATTAAAAATAATCTTTTAAATATTTAAAAATATGTTTTTAATGATAAAAAATAAAATAAAAATATTTTTGGGTCTTAAAAATTAATAAAACTTTTAAGAAAAAGTTTCATAATTTTTAAGCCATTTTTGCTATTTTAAAATAATTATGCAAATAAAATGAAAAGAAAATGAATTAAAATTAAATAAAATGAAAGTAATCCAAATGGAAGGCTGAGATGCACTCTGGATTTGAATCTGTTGACCAGCGCGCAAATGAAGGGTGTGGATTCACTCTGGCCAAATTAATTTAATTACGAATTAATTAAAACTAATTAAGTGGATTAGGGCAAACGAAATGATCTGAGCCATCCAAACTGGAGGGAAGTCAACAAGTCAAAGGCCATCTACGGCTCAAATTCAAACTGGAATTAATTACGCAATTAGGGCATAATCACTCTCAGGTGGCCGGAGAAGACTTCCGGTCGTCTTCTCCGGCCAGCATCCCCCCTGAAAAACTCCCAACTCCCTCAAATCGTAACAAAAATGAAACCTAAGCACACCAAAATGATTCCCATGTTCCCCTGAACTAAAACCCTAAGTCAAAACAAATTTCTTCTTCCTCAAATCCATGAATCGAACAAAACAAAATCTAGGGCACGCAGGTTTCGGAAGCTAATTAAACATTCATTTCAAAGCCATTTCAAAAACTAAAAACACCAGGACACTCAGTGAAACATAAGGAACAAATTTATAACATGAAAAACGATTTCTGGAAAAATAAATTTCAAGCTACCTGAGATTTGGAGCTTTCAACCTGATGACTTTCTGGCCTCTTCTTTCAGTGCAAACCACTCCACTTGCTCTCCAGATGATGTTTGAATGCTCAAGAAGAGTTTATGTTGGCTGGATAATGAGTTTCGACAGCTCCTGCTCAAGCTCAGTCAGAAATGGCTATGGTGATTCTGGCACTTTCAGGTCATTGTGAGGGGTTGTTTGTGATCCTGAGGGTGAATGGAGAAGGTCTGTGGTGTTTGTTGGTATGTTTGTGAGCTATGGTGAGAGTTTCGAAGGAAACTGCAAAATGAGGTGAAGAATGGCAGTGGGATGTTCTTGCTTGTTTCAGGCCAGACTCTTGGTGGTTTGAGGTCTATGAAGTGTGATGAGTTGAATGGTGAAAATGGTTTGAGTGTTTGAAGGCTGGGCAGAGAGATTCGAAGCAACTTGCAGCTTGGTGTGTTTTTGTGAATGTGATCAATGAGAGAGTTTCAGCCTTGCTTCTTCATATCTTTGGCTTGCCAAGGGATATTGTATTATAATCCTATAGGTCAGATGATGTGACCTGGCCTATAGTGATTGGTAAGTTTGCTTTTGCAAAATGTCCACCTTTTGTGTAAGTGAAGTATGGCTCATGATCTAGGCAAGTACAAGGCATGGGGCTGCGCAGCAAAATGAGGTGAGAGGCTAGCAAAAGTCAGCATCCAATGTCACAAGTTGTAGGAAGCATGATGAGTGGTTTTGCAAGTTGTTGCAACTTTGGTTCACATGTGATTTCTTTGCCTAACCAACCATAAACCATGGGCATTCTTGGTTCAATTCTGATTTTTATGACTTAGAGAATGTTTGTGTGCTGGTTTGAAGTGAACTAGAGGTTACAAAAGGCATTGGTCCATGACTTTGCAAAATTTCCATTTGAGGCATGCCTTGAAAATCAATGATTTTGGCCAACTTTGTCACACCATAACTTTTGATCCAAGAAGAGTTTGATCATGTTCTTGTACTTTTTGAAAAGGGAAAGATGAGATCTACAACTTTCATGACCAAAGTTTTTCCATTTGAAGCATTTTTGGATCAAGAATCAAGGCTTGAAAAATGACCTAAAATGATGCATTCTTGAAAAGTCAACTATGCCCAAAAAGTCAACATTTGCAAAAACCCTAAATTCTTGATTTCTATGAACTTCAACCTTCTTCCATGATCAAATAAAGATCATATACACTCAAAATGATGAAGATCACCCATTGGTTGGGTCATTGGGGGCCTCAGATGCCCTGATTTTATACTGACTTGTCTGAAAAGTCAACCCTTGATCAGATGACTTCCCCAAGGAATTTCTTCATGAAAATTGATATGCATACTCCCTATACCATATAGAGACCAATGGAAACAAGAATGACCAAAAAATTTGGGGTTATGGCCTCTGAAACCAAAACCCTAATTTTAGGTCAACTGTGCAGTCAAACCTGGCTCTGCATCCACTCAAACCCTAGTTCTTGTGATTCTTTTGCATTTTTGACTTTGAGAAGATGTAATATGATAGATGAACACACATGGATCCCTTTGAAGTGATTGGTGGCCTTTGGAGTGGCTCAAAAAAGCTCTTGGATTGCTCAGATCACAAACCCTAGGTGCAGATGACTTTGAACCAATGCAGTGACTCAAAATTGAGATATGAGATGATATGATTGTGTTTATGCATATGAAATGATCACAAGCCATGGTGAAATGAGTGAGGGCAAATTTGGGGTGTTTACAGATTGTGCTGAAGAGAGTAAGGTGAGGCTTCGTTCTTACATGGTAAAGGAAGAAATCGATGATTGGTGGGCCGGTAGAAGTAAAGCTCTTGAGGAGGATGATGAAGAGATAAATTGGGAAGTTTTTCGTACTGAGTTCTTATGGAAGTACTACCCTGAGAGTGTGAAGGGAAAGAAAGAGATGGAATTCCTTGAGCTGAAGCAAGGTAGTATGTCAGTGGTTGACTATACAGCTAAGTTTATGGAATTGGTTCAGTTTCATCCTCATTATGTTACTGCTACTGCTGAGTTTTCTAAGTGCATTAAGTATGAGAATGGCTTGCGTCCTGAGATTAAGCAAGTTATGGGATATCAAAGAATTATAAGGTTTTCATATTTGACTGAATGTTGTAGAATCTTTGAAGAAGATAGCAAAGCTTGTTCTACACATTACAAGAGTGTGAATGAGAGGAAAGGGAAGCAGAAAGCTAGAAGTGTACCTTATGTGACACCCGCTGATAAGGGAAAACATATGGGAAACACTTATAGGAGATCTAGTGGAGGGAGTTCTTGGTCCCGTTAAGTGTTACAAGTGTGGCGATTTAGGCCACAAGTCTTTTGAGTGTGGGAAGAATATTGTGAAATGTTCAAACTGTGTAGGTCTTGGATATGCTACTACCGAGTGTAGGAGGAATGTTGTGAAGTGCTTCAATTATGGAGAAGTTGGTCACATTAGTACTAAGTGTACTAAGCCAAAGCAAGCTCAGGCGGGCAGAAAGGTGTTTGCATTAGCAGGGAAGGATACTACTAGTGCAGACTGTTTGATTAAAGGTACATGCTTTATTAATAGTACGCCTTTAGTTACTATTATTGATACGGGAGCGACTCATTTGTTCATTTCTCTTGAGTGCGCTAAGCGTTTGAATTTGTTTATGTCTTCTTGGGGTGGTGAGATGGTTATTGAGACTCCTGCTTCAGGGTCGGTAATTACTTCTTTGGTGTGTGTAAGTTGTTCTTTGACAATGTATGGTAAATATTTTGTGATGGATTTAGTTTGTTTGCCGTTGGAAGGTCTGGACGTGATCTTGGGTATGAACTGGTTGCAATTTAATCGAGTTTATATAGATTGCTATCATAATTTAGTAAGGTTTCCTTCTTTGGATGATGAAGAAGAGAAATTCCTATCCACGAAAGAGTTGAAGAAACGTTTAGTAGATGAAGTTCAATTGTTTGGTTTGTTTACATCGTTGTCAGTGGAAGGCGAAGTGCAGATAAGTAGGTCTCCAGTGGTGTGTGATTTTCCAGAAGTGTTTCCGAATGATATTAAGGATGTACCACCGGAAAGAGAAGTTGAGTTTTATATTGATCTAGTTCCGGGTACTAGGCCAATTTCGATGGAACCGTATTGTATGTCACATTCAGAGTTGGTAGAATTGAAGAACCAGTTGAATGACTTGTTGGATAAGAGGTTTGTTAGGCCGAGTGTTTCTCCTTGGGGTGCGCAAGTATTGTTGGTAAAGAAGAAGGATGGAAGTATGCAGTTATGTGTTTTAATCCGTAACTTTAGTTTCGGGTATCCGTTTTTAGTGATCCTTATATCGATTCGAAGCTAGAAACGCGTAGAAACTAATAATGCTAAAATATGTAATTTTTAGAAGACTTTTACCCGACTTTTCCGATAAAACGTAATTATGTTAATTATGGAATTGTGGGTTTGATTGTTGTGTTGTGACCGTTTGGCAAGTAGATACATTGCTTGAATTAAATGTGTGCCCGTGTGGGGTGTGAGCAATCCATAAACATTGTGTGCCCATGTGGGGTGTGAGCAATGTGGAACATCGTGTGCCCAACGGAGTGTTACTTTAGGTAACAAGCGATGATTCCATTTGGTTCCTGAGTGAACCTGCTTAAATGTTGAGTCGGTACCGCATTGTATCTACATAGAGTCGTGTGTCGGTCTCTATGAGTTGCATTTTATCATTTTAATTATGATATGGAGAAATAAACATGAATGTGTATATGTTTATTTGGAGTATTATGGAGATGATAGTATGTGTGATGAAACATACTTGATTGTATATATGCATGTTTGATATATGTATATGTATGTGATTTATACATTTGTAATGTATATGTGTTATTAAACATAGCTAGACGTATATTTATGCGGAATGAATAAAGTTGAGGAATAAACATAAACAATGTATGTTTATGTGAATTAGTGAATTGGTGCATGATGAATATGCTTGCTTTTGTGTATGTACACGTTACGATGTGTATAGGTGATGAGGTATGAATTGTGGTGAGAATATGTTTATGTGTATTTTATATGTTGAGATATATAATTATATGCAATGTTATTATGATAATGTTTCTCACCCTTCTGTTGTTTGATGATGCTCTACGAGGCATTGCAGAGTAGGTTTGCTGGAGGTCATATTGTGAAGCTTGTCTTCATCTTTTGGTCGGTCGGCTCTGATATGTAGCACCGGGTAGTTAGGTTGGCTTAGCACCATTTTTGTGATGCATTGTGTACATGTATCTTTTGGATGGATGTTTTGTATAGACATGAATATTGTTGTTGGCATCATACTTGTTGATATATATATATATATATATATATATATATATATATATATATATATATATATATGAATGGAAATATATATGTTTGAGGTCTTTGAAATGTTTCCGCTGTATAATTGTACACACTGCAAATTTTCCCTCACTAATTTCACACCATGGCTTGTGATCTTTCATATTTGCATTAGTTTAAGCATATCATCTCATATTGCATTTTTGTTTCACTGCATTAGTTCAAGTTCATCTGCATCCAGGGTTTGTAATCTGAGCAATCCAAGGATTCATCTGAGCCACTCCAAATGTCTCCAATCATTCCAAGAGGGTCCATGTATGTTCAATCATCATTTTATATCCCTCAAAGATCAAGGAAGTCAAGAAATCACAAGAACTTGGAAAGCATGGAAGAAGAGCTAGGGTTTCACTACACAGATGACCTGAAATTAGGGTTTTGGTTTCATAGACCATAACTCCAAATTTTTTGGTCATTCTTGTTTCTAATGGTCTCAATATGTTATAAGGATCATATGTACCAAGTTTTATGAAGAAATTCATTGTGGAAGTCATTTGTTCACTGGGTAACTTCTTGAGCAAGTCAGAGCAAAATCAGGGCATCTGAGGCCCCCAACAATGGAACCAAAGTGGATTTTTCATCAAATTGAAGTTATATGATCTTTATTTGATCATTGAAGTGCTTGGAAGTTCACAAAATTGAAGAAAATTAGGCTAAACCAAAAGTTGCCAAAAATGGAAATGACTTGTAATGAAAACTTTCCATTTTGGGAAAGTTTTTCAACCTCCTCTTTCTCAACCAAAAATGCTTCAAATGAAAAATTGTTGGTCATGAAAGTTGTAGATTGGATCATTCCTTTTTCAAAAAGTACAAGAACAAGTTCTAATTCATTATGGAACTCAAGTTATGATCTTTCAAAGTTGGCAAAAAATCCTATAATTTTCAAGAATACACCAAAGAGGGATTTTTGCAAAACCACTTGCCAAGCCATCTTGTGACCTCTAATACACTTCTATGCATCATACAAACATAATGCAATGCTTTGTGACCAAAATTTCCCAAAGAATCATGCCATTTCATGTCTTGAACTTCAAGAAATTCAAAAGGGGCCAAACATCCTCAAAATTGCAAAATGATACAAGACCTCTCACACACTTGCTGAATCACCACAAAACATGTTCCATGGTCCTCCTTGATCCTTGTTGAGCCAGGACAAGCCAAAAGCCAGCTGCAACATGAGCCCATCCTCAAGTACAAGTTTTGTTGACTTTTTGCAAGAGAGCCCATACCAATCACCATAGGCCACAACAACTCTTCTGACCTATCAAAGCTTGTTATGTGGATCAAACACAACTCATAACACACAACACACAAGGCTGAAACCTCATAATCACTAAGTTCCCAAAAATCACCCCAAAATAAAAAGCTTTCGAAACATTCTGCACACACACTCAAACTCAAGCTTCCTTCATCAATCAACTCAGCATCACAAGAGGATCATTTCCCACCCTTCATTGCAGCCTAAACACACCCAAAACCAAAACACGATTCTGGTGCAGTAAGAGTGCAATCTCTCAAACCAGCCATTACAAACTTCTTCCAAGCATAAAAGCTTCATCAGGAGGTCAAGAGGAGTGGGTTAGCACAAGAGAGGAGGTCCAAAAGCTCCAAACTGAGGAAGCTCAAGGTCAGGTAACTCCAAGAACTTTTTTTCCAGAACCTTCGTTTTAAGTTCTTAATTGATTCTATGTGCTCTCCTGATGATCATGATGTTTTTACTTTTGAAAATGATTTAGAAACAAGCATGTATGAAGCTTCTGAAATTTCTGTTTGATTTTCCGTTTTTCTTCGAATCTTGATGTTCATGTGAAATAAATGAAATTTGTTGGTTGATTCTTGTTTAGAATGAGGTGAGGATCATTTCTGGAGAGTTTGGAGAGTTTATTTTACGTTTTGAGTGAGATAGCAAGAGTGAGTGGCCGGAGAAGATGACCGGAGCTAGCTTCGGTCACCTGAAAGTGGTTAGAACCCTAATTAGGGTTTAGTGGCCAGGTTTAAATGTCAGCCATAGGATCTTAGTTCCCGCGCGTGTGGATGGTCCAGATCACTCCATTTAAGATTAATTATTAATTAATTAGGTTAATTATATAATTAAGTCAGATTACATCCTGTCCACATATCTGCGCGTGCAGTCAACAAAGGTTCAAATCTAAGCCCTTGGATCAGCTGACTTCCCTCTTAATTCATTTTTAATTCATTTTATTCATTTATTTTGTCTAATTTATTTAAAATACTTAGAAAATTCCAAAAATATTTTTCTTCTGCATTTTGATTTCAAATATTTTTCTCCACCCAAAAACATTTTATTTTTATTTTTTGCATTAAAAAGTCATTTTAAAAATATTTAAATGTTTATTTTAATTAATTAATGGAAATTAATTAATTAAAATATCATTTAGGTTTCTAAAAATTCCAAAAAAAATCACATTGCATCCTAGGACATTTAGAAATATTGTCAAACCATTCATACAAATTTCTTTTTGGATTTGATCCAACTTTGACATTTTTCTTGAATTTAGGGTTCATAAAAATCCCTTTTTGGAACCCTAACTTTGAAATTTATTTTCTGCCTAACCATGAAGGGTTTGACATTGGTTCTTTTTGCATTATTCTTCATATAGCATGTAGTATCTAGCATGTTTTTTTCATAAATTTATCTTGCATTTCCCATTTGATTTGCATTTTTCCTCTTAAGGTACCCAAAAACCCTAGCAAACTTATAAAAATCACAACTTTCTTTAGGTTAAGAGTTAGACCTCCTCCTTTGGGGTGTGATATCATATGGGGTTAGGGTTCCTTTGAGTTCATTTGCAATTTTTTATCTTGTGATTTGCTTCTGTGTTTGACTTTTGCATCTCATTCTTTCATATAACCCTAATCTTGCATCCATACTTGCATCTTACATTGCATTGCATGAACATGTGAACTTGCCATGACATTTCTTGACTTTATATGGCATCTTAGACATCTTAAGACATTTCTTGAACATTGCTTGATCATTTCTTCATACATTTTCTTTGCTTTGCATCCATTTCATTTCATAAGCATACATGTGTTTTCAAGCTTCCCACATGCTTTATTTGCATTCCATCTCTTGTATGAACATTCATAGCACTTGATTTGCCTTTGCATCATCTCATAGAATCATTACATCATATGTTTGCTTCTGGTTTTGTCTTTACCTTTGCATATGTTTCATTTTCATTTCATTTCTTTCCTTTATGCTAATCTTTTCAGGTGGTAAGTAACTTGAGAAGTGAATTTGCCTTCACTTCTCATTTCTCTTCTAATTTTTCTTATACATCATTGCTGTATTTTTCTTTGCTTTAGAGTGAGCTTGCTCATTCATGTTCATCATTCACTTTCTTTCCCCAAGTTACTTATCTTCTTCAGTGAAGTAAGTAACTTGTTTATTCTGCTTCTCTTTCTCTCATTTGCTTCTTCCATTGGTGGCTTCTTTGAAGATCTCTTGCAAGCCTTACAAACCATAGGAACATACAAGCATGACAATAATTAGGGTTTTGATTAGTCCCCCTTTAGATTTTACCTTTGTGTCTTCTTTGTGTCTCTCTTCTCATCTCATCATTAGAGACTAAACCTTTAAGGTTTTAAGACTTTGTGATTAGGGTTATGCATGCATCCTTCTCTTAGGATGGAGTGTATAACTTTAATCCTAAGTGTTAAACCCTTAATTTGTTTAAACCTCTAAATCAATCCATCTTAATAATCACTAAGACATTAACTTGTAACTTGGGCCTTGCATTAGGGTTCTAATTCTTCCTTTATTGGTTAAGAAGGACTAACCCTAGTGTTAATGGACAAGCCCTCCTCAAGTTGTCTTACAAATCATAAAATTCACTTCTTAATCTTACCCTTAATTAAAATCCACTTTAATAAAGGTTTGTTTTGTCATGAGGTTAATCCCTAATCATGGATTAAGTTGAGGTATCTTCCTCAGCTTAAGTGTGCTCATCTATTATCCTTCTATTAGGATGGCGTAATGGGTTCATTAATCCTTGATTATGGCTTAAACTCATTACTTAACACTAAACATAAACTCAAAAACATCTAAATAATCACAAGTAGGTTAATGATCTTAATCCTACATCATCATGGTAATTAAGTTTGAGGTGTTTATCTCATACTTAAGGTATTCTCATTATCCCTAATCAAAGGGAAGATATGATGAGTTTACTAACCCTTGGTTTAGGCTTAGGCTCATTAACTTATGACAAACACAAAAAGCAATAATAGACTGAAAACATAAAAACGAACCATAATTGTCTCCTTCGGGATTCTTTTCTCATCATCTTCACTCACAAAATGAGAACTTGCTTCTTCCGTCTAATGCAAGACAGTTAGCACTCGAGCCAGACGAGTCACACACTTGAGCATAGACAAGCAAGCAGTTCACAGTCAAAATCATTCCAGTCTCTTTGAGTCGAACTACGGTGTTCTGACTTCCTCATTGCACGCGAGGATACGTAGGCATAACTTAATTGTTATCGAACAAAAGTCTCTATGTCTTCCCCCTCTTTCAGCATCCTTTTTAAGCCTCATTCTTGAGCACTCCACTTCACTTTCTTGCACTGACACTTGTACATTCCTTTCCAGCTTTTGCACACAGATAGCACGTACACTAACCTTTTAAACACAAATCTTTTAAGCGTGGATCCCGTCGAGTACGACGGATAATCTGGGTGCTAATACCTTCCCAGGTTGTAACCAATCCCCTTTCTCAGTTTCTCTGGTTCACAACCGTCTTATTTATATCTTTCCAGGTTCATGCAGCATTATCTTTCCTTCGGGATAAAAAAGCCTAGCTGGTGACTCTATTCATTTCATTTCATTTCCCCCCTCGCTGACCGTTCGCGTCTGTACCCTATCTGACCGGGTGTCTTTTAGTGGGAGCGACAGCTTGGCGACTCTGTTGGGGACCCTTATATTGCAACCAGGGCTTCTGGTTCTTTTTGTGGATTCCTCCTAGCGCTTGTTAGATTTGGGTTTACGGGGGTGTTATATGCTACTTGTGCTTATTTATTTTCTTTATTTATTGCTTTCTGTACAACTTTATTTATTGCTTTCCTTTACAGTTTTATGCATTTCATACTGTCATTATCATGTGCTGGATCTCTTGTTTGTTTTGGTGGGTGGGGTTTCATTGAGTGATTAAGGTCCTATACCGGAGACCTGAGTGACACATAGGCTAGAATGGCTTCATATTCTTTCCCATTCCATTTCGGTCTGGTGCGGGAATATGAAACACGGTTTAGACATGGTTTTCTTCTTGAGAACTATGTGCTACAGATTTCCTGTAGTACTAGGGCTATCTGGGAAGCCTGCTAAGTCTGGATGACCTTTTTATGACCTTCAGCATCTGAGGTGAATTAGAGGAGGATCTTTTATGGTTATTGTAAACATTGTACCTCCGGGTTAGAAGTGTTTACATTTCTCATAACTGATCCATGTTTGAGGATACTTGTTCTAGAACATTACATGTGAGGGGGTTGGGATGTTTACAGGTTTGCAGGAACCCTTGGCATCATCATACCTTGTTACTAGATTTGTTAATGTTGTATTATTTGGACAGTTCTTGTGATTACCCTGGACTTGTGACTCTTTATTTGAGTCCCCCACCTGGTTATTGGATTTCTAAGCCTCCATCTGGACTTATGAACATACGTGGACTTTTTACCAAGGTAGATACCAGATCCAGTACTTGATCACAAACCCTTTGCATATCATTTGCATACATCATTTTTGCATCATTTAACATTTGCTTATTTGTTTTACAGGGTATCCACCATTTTGTCTTTGGTTTGGTTTTGACCCCTTCTACTGCTCAGACTTCCTCAGTTATCCTCTCCAGCACCTTCATCATCTTATCAGTGATTCTTCTCCAGCACCTTCATCAGTTTGCTAGTGATTCTCCTCCAGCTATATTCATCAGAGACCCATCTCCAGCATCTCATTCAGTGACCTTCATCAGCAGTTTCTCTCAGCTTCTTCACCAGCATCCATGGACACTTCAAGAAAGAGCAACATCACATACCACTTCTTTGAGCCCACCCTGACTGGCATCAGGCAGATCCAGTCCCTCATTACCCCTGATCATGTCCCACTGTTCAGAGAGCATTATGAAGGCATACTGGACATGGTCATGGATTTAGATGCATCTCAGAGGAGCATGGTCCATACTTGCTTGCAGTTTTATGATCCTCCACTCAGATGCTTCACCTTCCCTGATTTCCAGTTGGGACCTCTATTAGAAGAATTTTCCATGTTGTAAGGAGTTCCCATCAGGAGAGGGATTCCTTTCAACCTTGAGATGGTTGCTCCCAGAAATGAAGACATAGCCAGGGCATTGCATTTGGAGTCTGCCCTCATTAATCAGAACATGACAACCAAGGCTGGGGTTCTAGGCCTTCACCTAGACTTCTTGATCTCCCAGGCTACCCTGAAAGCTGCAGTAGGGGAATGGAAGGCTGTCTGTGCACTTCTAGCCCTCAGTATATATGGGGTTATCTTGTTTGCAGATGAGCCAAAGTTTGTAAGCAAGAATTCCATTCACCTGTTCTTATTGAGGAACCCAGTTCCTACCTTGCTAGGAGACTTCTACTACTCAGTACACCAGAGGAATGAGAAGCAGAGAGGAATACTGGTCAGATGTTGTGCTCCTCTTTATTACTCTTGGCTGCTAAGACACTTGCCAAAATCAGATACTTTCCTGAACCCACATCAGCAGATGAACTGGGCTAAGAGATTTATTGCCTTGACATCAGATGGTGCATTCAGAGCACCAAGGGCAAGGACATCATTACTAGTTGTGGGCAATATCCTAATGTGCCTTTGATAGGAGTGAAAGGTTGCATCAACTACAACCCTTTACTGTTTAAGAGACAATTAGGATATGCTTTGGTTTATCCTCCCAGAGGACAAGATTTGGCTGAAACTCTTTAATGTGAAATTCAACCCAACTCTGTTGTTTTCAGACAAGCTGCCTGGGCTTTGGACAACATACTGACTAAAGGGACAACCATCCTTGGCAAGTGCAACAACATTTCTTCAGCACAGTATTCTGATTGGTCCCGTACCAGAGCTCAGATCACCCGGATGCAATTTACCTTAGAAGATGCACCTGGACCTTCTACAGTACAACCGGCAGCTATTGTTAGTTTAGATGAGTTTGAAAAGCTGAAGGAGAGGAACACTCAACTAGCTGAAGCCTTAAAGAAGACTCTCTGGGAGAGAAATGACAATCGTCTAGATAATGAGAGATTGGAAAGGCTCAGGAGTGAGCACTTGACCAAGATTAAGAAGACGAACGACTACATCAGGAAGGCAAGAGTAGGGGAGTTAGTATTGAAGAATGCTTGCAAGGAAGCAAAGACTTAGAAGGGTAGGGCAGAGCATTATCTGGAGGAAAGTCAGGCTAGGTGGATCAGGATCACTGAAGCCCGCGCACAAGAAGATCAAAGGACTCAGGCTAAGATAGATCAGTTGGAGGCTAGTGAAAAGAAGCATCATGAGGCATTATTGGCAGCACAGAGAGAAATATCTGAATTGAAACTCCGGGCGGGGTTGAAAAGGTCAAAGGATCAGGACAAGCATAAGAAGTTAACCAGTGCCATTGCTACCAGGAACCTCCTCATCAGGACTATCACAGAGCACCCAGTAGGTCTAGTGACTGAGGCCCTCCTGAAGGAAGTCAGAGAGGATGACTTTGGATTGGATGTTTGATTCTTTTACTTGTGCTTTTCTTTTGTTGTACTTTTCTTTGTTGTTGTAGTTTGACCCACCATGGGATGTTTTGTAATCAAACTATGTATTTTCACTCTTTGTAATATATGTGGTTTGTATTATTGATGGGCTCTATCTCTCTTCATTATCAACATTTCCTCGAGGTCTGGAAAGGTCAAAACCAAATAACCAAACCGGATACCCTTGGAAGACAAATAAGCATATTGCATTGCATACTAACATTTTCTTTGTTTTGTAGGTCTTTATTTTATTGATGTTTCTCACTTTGTTGTGATTTCAGGAAACATTGCTCGTAGAAGAGTGTTCCCTGTCAACAGAATACACCGGTACCCGACAAGAAACAACCTTCCGGGACTCCAGATGGATCAATTTCAGCAAGACTCTAATGAAGTAAAGACCCAAATGGAAAATGAGAGGGTCGAGATGAGGAATCAGATGACCCAGTTCATGACTGTGATGACTGGTTTAGCTTAAATCCAGGAAAGACTGAGGGAGTTGGTGGAGATACAAACTCTTGAACAACACCGCCCAGGTACAGGAGGTACCAGTAACAACGATCACGTGCAGCCTCGCACTGATCCACCAGAGTTTGGGCCTCATCTAAACCCAGAAATCAATGCCATAAGGAATACTCAGGGTAACACTGCTAGAGGAAGGGTCTTGCAAGAGGATCCTCAAGAAGAGCAGTTTACAGTTGATGGGGCTGGAGACGAGGTTTACGACCGTAGGTTGGATGAGATTGCAGAGAAGCTGAGGTCTCTTGAATCCCAGAACTCCCTAGGGTTTGATGTCATGGACATGGGACTGGTGGAAGGGGTGAGAATTCCTCACAAGTTCAAACCCCCGTGTTTTGAAAGGTATAATGGCACATCCTTCCAACGCACCCACCTTCAATCATTCTTGGGAAGGTTAAAAGCATACACCATGGACGAAAAGCTGTGGATGTTTTACTTCGAGGATAGTCTGACAGGGGCATCCCGAGAATGGTATTCCCACCTGACTAGGGCTACGGTAAGAAACTAGAAAGACTTGGCTGAAGCTTTCATCCGTTAGTATCAGTACAACTTGGACATGCCCCCAAACAGAACCCTTCTAATGGGAATGTCTCAATCTTCCCGTGAAAGCTTCAGGGAATATGCCCAAAGGTGGAGGAAACTTGCTGCTGCAGTTCAACCACCCATGTCTGAAAGAGAGATGGCAGACATGTTCATGAATACTCTTCAAGGAACCTACATTGACAGATGGCTGCATTTTCTTCTACCAGCTTTGCAGATGTGGTGATAGCTGGGGAAAGAATAGAGAGCCTATTGAAGATGGGAAAGATCTCCAATAACGGTGCCAATTCAATCAGTACAAGAAAACCATTTGCTGGGCCCCGTAGATCTGGCGAGACAAACTCTGTACACATGGGAAGAGGGAGACCCCAATATTTACCCAGAATAGTTGCTGCTGTTACTATCCTTGCTCCACCTCCTCAGTATACCCAACAACCGCAACACTTTTCGTAACAACAATATTTTTCGCAACAGAGATCATACAACAATAACAACAACAATCAACAACAGCGCCCGATTCAACAGCGGCCATCTCAGGTCAACCGGATAATTGACCCTATTCATATGCCATATGCTACACTGCTTCCACAACTCCTAAAGCTCAATCTTGTTGAGTTGAGGACATTGGCTCCACCTGATCCTCAAAACCTTCCTAGAAACTATGATGTCAATGCTTGGTGTGATTTTCATTCCAACGCACCTGGCCACTCTACGGAAAAATGCAGAGCCCTGCATATGAAGGTTCAGGATCTGGTAGATTCCAAAGCCCTGAACTTTGCACCTCCTCCCAATGTAATGAAGAATCTTATGCCAAGCCACAGTGGGCCAAGGATTAATGTTGTGGAGAATGGCTCACCCTTGAGTTTAATAGAAGACATTGCATGTATTCAGACACCTCTGGCAGAGGTTAAATCCCAGCTTTTAAAATGCCAAGTGTTCCCAGGTTGTGAGGCCTGTTGTGAATTATGCAAACTTTCCAAGAATGGGTGTGCCAGTTTGAGGAATGGCATAAATGATTTGATCAAAGAAGGCATTCTGCAAATTACCACCACTGCTTCTACAACACCAGCAACCCTTTTGTCAACAACAAGTGATTATTCTACAAATGCAACAACCATCTTTCCTAGTGATTCTTCTAGAACTGCAACAACCATTGTTCCAACTGATTCAGCTACAACTTTAGCAATCATTCCATCTGTCACTTTAACACACCACAATTCATTTGCACCAGCTACTACAACTTTAACAACCACCAATAATGATGTTTCAACTGTCACAATTTATTGTGACCCGACAACGGTCCCGAATTCCAGCAACTTTCAACAACATCAACAACAGTCTCAACAAAGCTTCAATTCACCACCACCAACACCCACCAAGGGTCCTGTTACTATTTTTTATGATCCACAGACTATTACAGTTCCAACATCCGCCGCAGTGAGCCCAGTCGTTATCACAGTGCCCGAGCCAATTCCATATGATAAAGACAGTGATGTACCATGGCATTATGGTGCTGATCTGTACTACAACGGAGAGAAAGTCCTTCTTGATTCTCCAGTTCTCACTCCCCAAGTGGATAATGTTGGGGGAGGTGGAGGCCTCTTCGCTTCACAAGTCCCTAAAACCAACACTGAGGCAGAGGTTGTTGCCAAAGCTAAAGGGAAGAGTGTGATACCGGAAGAATCTGCACCGAAAGAAACTCATAAGTCATCTTTCGATCAAGATGTGGATGAGTTTATGAGAATCATTAAAAGAAGTGACTATAAAGTTGTGGACCATCTCCACCAGACTCCTTCAAAGATCTCAATCGTATCTCTGCTGTTGTGTTCCGAAGCCCATCGGGATGCACTACTCAAAGTTCTACATGCTGCCTACGTGCCAGAAGAGATCACTGTAAACCAGCTAGAAATAGTGGTGTCAAATGTCAATACTTGCCATGGGCTAGGTTTCACTAATGCTGATTTAACAACAGAAGGACGTCTCCACAACAAAGCCTTGCACATAACCCTGGAGTGCAAAGGAGTTGTACTATCTCATGTTCTTGTAGACATTGGGTCTTCACTCAATGTCTTACCCAAGAAAGCTCTTATCAAGCTTGAGTATGATGGGATAGCTCTCCGGCCAAGTAATCTTGTGGTCAGGGCTTTTGATGGCTCCAAAAGATCTGTTCTGGGAGAGGTGGAGTTGCCAGTGATAATCGGTCCACAAGTCTTTAAAACCATTTTATATGTGATGGACATACAGCCTGCTTACAGCTGTTTGCTAGGTCGACCTTGGATTCACGCCGCAGGCGCAGTAACGTCGACCCTTCACCAGAAACTGAAGTACGAATGGGAAGGACATATTATCACCATCTGTGGTGAGGAGGACATATTTGTTAGCCATTTGGCTACTTACAAGTATATTGAGATGGATGGTGAAATCCATGAGACAATGAGCCAAGGGTTTGAGGCCCTGGATGTTAATGAGGCTACTGAGGTATTTGCTGGATCTCAGGAAGACAGAATGGGTACTTCAAACATCTCTTATCAGTAAGCCTGGAAGGTTGTTGAAGAAGGTACTGCCCAAGGCTGGGGCAAGCTGTTGCCGGTGGAGAAAAAGGAAGATAGATTCGGTTTGGGTTGCAGACCATTCTGACAAGATCAATCAGAGGCTGCCAAGGAGCCCAAATTTGTTAGTGGGGGATGCTCACCCCTGATGCTGTTAACAATCTGGAAGACGAGGAGGAAAGCGACCGCAACCTAGAGAACTGGATACGTCCAAGGATCCCGGGGAACCAAGTCCTTAACTGGTCTTCCCAGGAAATTATAAGGGTTACTCCTGCAGAGTAATTATTATTTCCTGTCCTTTTTAGCATGCATCAAGTCCTGCATCTTGCCCAAGGTGTCAGGACTCATTTTGTAATAGGGCCATAATGTAATTTTGTGCAAATGATTAATCAATGAATATCAGACATCTTTTAAAAATGAGTCTCTTTTTCACTCACTGTCTTTTCATTTTTCACTTTTGTATAAAACAATAAAATGACAATGTTTTCAAAATAAATAATTTCATTTCTCACTTTTTCTAAACAAGATTAAAACTGATCACTAAAACGAACCAATCTCAACCCTTGCAGAGATTATCCTCCAGATTGCACCGACAACAACACTGCTATGACCTTGTATGACTTCGACAATCCAATTAATCAAGTTGATGAAGGTGTTGAAGAAGACTATGAGTTACCTGAAGAGTTAGCCAGGTTGTTAAGGCAAGAAGAGAAGGTGATTACTCCTCATTAGGAGGAGGTTGAAACAGTTAATCTAGGTACCAAAGAAGACTTGAAAGAAGTGAAGATCAGGGCCGGTCTGCAAGATTCAGTAAAGGAATAGCTTATTGATATGCTTCGAGAGTACGTCGACGTCTTTGCTTGGTCCTATCAAGACATGCCAGGTCTAGATATGGACATTGTTATGCACAAGCTGCCTTTGAAAGAAGAGTGTCCTCCAGTGAAGCAGAAGCTACGCCGTACTCGTCTAGATATGGCCAGGAAGATTAAAGAAGAAGTACAAAAGCAGTGGGACGCTGGTTTCCTTGTTGTAACTAGTTACCCACCGTGGGTTGCTAACATTGTACCAGTGCCTAAGAAGGATGGCAAAGTACGGATGTGTGTGGATTACCGGGATCTGAACAGAGCTAGCCCAAAGGATGACTTCCCATTACCTCACATTGATGTATTGGTCGACAACACAGCTCAGTTCTCGGTGTTTTCCTTCATGGATGGTTTTTCAGGGTATAATCAGATCAGAATGTCACCCGAAGACATGGAGAAAACTACCTTCATTACACCTTGGGGCACATTTTGTTATAAGGTAATGCCTTTTGGACTGAAGAACGTCGGCGCTACTTATCAACGAGCTATGGTAACGTTATTCCATGACATGATCCACAAAGAAATTGAATGTTACGTGGATGACATGATTGCCAAGTCCCTCACTGAAGAAGACCATCTGGTAAATCTATTGAAGTTGTTCAAGCGTCTGAGAAAATATCATTTGAAGCTAAACCCCAACAAATGCACATTCGGGGTACGTTCCGGTAAGCTGCTGGGATTCATTGTAAGTGAAAAAGGAATTGAGGTTGATCCTGACAAAGTCAAAGCCATTCAGGAAATGCCTGCACCGAGGACTGAAAAGGAAGTTCGGGGGTTCTTAGGTAGATTGAACTACATATCAAGGTGCATATCTCACCTTACTGCAACTTGTGAGCCCCTGTTCAAATTGTTAATAAATGAGCAAATGGTTAGGTGGAACGAAGATTGTCAGAAGGCTTTTGACAAAATCATGGAGTACCTACAAGAACCTCCAATTCTTATGCCTCCAGTTGAAGGAAGACCTCTAATAATGTACCTGGAAGTATTAGAAGAATTAATGGGGTGTTGGTTGGGCCAGCATGACGAGTCTGGTCGAAAAGAGTATGCAATATACTAACTAAGCAAAAAGTTTACCGACTGTGAACAACGTTATTCACTGCTCGAGCAAACTTGTTGTGCGTTAGCGTGGGCTGCTCGCCGACTAAGGCAGTATATGTTGACCCACACTACTTTGTTGATCTCAAAGATGGATCCAGTCAAGTACATATTTGAGAAGCCAGCACTTACCGGAAGGGTTGCAAGATGGCAAATGATTCTGACAGAGTATGACATTCAGTACACATCTCAAAAGGCCATCAAAGGCAGTGTACTGTCTGACTATCTGGCTGAGCAACCCATTGATGATTACCAACCAATGAGATTTGACTTCCCTGATGAAGACATCATGTTCCTAAAAGCAAAAGATCATGAAGATCCTGTTCACACTGAAGGGCCTAACCCAGAAGAAGAATGGACAATGATGTTTGATGGGGCTGTTAATATGAATGGTCGTGGAGTTGGTGTAGTGCTCATTCAACCTAAAGGAGTTCATATGCCTTTCTCGCCAAAACTCACCTTTGCCTGCACTAATAACGAAGCTGAATACGAAGCCTGTATCATGGGACTTGAGGAAGCCATTGACCTCAGGATCAAGACATTGAATGTATTCGGAGATTCAGCTCTGGTAATCAATCAAACCAACGGAAAATGGTACACTCCCCAGGAGCATCTGATCCCATACCGTGACTATACGAGGAGGTTATTGACTTTCTTCACAACAGTCAAACTTGAATATATCCCTCTAGATGAAAATCAGTTCGCAGATGCTTTAGCTACCATTTCCTCCATGATCAAGGTTCAGACTGCCAATTTTGTGCCTCAGATTTCGGTATCCAGATTGGACATACCAGCATACGTATTCTCTGTGGACATTGCTAAAGATGACAAACCTTGGTTCCATGACATCAAATGCTTCTTAGAGGATCAAACATACCCACCTGGGGCATCATCCAATGATAAGAAGACATTAAGAAGGTTGGCTGGTAGTTTCTTCCTGAATGTTGATGGTTCATTATACAAGAGAAACTTTGACATGGTTCTTTTCATATGTGTTGACAAGAAAGAAGCAGACTTGCTGATGCACGAGGTGCATGAAGGATCTTTCGGTACCCATGCCGGAGGACATGCAATGGCTAAGAATTATTACGATCAGGTTACTACTGTATCACAATGGATGCAGACTGTTGTGCCTATGCCAGAAAGTGCCACAAATGCCAGATCTACGCAGATAAAGTGCATGTACCTCCGAACCCTTTGAACGTAATGTCTTCACCTTGGCCCTTTGCCATGTGGGGCATTGACATGATTGGAAAGATTGAACCAACTGCTTCAAATGGCCACAGGTTCATCCTGGTAGCCATTAATTATTTCACCAAGTGGGTTGAAGCAGCTTCGTATGCAAACGTCACCAGGCAAGTGGTAGCCAGATTCTTGAAAAGAGACATCATATGTCGATATGGAATACCCGAGCGAATCATTACTGATAATGGTTCCAATTTGAACAATAAAATGATGGCAGAACTATGTCGGGACTTCAAAATCCAACACCATAACTCTTCTCCTTACAGGCCAAAGATGAATGACGTTGTTGAGGCAGCTAACAAAAACATCAAGAAGATTGTGCAGAAGATGGTGGTCACTTACAAAGACTGGCACGAAATGCTACCATTTGCCTTGCATGGGTATTGCACCTCAATCAGAACATCCACTGGGGCAACACCGTATCAGCTTGTGTATGGTATGGAGGAAGTCCTACCTGTTGAAGTTGAATTACCCTCCTTACGGGTACTGATGGATGTCAAATTGAATGAAGCAGAATGGGTTCGTTCTCGGTATAATCAATTGAATCTGATCGAAGAAAAGAGATTAGCTGCAATATGTCACGGGCAGTTATATCAGAAAAGAATGAAGAAAGCCTTCGATCAGAAAGTCAGGCTTCGGGAATACCAAGTAGGAGATCTTGTGCTAAAAAGACTCCTTCCTCCTCATACAGACCACAGGGGCAAATGGACTCCGAACTACGATGGTCCATTCATAGTAAAGAAAGTTTTCTCTGGTGGAGTGTAACACCCCAAAATTTGCCCTCTTGTTTTCATAGCATCATAAGAAAAATGAAGCATAGCACAGAGCATGGTGGTAATTTCGCTTCAAAAGGGGTCACTCAGTTGTAACCTGATTCAAGCGGACGTTTGACATAATCTCGGTCAGAATATCAGGAGATTGTTTCAACCGCGAATGATCTGTATTATTGTTTATTTCTTAAGCGTTGCATATTCAAAGTCTAGGTTGTGTTACGCATAAAAGTCATCAGCTTACCAGACAGTGGCTCAGGAAATGGTTTTAGGTTCAAAGATTCAAACCTATCATGGTCATATGTTCAGTTGTGAGCATTCACGGATATATCTTCTCCGAAAACGATTCGGATTAATTCAAAGCAAATTTGTGTTCATTTGGTCAGAAGCTCAGAGGCTGATTTATCTTAATGATCATTGCATCACTTGCGAGTTTTTTTTTGGAAGTCGTGGTATTATTCCTGACTAAGTGGTTTACGTAGAAGCAAGGCAAGAATGGTTTTGAGTTAATGAGTCGAAATTCCGTGGCTATGTCTATATTAGTTATAATTGATCTGTTTCACAAATCGATTCATACCCCTTTTCTCTCTCCACAATCATTTCCATATTCAAGTTATTTCGATCATCTGTTATACGCATTCTCATTCATTAAATATTTGTTAACCACCTCATTATCCGGTTAAACCATTATATCTTATCCACTCTCATGTCCGTTCTCTGTCTTTTATCCGATCAATTTGAATATATTTCTATCATGAGCCATTCCTTCTTGTCATCTTTCAATTCTCCAATTACCAAAATATTTTTTTTGTATTCAGCTCATAAACATTTTTTTTATTTAGTAGAGCCCAAATATCATTATTTAAATCTCAATATTCATTTATCTTTTTATTATTGTTGAAAACCATGTTTGGCCAAATCAACTTCCATCAAGGAAATGTCTAGTTTTCTTAGTATCCTTTTTTTAGTTAAAATCATTATTAGTGTCATTATAAACTATTTTCATAATGCTACCAAGAAGTTGGTAGATATTTGCATTTAATTATGAGAGGAGGCCGAGGAAGTGAAGGGATAATTGCAATAAAAGGAGCACAGTGATGATGAGAAATGATAGCGTATCTTTCTCGTATTAGTTCACAACAGGAACAGATCCATTTCTTTTTTACCACATCAGAATATTCGTTACAAAATACAATAACAGAAAATAAAGGGGATTTGTTATCCAAGGAAATTCGGAAAATGGAAGATAGACTATATACAGGAAAAATCACTAAGTTCTTCATTTGATACTAATTAAAATTACATCAGAAAATCTAATAAGAAGGAAAATCTTCAACAAAATCCCGCCGCCACATTTCTTCAATTCAGTTTGCATCACGTTTCCAGCTACAAAGTCAAAGAAGAATTGCGTAACAAAATCGGCTACAATAGAAAAATCAGGGTTCGTTTATTTGTTGCATCAAGAAAGGATTAAAAAAAATCAATTTACGGATATAAAGGGATTTAGAAGACCTGAAGTTGTCAAGAGTATTCGGCAAAATTCTCTGATGAAAAACTCCTCTGCATAATTCCTCTGCATAACTCCTTTGTATAACAATTATTATCAGAACAGAGATTCGTAACAGAAAGAAAAAAGTTCAGAATAGAAGCAGTTACAAATTTCTAACAAACAAACTAACCAACTTAACAGAATTTAGCTAAGTCCCTAACTACCTCCAACAGACCATAACAGAAAAAGAATGGATTTTACCTGGATCTGATTCTCATCTTCTATAAAACAGAGCCATGACCTTCATCTTGGGGGGCCCTTTTTTGGATTCATCCTTCCTTCAATCCCAATTCAGTTTTCACAGTTCTTCTCTCCAATCGTTGATTCCCTTTACTCGCCTTAACTGAGTGCAACAAGCTCTCAAAGGCTTCTTCCACGCCAATCTTCACTTGTCTGCGATCTCCAACATCCTAATGGTTTGCTCTCATCAAGCTCTCTCAGCTCTATTATCCACAATTGGGGAAGCGTACAATTCATGGCCTCAGCATTGATCTTCCTCAATCCTCAATATCAATACTCTTCATCCACGGATTGCTTCGTCAACAACAAGAAGCGGTATCATCGTCTTCATCATCATCAATCCGCAACCACCGCTTCAAACACCATCATCAACACTTCTGCAATGAGTTCAAGACAATCAACAACTCAGAGTCGCAGGGCGTAAAACAAGAATTACAAATCCAACAACCATTTCAGAAGGAAAATAGAAGAATTAGAAAATGAAATCGAGGAAAACCTCAAAATGATACATATACCTGACATCGAGAATTCCGATTCATCTTCGATGCGCCATTAAAGCGACTCCAACAAGTATCCAGTTCGTTTTTCCCCAACCCGCGTTTGAATGTAGTATCTAAAGAGAGTCACAACAACTCAAAGCCGATCACTTTCAATTGTTATCACCTTCATCAACGCGTCCTTCTAGCGAAGCTCCTGCTTCAATTATCGTCTTCTTCACGGCCTTACCATTAACGCCGCCGCCGTCCTCGCAGCCCTAACGAACAACCTGTAAACGTCAAGGGTTGGCAAGTGAATCGAAAACAAGTTGAACGTAAAGAAGGGTAGTACTGCCGTTCGTCAGTATCGGTTTCTTCACCAAGATCTCGCGACGGATCATCGAATATCAACGGTCGTGTATCGATTGAAGGTATGAGAATCTGAATCCGTCTTGGTTTCGTTTCCCTCTTTTGTTTCTGAATGTTTTGATCCGTGAATTTGTGAGGGATTTAGGGTATGTTGTTAAAAGATTGGAGATGGGGAGAAGAAAAAAGGAGAAGTTTGTTCTTTGATTAAGGTTTGGGAAAGGCCATTGGCGGCGGAGAACCGCCGGCAACGGAACTAGGGTTTGGGAAGAAGAAAAGGGGTTTTAGGGTTGTTGTAAGAAAGAAGGTTAGAGAGAGGGGGAAGAACACGAATTTTGAGAAGAGAGAAAGATTTTCTTTTTTTCTTTGGTTTATTTGTGAAACATGATAGAATTAATATATTAATTCTGTGTTAATTTATGAGTTAATCTTAATTAATTGAAAGGATCAATCTCATAAAGATTCGTTTAATGCACCAATTAAAAGTTATAAAACTCATTTAATCACATTAACCTCCACCGCTCATTTTAAATTTCTGGAGGATAAGATTCTTCCCCTTCGGTCCAATCCGGCGGTGACACTTGTCACCGTCCGGTTGGACCACTTCGTTTTAATTCCATGTGCACCGTCACACTGCAATTACCATGCACCTTCAGCCTCTATTGCGAATTGGGCCTTCCCTATTTCTATTCCCACCCCCGCGTGCAGGCCCATAGGCTCTTCTTAACTATAAATGTTTCTATCCTCACCCCATTCTAATTTCTTATCATTTCTTTAATTTCTGTTTTATGTAATTTTCCTATAATTCTATAGAAAATATTAAAATGAAAAATAAAATTCTCCAAAAATTATGATAGCTTTTTAATTCAATTTAGAAACTTTCCACATTTTTACTTTCTGAATTTTTGCATTTTTCAATTTAATTTCTATTTTTCATTTAATTGTTTTTAGATTGAATTCCTTCATAAACACATAAATTTGTACAATTTATTTCTGCCACTTCCCATATTATTTTTGATCCATTCTTTTTTCTATGATTAAAGGACAAATTAAAGTACCTAGAATATTTTTGGTGTAATTTTTAGGGCATTTTATCTACTGATTTGGTAGTGGGATTTGTATAAATTTAGGTTTAAACCTTAGATAAGTTTAGGTGGCCATTTACCATAGTTAGAATTAGAATTTTTATGATATTTTTTAATACAATATTACAATCAGGTTAGAGATCCTAGATAATTAATTTCACATTTTTTTCATGACTTTTGATATTTTTGTCTATTTAATTCATTTCAGCATATTATGCATATTCATGATTCATGTCATTCACTAACTATTCTCTTTTTTGTGCAAGGTATTTTCCGAGGATTTTTCTTATGGACTTGGATATTTTTATGCCTCAATTATGTTTGTGTGCTTTGTGATGTAATAACTTAAAACTTGTATGCTTGTATAGTTTCTATAACTAGGTTAGAAAAGATAAAATGAATCGATAGAAAACCAAAATCTCAAAAATGAAATAAAAGATACTCGATCCAACGTCGAGTAAATTTTCAAATAAATAAAGTTGCATGTGACTTTAGGATTCCTCGATTACCATCGTTCCATTCTATTCAACCCAAAAGCAAGCCTTGTATGTTGCACACCATAAGTCGTGCGTCTTAGCACCACGCAATCGACCCACCCGATCCATTGTTTCATCCCATTTACATTTCATACACGTTTTTACCCACCATGACTTAGGAGGACCATATTGTTCACTATTAATTCTCTTGTACTTGCATTTCTAGTCTTATATCTCTTAGGTAGATTTAATCATTCAAACCTCACTAACCATAGGTCACCATTAAACTCAATTGATTTAGGGTAAGTCTAGTTTCCCTTAGAATTTTTTCCTTTTATAACTTGAGTCTCATTTCTCATCTTCAAAATAAAATCAAAAACACTTAACAAAGGAAAAGGTGTACAATGCGTCACAAGCCTTAAGTTATACGGAAAATGACTAGTGGAGGTCTCCTTCACTCTTCTAGGATGCTTTACAAACGTTCCATTAGGGGCGATCTTGGAAAGTATTCGCTCCTGTGTCATAGTCTTTAGTGTTGTACATACAATAAACACAAAGTTCAAAACACTTCTTCTAAAAGACAACAAACCAAGAAGTCACGTCTTCTCATCTCATCTCATACTCTTTGCGGATGAACATGACTTGTCTCGACAGTTCAAACAGCGATACGGTAAACACCCTCGAGTCAGAGCCGGTAACACCTGAGCTAGAGCTATGGCAACGTCATCCTAAAAATCACAAATGAGTTTCAGCCTTAGTTAGACGAACTACGGCGTCTCTGATCCTCATTTATCCCGATGAGGTACGTAGGCAGTGGGGTAGGGCCCATTCGAGCACAATCTTTATTTTCCCTACATTTTTCCCCTTTCTTTCCATTTGTCAATTCCATTACTTTTCTCATTTTCATTCCATTCCAGATAACTGTTCTTTCATTTGAACAGCATATTATTTCTCACCCTTTGAAAACAGACTTATAAGCGTGGATCCCGTCGGGTACGGCGGACGGATTGGGGTGCTAATACCTTCTCAATTCGTAACCGACTTCTGGACCCAGATCTTTGGTTCGCAAGGCCTCGTCCTTTTCCTTCTTCCTTAGGTTTGTGCAACATTACATTTCTCATTTCTTCGGGATAAAAATGTCTTGCTGGCGACTCTAACTTTTCCGCGCCACTTTCGCGTTTGTTCTAGGATGAAAATCCCGGGAGCGACAGCTGGCGACTCTGCTGGGGAATTTTAGAAATTCTAATTTCCCCTTTGAGAGTCAATCCTAGCGCTTGTCTGTTTCTGTTTTCGTTGGGTGATTATTCATTCGCTGTTATGCTTTAGTTTAGCTTTATTGTTTTATTTACAGTTTATCGCTTTCCTTTACAGCTTTATTTACAGCTTTCTGCACTTTACTTTATGGTCGCATATACTGGCATATATTGTCCTGGCTGTTCTGGTTTTCCTTGGCGGGATGGGATTATTGTGAGATATGCCAAATACCCGGCTTGAGTATACACATAGGATTTAGAGTGGGCAGTCGTGTGGCTTGCGTGGTCTTGAGCACGTGTAGTTTTCACGAGTCCCACACCCAGATCAGGCTCTCTTGGGATATGTTCTATACTGCCTAGTGCTAACACTGGGAACCGATCATCGAGGACCTTAGTGGAAACAACCCTCTCCAGTGGTGACAGTGGAAGACCACATTTCGTGGCAAACCCATTCGCACCCGAGGGCCCACTAGGAAATCACATAGGATGACCTTGTTCTCTCGTAGGAACCTGGTTAAAGCAACTAGTCATATGACGGTAGTATTGTACCCTTCGGGATGAATGTACTATTGTTTCTCGACTTCAGTGCTTGAAGTCGGGAACTTATGAGGGATGCTTGTTTTTCCGGAATTCAGCTGAGGCCTCCCTGAGTAGTACATAATGCCAAACCGATTCCCTGATTTGGTCATGAGCCATTTCTCGGAAATGGTGAACGTATTATTGCTATTCGGCTTTGAGAGTTCGTGATGTTGACCCGTAGTAGCATACCCGTGAGATTGGGAGGAGTTTACATGTTCGCAGGAAAACTAAACCTTCAACCTACCTTGTTCTTGATACTTGGGTTTTCTTCCGACACATACTTATGATCTGGTATTCTTGGCTCAGGAAAAATCAGAAGGCAGTACAACAGTGCCCAGTATATGCAACAGTGATCACATGCCATTGCATTGCATCACATCATCCGCATACTTGCATTCCTAACGCATGTTTATTCATTTGCAGGGCTGCATATCACATCCTTGATTCCGGTTGTGGGTATTAATCTATGAGCATGGAATCCAAGAAAAAGACCAAGTGTATTATCTCCTACAAGGTTCATCAGCCTGTTGTGAAAGAAATTCTCAAAGTGAAGGCCTTAGCTCCTCCAGAAGTTCTGAATGTCTTCAAGCAGGATTACGGGTTGATTTTGTATTTCATAGAGCCCATCAATGACTATGCTTTTAGAGGGATGCACACTTTGCTACAGTTTTATGATCCACAGCTTAGATCTTTCGTACTTTCTGATTTCGTGTTGGCATCTACATTAGAGGAGTATTCGAGCATCCTGAGAGTTTCTGTGAAGGACTGTGCACCATTCTTTGGGACCAAGATTGATCCTGACTTCAAAGATGTAGCAACTGTTCTTTATTTGAGCAGGTCATTATTGGAAGACCAGATTGATAGAAAAGGAGGCTTTCGAGGATATCATTTGAGTTTCTTGTTAGATGAGGCTACCAAAGCAGCTGAGGCAAAAAGTTGGAGTACCTTCAATGCGACCCTAGCTTTGTGTATCTATGGAATCACTTTGTTCCCGAACATGCCAAACTTCGTGGATGTTGATGCTATTCTCATTTTCATAGCAAAGAATCCTATTCCTACTCTCTTAGGTGATCTCTACCACTCTCTGCATTATAAGAATGAGAAGCGAAGGGGCGGAATGTTGAATTGTTGCACGACTGTATTCTACAAGTGGTTCACACGCTTTCTTCCGCAATCAGGAGCTTTTGAGAAGACGAAGAACACTCTTGAATGGTCTGAACGACTGATGGGCTTACAAGCAAAGGATATTATCTGGGTTAATCAGGGTTTGCGGTGCATTGACATTCTTCATAGTTGCGGAGGATTCCCTAATGTTCCATTGATCGGGAGGAAAGGGGGAATTAATTATAACCCTTCTCTCATGGTTAGACAGTTCGGGTATGCCTTAAAGGAACCACCAGCCGCTGTGGACATCACAGAGTCCTTGTACTACCAATCAACAGATGGATTCGAGATTGCTCAGAAAGCTTCTAATGCTTGGTATAGTCGAAAGACAAAAGGGAAGAAGACTTTGGGAGTAGGGAATTGTCGAATGTATCCACCGTTTGCAGAATGGTTAAGAGAACGGGTTGAAGTGTTACTGTTACCATTTGGGCCTGCGCCTCTTCTATATCCCACGGTCATTGAACAACCTACCACAGTTAGCATTGAAGAGTTCAATAAGATGAAGACGGAAAGAGACGGGTTGTTAATGGAGAATGCACAGTTAAGTCAAGAGCTTGCTAAGGCTAATCATGCCAGACTTGAGATTGAGTGGAAAGCTCAAGAAGATGCTGAAAGGCATGCTATTGTAAGGAAACAGTGTGAAGTTGAGTTGGCTCAGTATGAGAAGTTCGAGTTTGCTACTATGAGCTCTTCCAAGGAACACATTGACACTAGAAGGCAACTGGATCAGAAGACCTTGATGTTTGAGAACATGAAAAAGAGACATGCTGCTTACAGGATCAAAAGAGAGGAACAAGAAAAAGTTCAAGCTGAAGATATCGCGAGTAAGCTAAAGGAGAAACACGAAGAGATGGCCGGTAAGTTGAGAGAAAAAGATGCAGAACTTGCTAAAGCCCGAGAAGAAGCTGCTTACTACAAGCGAATGATGATTTGCTATCAGAAGAAGCTGAAGAGGTTTAAAGACAACCAGGTGCAGACGAAGGAGTTGGTAGAAGTTCCAAAGGCAGGACCGATCATTGACTCCGACCTAGATAGAGGATCACATTGACAAAGACATCTTTCTGTTTGCTTGTATGTTGCGGGATTACCATCAGGACTGTTGATGGAATCGTTTTATCATTGTACTTCTGTTTGAATCCATGCTTTGGGTGTTTTGACTATATCAACAAGTTTCTTATCATAAAAAGGTCTCTTTACTATTATTATGTGTGCTCTCGCTTTGTGATTACTACACGTCTGACACATTTGCAAAAACACGTTGGTCTTCGTATTCTTGGAATTGTTTGGCACGTTTGCTACACACGCACACCTTATATTATCAACACTGCTTGTTATTTACAGCAAAAAGAGTTTATGTCTTCATCAAACCCACAAAACTGGAATCAGGGGATGGGATGCCCTAAAAATGGATCGACATGCCATAACATTCATTTCCTACATATCATATTCTTGTGTTTTTGCAGGTTATCCAGAGTTTCTAACTTATTTAACTGCAGGCAATATAGCTGGTCAACGCGTTCATCGATATCCGACTAAAAGAAATCGAGTAAAGATGGCTGAACGAATGCAGACTGATCTCAATGAGCTCCGACAGAGGATGGATCAGTTCATGGAAATGATGACTGGCATGGCCCAGAACCAGGAGCGTCTCTGGATGATGGTTGAGCAACCTCATGGGAATGTTAATATGGGAATACCGGCTGAGAATGTGGATTCTAACGCTGCCCGTAACGGAGAACCTAATCCAAATAGGACCACTGCCCGTAATGTAGGTTTAGAAGAAAATCAAGAGGACCAGTTCACTCTACTAGATGTTGATATGTGTAACATGAATGAGATCAACAATCGCATGTATGAAGAGCTGGCAGAGAAGATCAAGGCCATAGAATGTCAGAATTCCTTGGGCATCGATGTAACCAGTCTCGGGTTAGTACCAGGAGTCAGAATCCCTCCCAAGTTCAAGGCACCATTGTTTGACAAGTACAACAGCAACGCGTGCCCTAGGACTCACATTCACGCGTATTTTGGAAGAATCTTGGCTCACACTGATGACGAGAAACTTTGGATGCATTTCTTCCAAGACAGTTTATCTGGAGCTTCGTTGAGCTGGTACATGAAGCTGAGTCGGGTCTCTATCCGAAGCTGGAAAGATCTAGCTGAGGCATTCCCCAAGCAGTATCAATACAGCATTGATATGGCTCCGAATCGCACCCAGTTGCAGAACTTGTCTCAAGGACCTAAAGAGAGTTTTAAGCAGTATGCCCAGAGGTGGCGTGAGCTGGCCGCACAGGTTCGACCTCCATTGCTGGATCGGGAAATGGCCGACATGTTTATGGGCACCTTGCAGGGTGTTTACTTAGATCGTCTGGCCGACTTCCCGTCTATTGGTTTTCTGATATCGTCATTGCGGGAGAAAGAATAGAGAATTTTCTGAAATTGGGAAAGATTCAGGATGCAAGCAGTGCTAGTTCTTCTGGTATGAGAAAGCCTTTTGGCAACGGCCAAAGAAGAAGAGAAGGCGAGACGAATGTTGTGTATAGAGGACGAGACAGAAGTTATTCTCAAGGTTACTACCAAGCAGCTGCGGTGACCATTACTCCACAGGTTCAACAACAACGACCACAGGGTCAGCAACAACAGGTACGGAGACCAAATCAAGAAAGAACGAGAGCGAGGAACCGTAGACTCGACCCCGTCCCATGCCCATATGTTGTATTGCTTCCAGAGCTGCTAAAGTTGAACCTGGTCGAGCTTCGTACCATGAGACCTCCTGCTCCTGACAATCTACCTCCGAATTTTGATGCTAATGCCAGGTGCGAATTCCATTCAGGTGCCCAGGGGCACAGTATTGAGAAATGTTGGGCTTTTCAAAACAAGGTATAGGACCTAGTTGACTCCAAGGCGATCAATTTTGCTCCTCTCCCAAATGTGCTCCAGAATCCGATGCCTAGTCATAATAGAACCGGTGTCACGGTTATTCTACCAGATGGTTCACGTTAAGCCGAAGTCTTCGAATTAATCACCCAGGACGCCAGGGTATTCATGAAGCAAATATAGTCAGCAGTATTCAAATACTCTCAGTGGTGGCATTTTCATTGTTCATTTTCATCCCTATTGAGGGGAACTACGTCGCTCTGATTCTTCATTGGCCATCAGTCAATGGAGATACGTAGGCAGAAGATCGTCAGGTCTTTCCGAGCAACCTTATGGGGCAACTTTACTCCCCAGCTTCACCTCTTTCCTTCAGATGTCTCGTGTCAGAGTCAGAATAGCTAAAAGAGGAAGTATGACTGCCATGGTTAGGTATACAACTGCAGATTGAAGATTATAAGTCTGTAAAAGAGCTGTTGATCACTGAAAATATCCAAGACTGACAAGTCCAGACGGAGCCAAGCCTCCTCAACTACGGCAATATTCAGTTTCTTTACTGCATTTCCATTTGTAGTTTCTTTTATATGCTAAACATTTGTCTACATGTATGAAATTTGTTTGCTTTTGAATGTTAGCAATAATAAAACTCACATGTTTTTCTTGAAGTAATTCATTCGCATTCACTTATAATTTTGCATGCGTACATCGCAATACCAATTGTCGTGCTTAAATTCTATAAAGGAGAATGATGAAACAAAAACGCAAAATCTCTAATTGTGTGCTCTCGAGTAAGACCCTGTTGACGATGTACATGCTTTGTTTCAAATCCCTAAACACTGGAGATATAAGGAAGATAGACCCTTGCTAACCCCTTTGAGCCTAGAAGTAGGAGTTTATTTTCGCATAAAAAAACCTCACATGTAACCCAGGGGCAGGGTAGATGTCAGCTAGTCGGACCAAGCGTTCAGGTTTTCATAAAAGAGTGTATTTGAAGATCCATTGCATTCTATTATGCTAATCAAGAGGTCCAAAGACCAGAAACCACAATGGTTATCCAAGTCAAAAGGTCCAAAGATTGAAAACCACAATGGTTATCCTTCGTCGACCAAAGAATGAGGCAGTCACAACCCTCGCTAAGCAATCAAGACAAACAATGTCATGCGACTTGTTCAAAATGCAAAAAAGAAAAATAAAAGAAAAGGCCCGCTAAGTCGAAACTTGAAAAAAAGCGACTTAGGCAAAAGTTAGGGCATCCCGCTGGACTCCACAATCAAAGATTCACAAGAATCATTCCAGGCAAAAGTTAGGGATAAGCAAAATAACGCAAAAGCGAAAGACGGAAAGGATTACACAAGAAAGATCCTCAAAACGAGAACAAAGTCGTGTGGCACAGACATGAAAGATAGAGGAGTGACTGACTCTCGGCAATAACCTGATTGGTGCTTGAACTGATAGCAGCAATGGTTCCTCAATCAACACGAAACCCTTATGAAAGGTGAATGCTTGTGAAAACTAGCTGAATGTAGGAATGGAGAACATCACGAAGAGTGGGTGGGCACAAATAAACTTCGAGCCTATATCCTTTGTTTCTATAACCATGAACCAGGCCACGATACAACCCTTAAAAGTCCTAACTGAAACAGGGTTAATTTGAGGGCGTACTACCACGAGACTGCGTTCCTGACTCCTATGAGTTGTGCTAAAAGATATTTGTTGGTATTGCATGTACATACTCTCATTCAAAATAAGGTTGTATCTTAACCAGTGATTCGCTCACGAAGGTTAGTGATCCATTTTCAAAACTTCAAGATTAACTTGTATGTTGCATTAGAATCTTCATTCTAAGAATAAACATTTTTGCTTGCATACATTTGTTTGGCATCATAAATGGTTCACATGCGGAAATTCAATCCAGAAGCTTAAGCTTGCCAAGTTGAGAAGTTTAAAACTTCTGAAAGATTGTCACGTCGAGGTGCACTTTTCTGAGAAAGCTCCATTGAGCAAGGACTTTCCTAATTAGCCACAATAAGAGATAGCCAATCCGGGGTAGTTAAATCGAGCAATCTCTTCAAACTTCAGTCAAACTGGGGCAATCACCTCGAGATTCAGATCTCTCCAAGAGCGAAGATCAGTCAGTCAGGTGCAAAGCTATTCAAATACTCGTACTGGGACAGGCCTCCCCAATAGTACGAGAGTTCATTCTTTCCCGAAGACAGATGATCAGAGGCATTTACCCGGAGTTTAGAATACCGTGGTCACTTGTTAAGTCAACTATCTCGTTCAGCACTTCTGACAGATACAAACTCATCCGCATTGGCAATGGTTACCTCCCCAGCAAGGTTGTTACGCTAGTTCATGCAGTCATTATGATACCTAGGAGTTTAAAGGCACCAAGTCTTTTGTAAAATCCTCTTGAGGTAAAATCCATACGGAAGCAACTGATCTCCAGCGCGAGATAACTTGAAATATTTCCTCCTCAGCAGGACGTGTCTCGGTGTTGTCATCACCAACAGACGAATGGAAGTTATCCCCAGTGATTCACTAAGTTTTTTATCTTCAGCTGGTTCCCCTGATCTCGGTTCCTCAACAGATCTAAGGCAACTCCTATTCTCCTAGAAGATTTCAGATAAATCATTCTCCTCCCCAGCAGGTCCATAAGAGTGGATAATCCTCAATAATCGAAGTATTCCCCAGCACAGACCTCAAATCTAAAGTCCAATTTATTTTTGGCAAAGGTGATAATTCGGGACGGATGAATTATTCACTATCTTTCCCAACGGAGATGTTATCCCGCAGGGCTTCTTGATATCAAGTTCACGATCATTGTGTTTCCCCACAGAGTTAGCAGAGACTTATTACTTCCGCGTCAGGAATTCCTTTACATTCGCACCGGTTCATTAACAATACTCAAGACATAACATCCCCAGTGTCATGGGGCAACACGCCGTGCAATTCAACATATGCAAAGCCCAGCCACAGACTGGCCAAAGTCCATCTTCGGGTGGCAAAGTTTCAAAAGTCTCCCGCAGTGAGCAGAAGTCCACCCGTAGTGTGGCAAATTTCCAATGTCCACCCGTAGTGTGGCAATTTATCCAAAATTCATCCTCAGGGTGGCGAATTCTCAAAGTCTCCCGTAGTGAGCAAAAGTCCCCCGCAGTGGGCAAAAGCCTCCCGTAGTGAGCAAAAGTCCCCCGCAGTGGGCAAAAGCCTCCCGCAGTGAGCGAAAGTCTCCCGTAGTGAGCAAAAGCCTCCCGTAGTGAGCAAAAAGTCCACCCGCAGTGTGGCAAAACTCTAAAGTCCCCCGCAGTGGGCAAAAGCCTCCCGTAGTGAGCAAAAGTCTCCCGTAGTGAGCAAAAGTCTCCCGTAGTGAGCAAAAGTCTCCCGCAGTGAGCAGAAGTCCACCCACAGTGTGGCAAATTCCCAAAGTCCACCCACAGTGTGGCAACTTATCCCAAGTCCACCCGCAGCGTGGCAATTCATTCAAAGTCCAGTCGCAGACTGGCCAAAGTCCATCCTTTGGGTGGCAAATTCTTAAAGTCCAGCCGCAAACTGGCCAAAGTCCATCCTCCGGGTGGAGAATTCTCAAAGTCTCCCGTAGCGAGCAGCAGCCCCGTAGTATGGCAAGAAATCGAAGTCTCCCGCAGTTAGCAGAAGTCCACCCGCAGTGTGGCAAATTATCCAGCAATCCACCCGTAGTGTGGTAAAGCATCTGAAGCCCAACCGCAGATTGGAAAAAGTCCAACCCCGAGGTGGCAAAGTATATTAAAATTCGGTCGAAATTGTTAAAAGTCCACCCACAACGTGGCAAGTCATTATTCATCCATGCATCACTGAAGGCATTGTTGCATCCTATCAAAGTCCACCCGCATCGTGGCAAGTCAGTAGCCATCTGACATCACCCGAAATGCATCCCATGTTTACTATTCTTCACATCATAATTATATCCAAAGCAGAGTTCATTCGATTGAGTTTGTCTCCCTGTTCTTCTGTCGCAGAGTGCAAATTTTCTTGTTGTTTCTGGTATTCAATCCCTGCATACCTCAAATGTCTGAAAGAAACTCCTATCATCCATTCAGGTCTACAGTGATTGAATAGGGGCAGCTGTAACACCCCAAAATTTGCCATCTTGTTTTCATAGCATCATAAGAAAAATGAAGCATAGCACAGAGCATGGTGGTAATTTCGCTTCAAAAGGGGTCACTCAGTTGTAACCTGATTCAAGCGGACGTTTGACATAATCTCGGTCAGAATATCAGGAGATTGTTTCAACCGCGAATGATCTGTATTATTGTTTATTTCTTAAGAGTTGCATATTCAAAGTCCAGGTTGCGTTACACATAAAAGTCATCATCTTACCAGACAGTGGCTCAGGAAATGGTTTTAGGTTCAAAGATTCAAACCTATCATGGTCATATGTTCAGTTGTGAGCATTCACGGATATATCTTCTCCGAAAACGATTAAGATTAATTCAAAGCAATTTTATGTTCATTTGGTCAGAAGCTCAGAGGCTGATTTATCTTAATGATCATTGCATCACTTGCGAGTTTTTTTTTGGCAGATGTGGTATTATTCCTGACTAAGTGGTTTATGTAGAAGAAAGGCAAGAATGGTTTTGAGTTAATGAGTCGAAATTCCGTGGCTATGTCTATGTTAGTTGTAATTGATCTGTTTCACAAATCGATTCATACCCCTTTTCTCTCACCACAATCATTTCCATATTCAAGTTATTTCGATCATCTGTTATACGCATTCTCATTCATTAAATATTCGTTAACCACCTCATTATCCGGTTAAACCATTATATCTTATCCACTCTCATGTCCGTTCTCCGTCTTTTATCCGATCAATTTGAATATATTTCTATCATGAGCCATTCCTTCTTGTCATCTTTCAATTCTCCAATTACCAAAATCTTTTTTTTTTGTATTAAGCTCATAAACATTTTTTTTATTTAGTAGAGCCCAAATATCATTATTTAAATCTTAATATTCATTTATCTTTTTATTATTGTTAAAAACCATGTTTGGCCAAATCAACTTCCATCAAGGAAATGTCTAGTTTTCTTAGTATCCTTTTTTTAGTTCAAATCATTATTAGTGTCATTATAAACTATTTTCATAATGCTACCAAGAAGTTGGCAGAAATTTGCATTTAAATATGAGAGGAGGCCGAGGAAGTGAAGGGATAATTGCAATAAAAGGAGCACAATGATAATGAGAAATGATAGCGTATCTTTCTCGTATTAGTTCACAACAGGAACAGATCCATTTCTTTTTTACCACATCAGAAAATTCGTTACAAAATACAATAGCAGAAAATAAAGGGGATTTATTATCCAAGGAAATTCAGAAAATGGAAGATAGACTATATACAGGAAAAATCACTAAGTTCTTCATTTGATACTAATTAAAATTACATCAGAAAATCTAATAAGAAGGAAAATCTTCAACAAAATCCCGCCGCCACATTTCTTCAATTCAGTTTGCATCAAGTTTCCAGCTACAAAGTCAAAGAAGAATTGCGTAAGAAAATCGGCTACAACAGAAAAATCAGGGTTCGTTTATTTGTTGCATCAAGAAAGGATTAAAAAAAATTAATTTACGGATATAAAGGGATTTAGAAGACCTGAAGTTGTCAAGAGTATTAGGCAAAATTCTCTGATGAAAAACTCCTCTGCATAATTCCTCTGCATAACTCCTCTATATAACAATCATTATCAGAACAGAGATTCGTAACAGAAAGAAAAAAGTTCAGAATAGAAGCAGTTACAAATTTCTAACAAACAAACTAACCAACTTAACAGAATTTAACTAAGTCCCTAACTACCTCCAACAGACCATAACAGAAAAAGAATGGATTTTACCTGGATCTGATTCTGATCTTCTATAAAACAGAGCCATGACCTTCATCTTGGGGGGCCCTTTTTTGGATTCATCCTTCCATCAATCCCAATTCAGTTTTCACAGTTCTTCTCTCCAATCGTTGATTCCCTTTACTCGCCTTAACTGAGTGCAACAAGTTCTCAAAGGCTTCTTCCACGCCAATCTTCACTTGTCTGCGATCTCCAACATCCTAATGGTTTGCTCTCATCGAGCTCTCTCAGCTCTATTATCTGCAACTGGGGAAGCATACAATTCATGGCCTCAGCATTGATCTTCCTCATTCCTCAATATCAATACTCTTCAACCACGGATTTCTTCGTCAACAACAAGAGGCGGTATCACCGTCTTCATCATCATCAATCCGCAACCACCGCTTCAAACACCATCATCAACACTTCTGCAATGAGTTCAAGACAATCAACAACTCAGAGCCGCAGGGCGTAAAACAAGAATTACAAATCCAACAACCATTTCAGAAGGAAAATAGAAGAATTAGAAAATGAAATCGAGGAAAACCGCAAAATGATACATATACCTGACATCGAGAATTCCGATTCATCTTCGATGCGCCATTAAAGCGACTCCAACAAGTATCCAGTTCGTTTTTCCCCAACCTGCGTTTGAATGTAGTATCTCAAGAGAGTCACAACAACTCAAAGCCGATCACTTTCAATTGTTATCACCTTCATCAACGCGTCCTTCTAGCGAAGCTCCTGCTTCAATTATCGTCTTCTTCACGGCCTTACCATTAACGCCGTCGTCGTCCTCGCAGCCCTAACGAACAACCTGTAAACGTCAAGGGTTGGCAAGTGAATCGAAAACAAGCTGAACGTAACAAGAAGGGTAGTACGGCCATTCGTCAGTATCGGTTTCTTCACCAAGATCTCGCGACGGATCATCGAATATCAACGGTCGTGTATCGATTGAAGGTATGAGAATTTGAATCCGTCTTGGTTTCGTTTCCTTCTTTTGTTTCTGAATGTTTTGATCCGTGATTTTTTGAGGGATTTAGGGTATGTTGTTAAAAGATTGGAGATGGGGAGAAGAAAAAAGGAGAAGTTTGTTCTTTGATTAAGGTTTGGGAAAGGCCATTGGCGGCGGAACTAGGGTTTGGGAAGAAGAAAAGGGGTTTTAGGGTTGTTGTAAGAAAGAAGGTTAGAGAGAGGGGGAAGAACACGAATTTTGAGAAGAGAGAAAGATTTTCTTTTTTTCTTTGGTTTATTTGTGAAACATGATAGAATTAATATATTAATTCTGTGTTAATTTATGAGTTAATCTTAATTAATTGAAAGGATCAGTCTCATAAAGATTCGTTTAATAAACCAATTAAAAGTTATAAAACTAATATAATCACAATTAACCTCCACCACCCATTTTAAATTACTGGAGGATAAGATTCTTCCCCTTCGGTCCAATCTGGCGGTGACACTTGTCACCGTCCGGTTGGACCACTTCGTTTTAATTCCATGCGCGCCGTCACACTGCAATTACCATGCACCTTCAGCCTCTATTGCGAATTGGGCCTTCCCTATTTCTATTCCCACCCCCGCGTGCAGGCCCATAGGCTCTTCTTAACTATAAATGTTTCTATCCTCACCCCCATTCTAATTTCTTATCATTTCTTTAATTTCTGTTTTATGTAATTTTCCTTTAATTCTATAGAAAATATTAAAATGCAAAATAAAATTCCTCAAAAATTATGATAGCTTTTTAATTCAATTTAGAAACTTTCCACATTTTTACTTTCTGAATTTTTGCATTTTTCAATTTAATTTCGATTTTTCATTTAATTGTTTTTAGATTGAATTCCTTTATAAACACATAAATTTGTACAATTTATTTCTGCAACTTCCCATATTATTTTTGATCCATTCTTTTTGCTGTGATTAAAGGAAAAATTAAAGTACCTAGAATATTTTTGTTGTATTTTTTAGGGCAGTTTATCTACTGATTTGGTAGTGAGATTTGTATAAATTTAGGTTTAAACCTTAGATAAGTTTAGGTGGCCATTTACCATAGTTAGAATTAGAATTTTTAAGAGATTTTTTAATAAAATGTTATAATAAGGTTAGAGATCCTAGGTAATTAATTTCACATTTTTTCATGATTTTGATATATTTTTCATTTTAATTCATTTCAGCATATTATGCATATTCATGATTCATGTCATTCACTAACTATTCTCTTTTTTGTGCAAGGTATTTTCCGAGGATTTTTCTTATGGACTTGGATATTTTTATGCCTCAATTATGTTTGTGTGCTTTGTGATGTAATAGCTTAGAACTTGTATGCTTGTATAGTTTCTATAACTAGGTTAGAAAAGATAAAACGAAATCGATAGAAAACCAAAATCTCAAAAATGAAATAAAAGATACTCGATCCAACGTCGAGTAAATTTTCAAATAAATAAAGTTGCATGTGACTTTAGGATTCCTCGATTACCATCTTTCCATTCCATTTAACCCAAAAGCAAGCCTTGTATGTTGCACACCATAAGTCGTGCGTCTTAGCACCACGCAATCGACCCACCTGATCCATTGTTTCATCCCATTTACATTTCATACACGTTTTTACCCACCATGACTTAGGAGGACCATATTGTTCACTATTAATTCTCTTGTACTTGCATTTCTAGTCTTATATCTCTTAGGTAGATTTAATCATTCAAACCTCACTAACCATAGGTCACCATTAAACTCAATTGATTTAGGGTAAGTCTAGTTTCCCTTAGAATTTTTTCCTTTTATAACTTGAGTCTCATTTCTCATCTTCAAAATAAAATCAAAAACACTTAACAAAGGAAAAGGTGTACAATGCGTCACGAGCCTTAAGCTATACGGAAAATGACTAGTGGAGGTCTCTTTCACTCTTCTAGGATGCTTTACAAACGTTCCATTGGGGGCGATCTTGGAAAGTATTCGCTCCTGTGTCATAGTCTTTAGTGTTGTACATACAATAAACACAAAGTTCAAAACACTTCTTCTAAAAGACAACAAACCAAGAAGTCACGTCTTCTCATCTCATCTCATACTCTTTGCGGACGAACATGACTTGTCTCGACAGTTCAAACAGCGATACGGTAAACACCCTCGAGTCAGAGCCGGTAACACCTGAGCTAGATCTATGGCAACGTCATCCTAAAAATCACAAACGAGTTTCAGCCTTAGTTAGACGAACTACGGCGTCTCTGATCCTCATTTATCCCGATGAGGTACGTAGGCAGTGGGGTAGGGCCCATTCGAGCACAATATTTATTTTCCCTACATTTTTCCCCTTTCTTTCCATTTGTCAATTCTATTACTTTTCTCATTTTCATTCCATTCCAGATAACCGTTCTTTCATTTGAACAGCATATTATTTCTCACCCTTTGAAAACAGACTTATAAGCATGGATCCCGTCGGGTACGGCGGACGGATTGGGGTGCTAATACCTTCTCAATTCGTAACCGACTTCCGGACCCAGATCTTTGGTTCGCAAGGCCTCGTCCTTTTCCTTCTTCCTTAGGTTTGTGCAACATTAGCTTTCCCATTCCTTCGGGATAAAAATGTGTGGCTGGCGACTCTAACTTTTTCGCGCCACTTTCGCGTTTGTACTAGGATGAAAATCCAGGGAGCGACATGGAGCACTGATGCTCACTACTATGGATGGTGAAGATTTCTTGTCCCTTGTGAATTCATATGCAATTAAAAAATACTTCGCATAAAATGACCCGCTGGACATAAAAATAGAATGTAAGTCCAAGCAAAAATAGGGCATCCCGGCGAGTCAAAAACAGAACAAAAGACTCGGGCAAAAATAAGGGAAAATTGAAAAAAATGTACACCAGCTGAGTTGAAAAGCCGCATTGGACAGCTCAGGCAAAAATGGGTATCCCGGTGGATTGAAAACCCGAAAGGGCGATCCATGCAAAATCATGGAATAAGCGAACAACTGCATTCTAAATTTGTCTGTATCACTTGCAACATGGCAAGCTTCGAAAGGTTAAAGCATCGGTCAGAATCAACCTTATTCAAAAAGCAAGATAAGAATAACGTCAAGGTCATACGGGTCATAGCAAAGGAAGCTCGACGGAGCGTCGTCAACATTGCCAGCACCTTTACTTTTTCAATTTGTAACAATCTCCTCATTTTAGGGGATCTGTTTCTTTGACTGTATTTGCCAATTCAGGGCACCCAGATCAATAAAATTAGATTTTCAGTCACACCCTGTCTCGTACATTTTCTTTGTTGTTTCGTTTGCAAAATGTCCAGTATCCATGATATAATATTTGCATAAAACAAATGAGCCATTATTAATAAATGCTTGCAGGAAATGTATTTACTCTCAGGAATATCTAACTCCTATGACGGAATCCGATAAGGGATACCTCGGGATACTTGTGTGTTTCTTTGTCTTAACAGGATTGCAGGTATTCGATACGTAGCATGGGGCATGCCGAACATCACTTCCCCAGCACACCTCCTCCAAGCAGCATCTGGAATGCTTTTCCCAGCGGAGTTGCCAAAGCCTCCTCATCCCTAGCCAGGATCCCCACAGAGTTCTCTAGGAAGATCGTTCAGTGATCTTTTCTTTCCCCAACAGAGTGTCGGGTCTCAAAAACAGAAGAATCGACTCCCCACAGAGTTCCAGACTCTACCCAGGAGAGCAGTGCCTGAAATTCTCACACAACAAAGTGACAGAAGCTTTCTCATCCCCAACTGGGTTTTCTCCTTACTGAATGGATTTATCAGTAATCTTTTTCCCCAAGAAGAACCATATATTTTATCAGATCTGCAAATGATCTCATCCCCAGTTGGGATATCCTTCCAAGCAGATCAGCCAGAGATCTTCACAACAACGGGATCCGAATCCCGGATCGGTATCTTTTGCATAATCATAACATTCGCATCATATTTCCCCACAAAGCGTAGCATTCCGTCTAATATGGAGAATTACGGCAGAAATCAAACATTTGCATGATCACAAGTCAGGTTCGAACCAGTCACCTGTAAATACCGACAGTACCTCATCGACAATATATAAAAAGACTCACATCCCAAGCAAGCAAAAAGCCAAAGTGTCCCCTTTGCACTCTCTAACACAGATACATGTTCATATATATTCTTTCGACACTCGTCCGTGTCATATCATCCCCCGCAGATAAGCCACAAACATCCTCTGTGATTTCAGAAACCTATACACACTCTCTTGACACCCGTCCGTGTCACCACTCCCCAGCATAGTTGCCTAATCACTTGTTACAAGACAAGTACCTGTTTATAATGTACTCCTTTCGAGACTCGTCCATGTCATCCCATCCCTACAGGTCGCCAGAATACCTTTTACACTCTCATATACAAATGTTTGTTCATAACTTATACACTTTCTCTGACACTCGTCTGTGTCACACTGTTCCCCAACAAGTTGAACACTCGTCAGTGTCTTGCTCATACTCCGCATACAGATACTCGTCCGTATCTTATATATACATATTTATTCCCCATAGATTCAACACTCGTCCGTGTTCTTTGTTAACCAGTTGGTACTCGTCCGTATCATCATCTCTGAACATGCGTCAGCGTTTGTTTCTACCGATACTCGTCCGTATCACGGTCTTAAGGATGCTCGTCCGCATCTCTAATCTATACACATTGTCAAACACTTATACCTTTTATTTTTAAGCATAAGCACTTGTCCGTGTTTATCATTCCCCAGCAAATTTCCTGCAAAACAACTTTTCTTCTATCCGACATTCATCCTATGTCGTGATACTTTCGGCAGCAGTACCCTGCCAGGTGATCGTCCTTCACCTTTGGATGACTGTCCCTCATCCCTTTCCCTCAGCGGAGCCTCCATTATTGGAACCCTTTCCTATCCGGCATTCATCCTATGTCGTGATATTTAGCAGTCGTCCCCTGCTAGGTGATCGTCCTTCACCTTTTGATGATCGTCCTTCATCATTTTATCCGATGGTCGTCCCCATCGTTGATTTTGTTATCTGACATTCTTCCTATGTCATGATAAATCCCGAGAGCAGCCGTACCCTGCTAGGTGATCTTCCTTCACCTCTTGATGATCGTCCTTCATCATACTTATCCAATGGCCGTCCCCATTGTTGTCTTTTTCTATCTGACATTCGTCCTATGTCGTTGTAAAGAGCAGTCATCCCGTGCTAGGTGATCGTCCTTCACCTTTGATAACCATCCCTCATCATTTATTACATTTATTCTTTGAACCGATGGTCGTCCCCATCGTTGTTTACTTTACCTTTGAACTGATGGTCGTCCCCATCATTGTTTACTTTACTTTACAAACCCGATGGCCGTCCCCATCAGTGCCTTACTTCAATCCCCAGAGAATCTTGTACCTCTACCCGATGGCCGTCCCCGTCATGGTCTCTTTATTTCCCTAGCTTGTCGGTCGTCCCTATCATTGTTTAGCCTACTGCTTTATCCCCAACAGTCGTCTTCTGCTCGATGGTCGTCCTCCATCGCATTCATTTGATAATCATACTTTACTTTCATTTACAATTTATATCCCTTTTCTTCGTCTCCCCAGTGAGTGCAAATTTCGGACTGTCCTTTGTATTCAACCACAAGTTATCTTGTTTGTCTGATAAGCCCGTCGCTTACATCCTGCACAGCTAACTCATGTTTGAATAGGGGCAGCTGTACACACCCCAAATTTTCCCTCACTAATTTCACACCATGGCTTGTGATCTTTCATATTTGCATTAGTTTAAGCATATCATCTCATATTGCATTTTTGTTTCACTGCATTAGTTCAAGTTCATCTGCATCTAGGGTTTGTGATCTGAGCAATCCAAGGATTCATCTGAGCCACTCCAAAGGTCTCCAATCATTCCAAGAGGGTCCATGTATGTTCAATCATCATTTATATCCCTCAAAGATCAAGGAAGTCAAGAAATCACAAGAACTTGAAAAGCATGGAAGCAAAGCTAGGGTTTCACTGCACAGATGACCTGAAATTAGGGTTTTGGTTTCAGAGACCATAACTCCAAATTTTTTGGTCATTCTTGTTTCGAACGGTCTCAATAAGTTATAAGGATCATATGTACCAAGTTTGATGAAGAAATTCATTGTGGAAGTCATATGTTCACTGGGTAACTTCTTGAGTAAGTCAGAGCAAAATCAGGGCATCTGAGGCCCCCAACAATGGAACCAAAGTGGATATTTCATAAAATTGAAGTTATATGATCTTTATTTAATCATTTAAATGCTTCGAAGTTCACAAAATTGAAGAAAATTGAGCTAAACCAAAAGTTGCCAAAAATGGAAATGACTTGTAATGGAAACTTTCCATTTTGGGAAAGTTTTTCAACCTCCTCTTTCTCAACCAAAAATGCTTCAAATGAAAAATTGTTGGTCATGAAAGTTGTAGATTGGATCATTCCCTTTTCAAAAAGTACAAGAAAAAGTTCTAATTCATTATGGAACTCAAGTTATGATCTTTCAAAGTTGGCAAAAAATCCTATAATTTTCAAGAATACACCAAAGAGGGATTTTTGCAAAACCACTTGCCAAGCCATCTTGTGACCTCTAATACACTTCTATGCATCATACAAACATAATGCAATGCTTTGTGACCAAAATTTCACAAAGAATCATGCCATTTCATGTCTTGAACTTCAAGAAATTCAAAAGGGGCCAAACTTCCTCAAAATTGCAAAATGATAAAAAACCTCTCACACACTTGCTGAATCACCACAAAACATGTTGCATGGTCCTTCTTGATCCTTGCTGAGCCAGGACAAGCCAAAAGTCAGCTGCAACATGAGCCCATACCTCAAGTACAAGTTTTGTTGACTTTTTGCAAGAGAGTCCATACCAATCACCATAGGCCACAACAACTCTTCTGACCTATCAAAGCTTGTTATGTGGATCAAACACAACTCATAACACACAACACACAAGGCTGAAACCTCAGAATCACTAAGTTCCCAAAAATTACCCCAAAAGCAAAAGCTTTCGAAACACTCTGCACACACACTCAAACTTCAAGCTTCCTTCATCAATCAACTCAGCATCACAAGAGGATCATTTCCCACCCTTCATTGCAGCCTAAACACACCCAAAACCAAAACACGATTCTAGTGCAGCAAGAATGCAAGCTCTCAAACCAGCCATTACAAACTTCTTCCAAGCATCAAAGCTTCATCAGGAGGTCAAGAGGAGTGGGTTAGCACAAGAGAGGAGGTCCAAAAGCTCCAAACTGAGGAAGCTCAAGCTCAGGTAACTCCAAGAACTTTTTTCCAAAACCTTCGTTTTATGTTCTTAATTGATTCTATGTGCTCTCCTGATGATCATGATGTTTTTACTTTTGAAAATGATTGAGAAACAAGCATGTATGAAGCTTCTGAAATTTCTGTTTGATTTTCCATTTTGCTTCAAATCTTGATGTTCATGTGAAATAAATGAAATTTGTTGGTTGATTCTTGTTTAGAATGAGGTGAGGATCATTTATGGAGAGTTTGGTGAGTTTATTTTACGTTTTGAGTGAGATAGCAAGAGTGAGTGGCCGGAGAAGATGACCGGAGCTAGCTCCGGTCACCTGAAAGTGGTTAGAACCCTAATTAGGGTTTAGTGGCCAGGTTTAAATGTCAGCCATAGGATCTTAGTTCCCGCGCGTGTGGATGGTCCAGATCACTCCATTTAAGATTAATTATTAATTAATTAGGTTAATTATATAATTAAGTCAGATTCCATCCTGTCCCCACATCTGCGCGCGCAGTCAACATAGGTTCAAATCTAAGCCCTTGGATCAGCTGACTTCCCTCTTAATTCATTTTTAATTCATTTTATCCATTTATTTTGTCTAATTTATTTGAAATACTTAGAAAATTCCAAAAATATTTTTCTTCTGCATTTTGATTTCAAATATTTTTCTCCACCCAAAAACATTTTATTTTTATTTTTTGCATTAAAAAGTCATTTTAAAAATATTTAAATGTTTATTTTAATTAATTAATGGAAATTAATTAATTAAAATATCATTTAGGTTTCTAGAAATTCCAAAAAAAAAATCACATTGCATCCTAGGACATTTAGAAATATTGTCAAACCATTCATACAAATTTCTTTTTGGATTTGATCCAACTTTGACATTTTTCTTGAATTTAGGGTTCATAAAATTCCCTTTTTGGAACCCTAACTTTGAAATTTATTTTCTGCCTAACCATGAAGGGTTTGACATTGGTTTTTTTTGCATTGTTCTTCATATAGCATGTCGTAACTAGCATATTTTTGTCATAAATTTATCTTGCATTTTCCATTTGATTTGCATTTTTCCTCTTAAGGTACCCAAAAACCTAGCAAACTTATAAAAATCACAACTTTCTTTAGGTTAAGAGTTAGACCTCCTCCTTTGGGGTGTGATATCATATGGGGTTAGGGTTCCTTTGAGTTCATTTGCAATTTTTTATCTTGTGATTTGCTTCTGTTTTTGACTTTTGCTTCTCATTCTTTCATATAACCCTAATCTTGCATCCATACTTGCATCTTACATTGCATTGCATGAACATGTGAACTTGCCATGACATTTCTTGCATTTATATGGCATCTTAGACATCTTAATACATTGCTTGATCATTTATTCATAAATTTGCTTTGTTTTGCATCCATTTCATTTCATAAGCATACATGTGTTTCCATGCTTCATTTGCATTCCATCTCTTGTATGAACATTCATAGCACTTGATTTTCCTTTGCATCATCTCATAGCATCATTTACATCATGTGTTTGCTTCTGGTTTTGTCTTTAACTTTGCATATGTTTCATTTTCATTTCATTTCTTTCCTTTATGCTAATCTTTTCAGGTGGTAAGTAACTTGAGAAGTGAATTTGCCTTCACTTCTCATTTCTCTTCTCATTCTTCTTATGCATCATTGCTGTGTTTTTCTTTGCTTTAGAGTGAGCTTGTGCATTCATGTTCATCATTCACTTTCTTTCCCCAAGTTACTTATCTTCTTCAATGAAGTAAGTAACTTGTTTCTTCTGCTTCTCTTCCTCTCATCTACTTCTTCCATTGGTGGTTTCTTTGAAGATCTCTTGAAAGCCTTAAAAACCATAGGAACATCCAAGCATGACAATAATTAGGGTTTTGATTAGTCCCCCTTTAGCTTTTACCTTTGTGTCTTCTTTGTGTCTCTCTTCTCATCTCATTATTAGAGACTAAACCTTTAAGGTTTTAAGACTTTGTGATTTGGGTTATGCATGCATCCTTCTCTTAGGATGGAGTGTATAACTTTAATCCTAAGTGTTAAACCCTTAATTTGTTTAAACCTCTTAATCAATCCATATTAATAATCACTAAGACATTAACTTGTAACTTGGGCCTTGCATTAGGGTTCTAATTCTTCCTTTATTGGTTAAGAAAGACTAACCCTAGTGTTAATGGACAAGTCCCCCTCAAGTTGTCTTACAAATCATAAAATTCACTTCTTAATCTTACCCTTAATTAAAATCCACTTTAATAAAGGTTTTTTTGTCATGAGGTTAATCTCTAATCATGGATTAAGTTGAGGTATCTTCATCAGCTTAAGTGTGCTCATCTATTATCCTTCTATTAGGATGATGTAATGGGTTCATTAATCCTTGATTATGGCTTAAACTCATTACTTAACACTAAACAAAAACTCAAAAACATCTAAATAATCACAAGTAGGTTAATGATCTTAATCCTACATCATCATGGTAATTAAGTTTGAGGTGTTTATCTCATACTTAAGGTATTCTCATTATCCCTAATCAAAGGGAAGATATGATGAGTTTACTAACCCTTGGTTTAGGCTTAGGCTCATTAACTTATGACAAACACAAAAAGCAATAAAAAACTGAAAACATAAAAACAAACCATAATCATCTCCTTCGGGATTCGTTTCTTATCATCTTCACTCACAGAATGAGAACTTGCTTCTTCCGTCTAATGCAAGACAGTTAGCACTCGAGCCAGACGAGTCACACACTTGAGCATAGACAAGCAAGCAGTTCACAGTCAAAATCATTCCAGTCTCTTTGAGTCGGACTACGGTGTTCTGACTTCCTCATTGCACGCGAGGATACGTAGGCATAACTTAACTGTTATCGAACAAAAGTCTATGTGTCTTCCCCCTCTTTCAACATCCTTTTTAAGCCTCATTCCTGAGCATTCCACTTCACTTTCTTGCACTGACACTTGTACATTCTTTTCCAGCTTTTGTACACAGATAACACATACACTACCCCTTTAAACACAAATCTTTTAAGCGTGGATCCCGTCGAGTACGACGGACAATCTGGGTGCTAATACCTTCCCAGGTTGTAACCAACCCCCTTTCTCAGTTTCTCTGGTTCGCAATCGTCTTATCCATATCTTTACAGGTTCATGCAGCATTACCTTTCCTTCGGGATAAAAATGCCTAGCTGGCGACTCTATTCATTTCATTTCATTTCCCCCCTCGCCGACCGTTCGCGTTTGTACCCTATCTGACCGGGTGTCTTTTAGTGGGAGCGACAATAATCATTTATCGTTTGGGAATTACCCTATTGTTGCATATCTGTTGTGAGCAGGTGTGGTATGTTTTTAATTTCAAACATAATGTGACATGCCTCTTTTATACCATGTTTAATTATACTCTGATGAAATTTTTAACATGTGCCTAAATGATTTAATTGAATATTTGGGGGTATAGAAAGGGGGTGTTACATCAGCTGCCACATATGCAGAAGTAAACGTCCGTTTAGGGGTGGATGACGGAAATGATCTATTTGGAACCAATTAAAAAATTAAAGGACCTTTTTGTCACTTTTTATAGATAAGGGGCCAAATTGGACCCAATGGTGGAGTTAAGGGACCAATTTGGGTATTTTGCCTTAAAGAAATAAGAAATAAAATGCCTTAGTCAATACGGTGCAACAACGGAATAACAATATTGATTATTGGTCCTCGGAAACGCCGCAAAAAACTTGATGCGTCCGCAAGCACACAGATTTATCGAAGTAATATAAAAGATTGTCGAACCACAGAGACCAATATCAACCTATCGTTATTTATCGTAACTTTGTAAAGCTAAGGCTAATGATATTTGATTAAAGGGAAACTAGAACTAAAACTAAAATAGAACTAAGCAAAATATAATAATAAAAAAACGAGGTCGGGATATGGTTTTCGCGCTCCTAAGAGACTCGTAGAATGAGGTGCTAATTACGACTACAACTTGGTTCCGTAGAATATACTAACTTAAAGACTTTGTCTCACGCTCTCGCGGTCTTAACTAAAATTATACTTCCTAATCCCAAGATTTTGCTCTCGCTCGCCCGGTAACTAGGAAATACACTTTGAAAGCCAACTGTATCCTAACCAACATTTAAAGTACTCTCGCTGTATTTAGATATGATGCTTAACTTCTACTATCTGGTTCACTCCTCACGCTCTCGCGGATCTCGAATTAAACCTTAATATGCTTCTCACTCTCATGACAAATCAATGTTAACTAACATCTCACTCTCACGACAATGTTAATTAAATTACTCATAGAAATATAACCAAAACAGAATTGTTATTTTAAGTTCGCACCTATTGTTTTCTACCGAGTCTCGTCGGTAACGACGGTCCTCAAACGTCGGACTCTAAACTATTTAGCTAGACATATAATTAAATGAAAACGACATAAACATGAAAATAGAAATTACAAACAGCATGGTAATTAAATTAAACAAATTGAGCGATTGAAATATGGAATGCGATAAAAGAAAAGAACCTATAAAAACTTGAATTAAATGTCGGAAATAGAGAAACTGAAATGCAAGATTGTTGATCCAAGCGTAACACAAATTATAGGCCTAATACTAATGGTGTGGTAGTTTCTTAATGTGAGAAACTACCACTTTTACATAAGTGATTTCTGCCTAAAAACTATGAACAACGCTTCCGCGCATTAAAACTTGGATGCCTCCTAAAATCTACGAAGACTCATATTTATAGAGGGAAATTATCTCAGTAACTTCCATGTAGTATAATGAGTGGTGGAGAAAGTGGGAGTAGTGTGCGGTTGAGAAGTTGAACGTGTGAGGAAAAATAGGAAAGTGGGATGACTCCTCCTTCTATTTCTGTTTCTACGTTCTGCAGATAATAACGTTGGAGATATTATGCTCGTTATGCCCTTGTTATGGGCGTCTTGTTCATAATTTGGGCGTGTTACGGTCGTAAGAACCGCGTGATGGTCGTCACTCGCTAAGAATGCATGACGGGCGTAAGGGACCCATGACGGTCGTCATGGCCACAAAAAGTGCAGATTCTGTAGAACACTTGTTTCTTCTGATTTTTCATGTTAATTTGCTTCATTTCTTCTTTTTACACGTTTTTGACTTGAGAAACATCATACCTGGGGAAAAACATGAAAACTCGGGAAAAGTCGAGAGTTAAATCTATAAAAACATATTAAAACGGACATAAAATGAGGCAAATATATGATACGTTTTCGCGTTATCACATTCACGCGGAGAATTTTCCTCGCCCTAGTTCACTCGGTCTATGCAACTCAGTCTTAAGCCCAATCGGAGTCCAAGCCTACTTTTTCTCAACAAACCTTACCTCACTGCTTATAAATAGAGCTATCTGCCATTACAACGGGAAAACTTCGTTTTACGTCCAATTGTTGTCATTTTTTCCGTTCGAAGTTCGCTTTTATTTTTCAGTATTCATTCGTTTTTTTATTTCCTTTACCAAACCTTAGTGATAGTTTCCGTCATTAGGAAACTATCGCCATTTTTATTGTTTCTAGCCACTACATTATTGTTTTCGTTTCAAGTTTCGAAGTTTGGTTAATCAAGGATATTGTAATCAGGTTTCTGATTTTAATGCTTATTTATTTATTTACATTATGTATTTCTTCTCCTTCTACCTTTCTTCATTTAATATGTTTACTTAAACTGTTAATTGGTATGTAATTGTGTAAACCGGAACGAATTCGATAGAATTAGGCTAAAACTTTAAATTATGTTATAATATGGTTTCGATTTCTTGTTTTAATTAACTTTCGTTACGAGAGTAAGAGAGTACTAAAGATTAGGATTAAGATCACGGGAGTGTGAGATCATAATCAGATGGCTGAAATCGTGCATTAGTTTTAAACACAGAGGAAGCGCTTTAAAACCAATTAGAACCTTTAGGTTTTCAAAAAGTATTTCTTACTTGAATTGACACGGTGAGAGCGCTCAATTGAACTTAGGAGTATAGTATTATGCAAGACCATGAGAGTATGAGTCGAGGACTTTTAAACCGAGAGTTTCTATAGAGAGATAACTTAATAAACCTTAACAAGCCGACCCTCTATTGAATTCGCAAAGGCGAAATCAATTACGTACTGATAATTTATATCATTAATTTAATTTAATTAATTCTAAATCCTTTAAAACCAAAATCATCGCTCGTCTTAGCTAAACATAACAACACCGGACCGCACTAGGTTGATTATCGAGTCTCTGTGGGATCGATATCTTTTATTACTACGCGATAGACTGTGCACTTGCAGTTAGTAACCGTTAGACTCGGAAAGTTGCGACCACCTTCCTATACGCTCTCCTATTTTCGACTTTCGTCCACGCCATGAAAAATAAGTTCAATCAACCTCTTAGTCTAACAGTAAAACTGGAAACTGGAAAACTAGAGAGAAACTGGAAACTGGAAAACTAGAGAGAAGGCATAGCCTCTCTCTCTAAAAACATGATGTTACAATTATGTCTTAAGTTGAATGAATCTTGCATATAATATAAATCTAAACAACAAAAAATACATAAAAACAAAGAAAGCCATCAAATTAATCTTTTATAAGTTGTACACCCCAAGATAAGGCAGTATATTTATTCTCATAATAAATTTTGTTGAGCCAATATACATTTTAGTTTCTCCCAAAAAAATAAATACAGATTATATATTCTTGTTGTTGCTAATTAACACCGACAGAACACTAACTTGCAGCTCAATTCTTTGAACCCGGTGCTCCTGGAGGTTGTTGCTGCATCTGCTGATACATGGCAGCAATCCTACTATATGCCTCCATTGTCATGGGCTGCACACAATTTATAATTTCTTTATTAGTTATATAATATTATCATAAATCCTTAAATAGATTAGTCAAATTAACCGTGATAAAATAAATAGAATTTTATTTAAATATGATATAACTGCGTTGGGAGAGATTTTCAACAATATTGTGTAATTTTCTATTGTTAGCAACACCTTTGTGAGAGATACACCACATATTCATCCAAAATTTTAAAGTGAAATGAGAGTGAATTTTCTCACTTATAGATATTCAAATCTCCATATTTCCAACCATTGTGGAACTATTATTCACACTAGTCACACTTGATACATTCTCAGTAAACTGTAATAATATTTTATAAAATTCTATTAAACTACAATTTAACAGTCAAAATTAATATTCTTATATAACTATCCATACATTGCCCTTTTTCTTAAAATGTCTTAATCTCTTATAATTTGGACCAACCAACTTGTGCTTTCATTTCAACGCCTTATTACAAAGAGGGGTTCTAGAGAGAACTTTGTCACTATCCCAACAAACCAAAAGACAATATATTCATCACATAGTGAATCTGATTTGACCCTATGGTACACCCTTATTTATAGCCAGTTCAGCAAAACCCAGTTGCTTTTAATTTTTATAAGAAATTTCATTTTGTTTTTCACATGGTGGAGGCTTGCGCCCATAGAATGTAACTATCACGGGCGAACAATCCTTATACAGAGCAAAGTTCTACCTTTAAACAAGACCCGGCTACTGGATGGTGCCTCAGGGATTAATCCGTCGCGAGACACCAAAATTTAAAAAACAAAAAAATACTGAATAAAAATAAATAAAAGGCTTTTGAGAATTCACCTGTGATTGGCATCCAAAAAATGTTGACATAGGATCAGCCATCCCCGTTGCCAGAGGCCCTTGGAGTCGGTCGGTGGCAGTGGCTGCGGCACCAGCATCCCATGCCGGCATAGGCATGAATGCTGAAGGGTGGAGAACTTGAGGCATTCCAGGAATGTTAGCTCGGTTCATAGGATTCATATCCATTCCCATCCCCATTCCCATGCCCATGCCCATCCCAGCCATGCCCATCGGCCCCATTCCCATGCCCATCGGATTCATCATCGACATTTGAAGTTGTTGCTGCATGGTCATCGGCATCAGCATAGATGACATGTTGAATCTATTCACCATATTCACTTGTGCTTGCAATTGTTTCAGATATTCTATCACCTCATCCAACATTGAAGCTTTATCAGTCTGTTACAAAATTATATCAAATTTCTTTTTTTTTTTTAAATTAAATCAAATTCATTTTTCTTTTTTACAAAATTAACTTCGTATATCATGAAAACCATAAATAAATAAATAAGTCCAATATATTTATTTAATTAATGCAATGCAAAATTTATTACAATTTTTTTTGTTAAAAATTTATGTGAGTTAAACTTTAGAACTCATCGGAATCGAACCTAAAAAATCATACAAGATACTTATAGACCATCCATATAAAAATATTACGATGATAGTAATAGTTTTGTTTATCAGAATTGTAGTTTATTGTTTTCTTATCTCTTTACCCTCTATTTTAGGTGTGGCCAAAATATAATTGTTTCTGTATTTATGTCCATAAAGAACATTAGACCCTACCATTGAAAAAAAAATGGTTTATATGGTAGCAGTTGAGTGTTTCCTCACCAAACAGCCAAATGTGTCAAAGTGTCACAACAAGTAGTAGGATTGAGTTTGTACTTATGGCTGAAAACAATGCACAACAACCATATGATTGGAAAACTTCATAACCATAAAAGTCACGACATCATTCAGAATATCTATACTTAGTTATATGGATTATACGAAGAAGATGTTAACTATATAGTAAAGTGGTTTATTATTATTATTATTTAAATATGTAACCAAAAGTTAATTAGATATACAAATTAGGGTTAAATAATTTTGTTGTTTTCCTAAATTATTTTAATTTATTTGTTAATCTCTCAAAATATTTCCTTTAAATAATAATCCTCCTACAAGCAAACATTTGGTTTATAATACTAAAACCTTTTTTAAAATTATCGTTAATTCAATTATTACATAAAAGACGGTCGTTAATTTTGTCGTTAAGTTGTAAAAGCCGTCATTAAATTAAAATAGAGATCAAAATATAAATACAAAATTTTTTAAGAACTATTCCTTAGAAAAAAGAATTTGGGAAATTAAAATCATAATTTAAAATATTTGGAAGGAAGTAAATATATTTAACGTTTTTTTTTTATAAACAAGAAATATATTGATAAAGAGAACTAAGAGTTCTCCAACCTGCTTACAAAAGAGAGACAAAAATGCCCCAAGAAAACGACAAACCGATTACACATTACAAAAAATAAAAATAGGATCTTTAATGAATTCGTGAAATTTGTAATTGGAGTGTGTAATCTTCTCGATGTACGGTCATCTCCAGAGCAAAACTTTGATATTCCAAACCGCATCCAAAACGTTCCATCGGCCTTTCTCAAAAATAATATCATTCCTTAAAGACCAACGGTTGAATCAACGATCTACTTCGCTACTTCCTTCCAAATCAGATTCGACCAACAGTTGAATCAAATAACATGTTATTCTCGAATGATACAACTATCTACTTCGCTACTTCCTTCCAAATCAGATTTGACACACTACATCCCAGAAACAAATGCTCTGTTGATTCCGAGGACCCAAGACAAAAAAAAACACAATTTATTTCATTGTTAACAAAACTACACCCTCTTTTAGATATATTGACCTTAGAGGGATGTCTATCCAAAAGAACTCTCCAACCAAAACACTTAACCTTAAAAGAAACCTCCACTCTCCAAATTACAGAAAAGGCATAGTCAAAATGATTCTTAGGTCCGAACGAATTCCGAAAAGAGTCCGTAAGAACTCAAAAACTAGAAATCGAAAACACACCTGGATCCTCCAAGATCCATTTAACCCGGTCACCCTCTTCCGAAAACGGACCATCACGCCTCAACAAAACTGTGTGATCCGTTGCTTCCTGCAAAAAAATCCCATCCGAACTCCCTAAATATGCAGGCCCAATACTAACAGCAACTTGTTGTGATTCTGCTGCCATGGAAACATGCCCAATACTAACAGTAGCCTGATGTGATTTTGCTACCATGGAAGCAGTACCTGGTTCCCTATCGAGCAAGTTGTTAAACCCCTGACTGTAATCCTTTCTATGCACAAAACCAACGGTTGAATCAAATAACATATTGTTGCTGCTGTTTTCAACGTTGCCAGCATCTACCGATTGAGAAACATGACAAGCCGCCCACTGCACTGAAGTAACATATTGTTGTCTGTTGCTACAGAATTCGAAATCGTTGACAACGTCTGATCCTTAATTCTGAAAATTCAAATTGCTGCTAGCAATAAACAGATCCAAAATATATACCAAAGCTCCCCCAATTCTACTTCCCATCGATTCATCCCCCCATACACGCAACAGATACATCCTTTAATTGAGAATCGTTATAAAGTTTCCGGAATTTCTCCCTCAAACAAAATTCATGAATCCAATTCGAGTGCCAAAAGGAAGTACGATGACTGTTCCCTAAAATAAGTTTGCAATTAGGAACGAAAACGTCTTCCTTGAAAATATTTCTCAAATTAAGAATCTCCCTCCACCAAAACGAAGACCTTTCGCCTTTAATCTTTACTCAACTGGTGTCACCACTTTCAACAATATATCACCATACTGCGCTTTAAGAACATCTATCCACAAAGTATTCTTCTCCGTTAATATCCTCCGTCTCCATTTGTGTAAGAGAACTACGTTAAAATCCTCCACTCTACGAAGACCAAGACCCCCCGATTCTAAAGATCCGCACACCGAACTCCAACTAACCCAATGAATGAGCTTTTCTCCTCCTTACTTACCCAAAGAAAATTGCTTTAAATCGAAGTAATGGTTTTGACAACCTTGGTTGGCGCTTTGTAAAAAGAAAGTAAAAAAAATGGATAAACAAGATAGCACCGACTTTAAGAGGGTCAATCTACCTCTGAAACTAACCAAACGATTTGACCAACAAGAAAGCCTCCTTTTCATCTTTGAAAGCAATCCCTCCCACATAGAAATATTGTTAGAAGATTGACCAATAGGAATCCCAAGAAAATAAAACTTACTATCTTCCCTCCTACAAGATAGAAAACAAGAAGCCGCTTTCAACCGGTTCAGACTAATGTTCACTCCGATAAGCTTACTTTTATGAAAGTTTATTCCAAGACCTGAAACCATTTTAAAACCACGAAGGAACGCCTTGATAGCCCAAATATGCTTCCAACTACCATCTCTTACCAACAATGTATCGTCTGCAAATTGGAGGATGTCCACAAAGCACCCTCTATTGAAAAAGAACCCCTTAAAATTATCATTATCAACGGCTTTGTGCACCATACCTCCTAGACCTTCCGCCACGATAAAAAAAGAAAAAGAGAAAAAGGATCTCCTTGCCTCAAACCTCTCTCTACCATAAATTCTTTCGTCGGACTCCCATTAACCAAAACCGACATCTTACTAGAGAATACGAAAGCTTCCATCCATCTCATCCACACCTCCCCAAATCCCATTTTCCTTAACATAAACCTAAGGAAACTCCATAAGACTTTATTGTAAGATTTTTCAAAATACACCTTAAAAAGAATACATTCTTTTTTCTCCTTCGAGGAAAAATCCACCATCCCATTAGCAACAAGAACTCCGTCCAACAATTGTCTACCCGGAACAAAAGCACTTTGGCTCCGAGATATTAAATATTCAAAACTCCTTTCAACCTAAGCGCAAGAAGCTTAGCCAAGGCTTTATAAACACAACCCACAAGGCATATGGGCCTAAAGTCATTCAACCCCAAAGGATTCTGAAGACTTCGGGATCAAAGTTAAGAACGAGGAAGTAAAAGCCTTAGATAAAATAGCCTCTGCATGAAACGATTCAAAACACAGAATAAAATATTCCTTCATAAAGTGCCAACATCTTTTAAGAAAAGCAAAAGTGTACCCATCCGGACCCGTGCTCTTCAACCCCTCACACTCCCAAACCGCGTTCTTAATATCACTTTTCAAAAAAGTTGCCTCAAGAGAATACTTCTCTAAAACTGTAATAGAATTGAAAGATAAACCCTCAAAAACCGGCCTCACATGATCCGTCTCCACAAATATTGAAGCAAAATGATCCCTCACACCATCCTTGACCTCCTCCACCGTAGCATTATTTCTACCATCTAAAATGAAAGACCCGATAGAGTTACGTCTCCACCTTTCTTTCAAAACCCGATGGAAAAATCTACTATTAGTATCCCTTTGATTAAGCCAATTCAATCTCGATTTTTGTATGAGCATGTTCTTCTTAATATTGAGATTCAACCAAATATTGTTAATCAACCTCCTTTTCTCCTCCAACTCAAGCTCCCCTAGCTCCTCCTCTTCATCATCCCCCAAATTTAATTTAAACACTTCCTCCTCTATCTCCAAATCAATCTTCCCGAACACGTGATGGTCCCACCATCTAAGTCTCGCTTTAAGAAGACGAAGCTTTTTCTTAAGAACAAAATCACTTCTACCCTCCACCCACAACTTCTTCCACTATTGCTCAACAAATAGAATGAAATCCTTGTTATTGAACCACTCCATGTTCACTTTGAAAGGCTTCGGACCCTAATTAGAATTATCGAGAACTAGCCAAATAGGGCAATGATCGGAAACATCTCTATCTCCAATATGTTGACCCATTATGCCCCAACGCTCAATAGTATCACCATCCACAAGAAATCGATCAATTCTACTACAAGATTTGCCTCCCCCACAAACCAATAAAACTTATTCTCTCTACAAGGAACGTCGATCAAGTTGTTAGAGGCAATAAAATCAATGAATTCTCCACACTCTGTTACACTTCTATGCACCGAGCACCCCTTGCGTTCGTTGATAGTTTTGATCGCATTGAAATCTCCGCCAATAATCCACGCTCCATCCATCTTGTCCTTCTTCAAATTCAATAATGTGCACCATAAAACGCGCTTGAACCCTATATCACAAGGAGAATAAACATTCATAATATAGTATAAAACGTCATTCCACTTAATCCTGATACCCAAGTATCCAACACCTTTGAAACTATAAACAACTTCACAATAATCAACCTTCCAAAGAATTAATAAAACTCCCGAAGCACCTTCCGAATTTGAAAACGAGAAATCTACTAAATCCTTCCTCCAAAAACTCCTAGCCATAGAATCTGTCAAAGCTTGAATTTTGGTTTCTTGAAGCAAAATAATATAAGCACTTCCTATATTGGTAAATCCAGAGATTCTGCTCCTCTTCACCCTATTACCACCCCCTCTTATGTTTAATGTTCCTAAAATCATTTAAAGACATTAGACCTCTCCAACTCTCCTACCTTTCTGATACTATCTAACCTCTCCATTTCATCCAGTTTTTTCTTAAACACATTTGTCGAAGCGTCGCCGACACCTAACCCTGTAATCGCATTCCACAATTTATCTCTGACATTTGAACCCAAGTTATCCAACATCCTGAGATTACTCCTGACTATATCCGATTCTCCCAAATTTTCTCCATAGATTTTCATGTCTTCTCTAAGTAACAAACTATCAGAATTTAAAACTGCCGAAGGGATAGAAGTTTCGCATGTAGTCCCAGGATCGAAAATTAATGTGTTTTTATGCAAGATATATTTTTCCTTTGACTTTGACTTTGTTTTCCTCCTGTCTCTTTTATTGGGCCCACTAATCAAACATAGACTCTTAAATTTCAAAGACTTATTAAAATTTTTCTTGGGCCCACGATGGCTGATATCCTGGCCGCTTGAAAAAGACTCTGCTGACACAAATTTATCAAAACCAGACAAAGAGACATTACCCTATGGACTAATAGGAACTCTTGAATCCACCGAAGGCAACTTGGATGAATCAGCCTTTCACTATCCTCGATTCCCGCGATGCTAACGCCACTCTTGTGTAAGCCTTCTTTAACCCATATAGATATCCAGCATCAGAGTGATACGAGAACAATGGCAAAGCTCGCTTCCTTCTGTTTCCAACTCCCACAGATTTTCCAACAACCTCTGCAAGCGATTTGCAATTAGAACCCCCTTGGAACCATCTTCTGACCCTCGGCTGATGCCGTCTCCTCTCTTGCTGCTGAACAAAATCAAGCTTCACTTCACCACTGGCTTCTTTCCCTTTCAGATGAGCATCCCTCATAATCTCATTCCTTTCAAATCTCAGCGGGTTCACACGTATTTTCTTGTCGTCGATAAAGATGTTGTCTAACTTCACCGCTATAACCCTCACATCTTGAATGCCTAAAAACCTAGCAAAACCAAATCTCTTGCCTAATTTATTCCTCTTTGGAGAAATGACCACTTCCACTATATCTCCTTCGCAACCAAACAAACCGAAAATATCCTCCGACTTCACTCTATCCGGAATCTCCGAAAAGAATACTGAAATAAGATTTTGATTCCAATGGATCCATTGATAGATAGCAACCAACATAAACCAAAACACCTACCTTCAAAGGCTGACAAGAGAGAGAGAAGAGAGCAAAACATTTTTTGAGACGATAAATAAAAATAATTTATTTAACGTTACAAATTATTTTTAATATTTTTTTTACAAATATTTTTTAATATTTTTTTTACAAAACTTTTTAAATATTTTTAACTCATGTTTGAACATATATGGTACGGAAAAGTAATACAATATATATATATATATATATATATATATATATATATATATATATATATATATATATATATATATATATATATATATATATATATATATATATATATATATATATATATATATATATATATATATATATATATATATATATATATATAAATAAAATAAAATAAAAAAAAAAATAAAAAAAAAAAAAAAAAGAGTTTGATGTTCAAATATTCAATTATAACATGTGTCAGGTCAAGTAAAATCCCGAGCAAGAAGCTCCAAATCTAAAGTGGTCCAAGCGTACAAACTTTAATCATGCATTCAAGAAAAAGTACCAAAAGATATATAAAAGAAAAATATACTATTACTATATAAAAATGTTATTAATATAAAAACTTAAGAGAAAATAATAAATTTTATATCATTTGCATTTGGGAAGAGCCAAAGAAGAAGAAAACAAAATTATTTATAATGTGAAGATAGATTTTTAGTGCAGAATCATCACGGGGCCGCAAGTTGAAGCGTAGGAAAGTGATTGAGCAAAAAAAAAGTTGCATCATTATCGCATCTATCTAAAAAAACTGATTTGAATTTGGGACCATAAGATACCAAATAATTGACTCATATATATATATATATATATATCATTGTTGGCTTTTCAAAATACCACTAACTATATAGTTGTAAGTAATAATTAATTTAACTTTTTAATACCTTGCTGGAATTTGGGACCAACTTTTGCAATGTCTTCATTCTCTGGTTTATCTTATCCCTCCTTTTCTGAAATTCCAATAATAAGAAAAGAACAAATCAACAAACATTTAATGATTTTGTAATTATCAAAATATTATTAAATTTCATATTCTTTTTTTCTCTCACTCACCCTTTCAGATTGATTGTGAATAGCTGCAGCTCTACTTCTTTTAGTGGACACAGATGATTTTCGATTTTCTCTCTTTTTATCATCCTCCTCCGCATCATCCCTCTATAAAAATCACAAAACATTAACATTAAAAAATATATGGACATGTGAAATGAAAACTTTATACAAACTAATTAAAAAGTCTTCCTATTGACTTTTTTTTTTTTTACATAAAATAGTTAAGGTTTAAGAATATCAATGTCAATTTAATTAGAGTAGCTATGCAAAAACATAATCAATATGAGTAGGGGGATCCAGCCGATAATATTCCGTCACTAGACTATTAAACAAAAAAGAAATGATATATTTTATGGTTGTGGTCGTAGATGCAGTTGAAGTTGTAGTTAACATTATTAATATTGCAGTTGCAATTATGGGATACAACAACAATCAAGCCTTATTCTATTAAATAGAATCTGTTACATGGATCAGATTTGGCCATAATTTTATGTAAACTATAATACTTCTATCCAAATCTTCGGATGAAAAATAAAATTTTAAAATCATGGGGATGATTTCAGCATTCTCCTTATGCTTTTAAACACAAAACTTAGCTACTTTATGATATATAAAATCCAATCATTCATCTATATATCATTCGTGCATACACAAAGCATCATTATATGAGTAAGAATCTTACAGTTGGTCTACTGTGGCAAACAGAATCATGGTCATCTACGGTTGTGGTTCTGGTGCACTGCTTATCAGAGCTGGTGTTTTCCATGGATGCTATTGAAGTTGAAGTGAAACCAGTCATGCCAAATTCCCTGTCATATGTATCTAACGTCACTTGTTGGCTTTGTCTCCCAAACGTCGCGCTGTTACTCATACTCTGATCCCTTCTACTCCCCGCCACATGTATCACTCTTCCACACTTTGCCCCTCCAAAGATCCCTCCATCCTCCTGCGCTGTAACCCCGACAGCACTGCAAGACCCCACGGGCGTGGGGCCACCAACCATGCACGATCCAATACCTCTTATAGGAATTGGATCCCGTGCATTAAGTCTCTGCTCTTTTTTAAGATTGGAGCAGGGAACCAACGCATCCACAACCATGGTGTTTCCTGTGGTTGTAGCTGCCGCAATGGCTGCAGCGCGTTGAGGATCAAGCCACGGGACTAACATGTTCCCATGAACACCGCCACCCGTTGCGAGAAACGGTGCTTTACTGTGATATGGAAAGCTAGTGGCTTGGTTCACTATGGACTCCAAGGTGCCGCTTCCACGAGGCTTTTCCCATGTTTCCTTGGAAGGCGCTGTTGTTAAAGGTTTGACAGGCACTCTAGGTAACCCTAATCCATGCATAGAAAGTTGTCCATTTTCCCATGTCAGTTCTGCAACATCATAGTCCATCCTGAATTCATAAAACAATACAAAACCTATCATCACAATAATTTCATATTCTCTTAAATCAAGTTTCTGAAACTCAGACGCAATTTTTAACATATTAATTTACATGTTTGGATTGACGGTGAATTTGACAAAACCAATGACGATTAATTTTCTTACCGCTCAAGTGAAAATTTCAACATCAGCGTCAATCCAAACATGCATAGGGAGTCTATCTATCATGTTGCAATTTCACAATTAAATTTTTTAAATAAAAAGAGAAAAACCGAAAGAGAACTGACATGGGAACATCATGAGGTGCAGATGAATTAGAGTTGGAGCGAAGAGAGGTTGATCTTGCATGGGATTGTGGATTTTCGTCAACTTCCCAACTAGGAACACACTGACTCATTTTGAGCAAGAAATCAAAGCAGTTCTCCTTAACTGTGTTTTTGCTCTTATTCACATGTTGGAAAGGAATATTGATTGAAGAAAGAGAGTGGAAAATATTAAATGATGATTATATGATACGATTTTATCTAGTTGTAAGGGCCCATGTATTACAGCAATCAGTGAAAGTAGTTTGTGGAGTTCATTTGGCTACGTAAAGGGGAGAATCTAGTCCATATGTATTGGAGTGACAAGATTTATGTGTGGACTCAGTTCTATTTTGTCCTTTCAAACTTTTTTTATTAACCAGTGGAAGTCGAGCGGACGCACTTGTATTCGTCGTTGTCATATAATTTTGAATGACTTTAGAAATATATAGTAAAGTTAATATAGAAAAATAAAGTTATATAATTATAGATGTTATAAAAAAAAAATAATAATTTTATTTTAAAATATTTTAAGAAAAAATAGAAAAAAAAAATTGAAAAAAAAATATAAATAAATAAAAATAAGCAATAATAATATGTTTTGTTTAAGAAAGAAATTAAAAGACAAAAAAAATATAAAAAAAGAAAACTGAAAATGAAATTCTAATGAGACAAAATCATAACAAAAGAAGTAGTAACAGAGCTAAATCCAATAAAAATAAATAAGTATAAAAAACATAATTTATATTAAAAAAATAGAATAAATATTTGTGGTCACCAATTGGTGAAACATGTTTATTTTTAAAAAATAAAAATAAAAATATTCGCACGGATACTAGTGTCTTATGATCATTTTATCACATACTTTTAAAAATAATTAATTTTTTATTTATTTTTATATTTAAAACAATTGTTTAAGTTTTTCTATTTCACATTTTTTTATACTTAAATAAAACTTTTATTTATTAATAGTATAAAATATAAAGATTTATAGTCATATAATATTCATTAACGAAGAAAAGAACATTATATTTATTGAAAGTTAAAAGATAGTTCGCATAGGTAATGGTTTATCAAAGCCATTTTAAGTATTTTTATAAATACTAAACTTGTTCTCGTAAAAAAAAAACTATTAACATTCACTCGTTAATTTAAAAATATTTTTAAATAAATTTATAAGTGACATTTATTTTTTCTTGTATTTAGATATTTAAATTTATTTTTAAGGAAAATATTTTTCTCTTTTTTGGATAAGGTACGCTTTTCCGTTTGATATATATTTTTCTTATTTATATCAATAACATATAATTGTGAAATTTTTCTAATATTTTAATTGATAAATAAGTATTTAATATATTGTAAATATGTTCGATTGATTAAAAAATTTCATATTTTTCCCATATTTGAAAGCATATTTTTTCCTGTATTTAAATTAAACAAAATAAAAATAATTTAAACATTAAATACTATCTTAAATACAAATTAACAATTATTTCAAACTATTTTAAGTTTATTTGTGTTAATAGCACAATAAATATTTATCGTTAATAACTATTTTAATTTTAGTGTAGAATTAATTAGTGTTAATAGTATAATAAATATGTGTAATAACTCGTGTATTTGCACATATACTGATCTATATATATATATATATATATATATATATATATATATATATATATATATATATATATATATATAATCGTACCTGGAGATCAGGATCCGATGTGCCCAGCGCCGAATGTGGATGAAGCACGGTTGTTGGTGGGAGAAAAATGGGTGTACCTGCAAAGACACTCCGATGCTAAAGTCAGAGAGCGAGTAACGAGTGTGTAAGTACGAGATTTAGGGTAAAGATTTGAATACCTGGCCTCTCAAATGAGAGGGTTTATATAATGTCCCTGACGGTTGGCTATTGGTCCCTTTCATTGGGCCTGGATCGTGGATCCCCCAATAACAGGTAACTGTCAGAAACTAACCGTTGGAGGGAATGCTTGGACTGCTCGGATTAGATCTTGGTCGGATGATATTAGTATCGAGCGAGGGACTCATCAGACAAACGTTCTTCGGTTTATCATGGTCGGCGACGCTGATGACAGGGTCGGAAGGGACTTCCGGGCAGATTGATGATGTGTCAGTTGTCAAAGAGTTGTTAGGCCATTATGGACTAAAAGATGGATTGGGCCTAAGTTTGAGAATTGGGCCAGTCTGGAACAGGAGCTCCTCAAGTCGTTGCTTCTGGTCGAAAGAGTGATGACTTAAGGGTGGCTAGTTGCTCGGGACTATCTTTTAGTGTCGACCGAATATCATTTGGTTCGATCAAACGGTTTTCTCTTGAGAAGCGGGAGAAATTTTGAAAATCGAGCAATTTGGTGGGTGGTCGGTACCGAGGGATAGGAAACAAAAAGGTGACGTGTTTTGGAATTTGTGCCAATTTAATGCTTCTGACAACTAGTCTAGGAGCTAGCGCGTAGGTCATGATTGCCTAGGGATAGGGGTCACGCCTACACGCACGTGTCTCTATCTCTATAAATAGGGGAAATCTTTCCATTTTCAGCTTTTTATGCCTTCGCTTTTCTGCTCGACACCTTTTACAATCTTCGGTTGCATCTACGTCCGTCGACCACCGCGACTACCCTTCCGACCACCATACAACCCTTCTCTATAATAATCTTCATCATGTCTTAACCATCTGGTAAGTGTTTTTATCTGTTTTTGCGTTCCTTTTTCTTTGCTTAGACATGCATGCAGTTAGGTTCTAGTTTTAAGACATATGAAAGTAATCTAGAGAGTTTCTTAGGTTGCTGTAGTGACAAGGCTTCATCCTGGTGATGAATTGCTCTTAGAGTGTTTGGGTCGTGCCATTGTGCTTGCTTTGGATGTGGTCGAGATGCTACTTCTGTTGGAACCCTAACTGCGTTAGGCGGTGGTTCTGGCTGGAGATCGACCGAAGTTTTGGGTTTGGGGACTCAGCGACCACCTGGTCGTTGTGATTTCCCTCTCCCGCTGTATTCTCTCGTGGTCGACTTTAGTCAGGCGAGTAAACCACTTGAGGGCTTTGGCCAAGGACTTTGTTCTCTGGCCGTCGCACGCCCTTTCACTTGACAGGTAGTGGGAGAGTGGATTTGATGCCTTGATTAAATTCACTGACGCCTTTCCTCTACTTTTCAGGTGAAAGAGTGCTCGTCGAACCGTTCGACATCTCATCCGAGGAGGAAACGCAAGAGGACTTTGGTTCCTCTGCTACGGTCCCGAGCGGCTCCGAAAGTTCTTCAGAGGAGACTAACACCGCAACAACTTATGGCGGAACGGAAGGCGCTCAGGTGGCTACTGATGACGATAGAAAAATCCAGCGCCCGAAGAATGGGTTATGGAAGAACTGTTGGATATGGTTTCGAGCTTTTCTCGGCCGCGGACGGAACCGTTACCTCTGGTGGGAGACCCAACATATTGGATTGTGTCATGCCCGGGCAGCGATTACAGGATATACTCTGACTTCGGGGGGAAGAAATTTGTTGTGCATGATTATATTTTCACGACCATGGGGGTCAGGTTGCCGTTCAGCGATCTGACCTGCTCGGTGTTGGGCCACCTAGGGGTGGCACCCTCACAGTTGCACCCCAACGTTTATGCCTTCATGAGGGAATTTGAGCTGACATGCTTGCACATGGGTGTCGGGGCCACTCTCCCGCTCTTCTTCCGATTGTTTTCCCTACAACGGCAGGTAGAGCGAGGAGGTGCCCAAAAAGGCTTTATTTCGTTCAAACAGCGAACCAAAATATTCAAGGCGCACACCGAGTCCATTCGCTCGTTCAAGGATGGGTATTTCTTGGTCGAGCCGGCGACCAAAGAGGCGACCCAATCAATCAGCTTCATGGGGACCGACATTGATGCCAACGGGATGCCCAAGCTTTATGCACAAGGAAGGGAGATCCCTCGCCGACATTGGAGGTTCCCTTTTTCCTGGGATCACCTTCATTGTGTTTCACCGGTGAGCGAGTTTGTCCAAGTCGGGGACAGGCTGAATGAGGACGATGAGGCTAGCTTCGAGGAGTTTTGCAAGCTGGTGGCATCTTTTACTCCCGTCCTGATACTAGACGGGGAGGGAAAAAAGATGCTCGACAGTGATGGGGGCATGACCGTGGAGCATCCATTGATCGACGTCACGGGGCTCCTTGCTTGTAAATACAGGCAGGATATATCTGAGTTTTATGGTATTTATTTTGTATTGGTCGTATAATTCGTGTTTTCGCACTGCTCGGTACTGATCATATTTCCTTTTGTCTTTTTGCAGCTTCCATGGCCAAGCCCCTGGACAAGATTCAGGAGAAAACAAAGCAGAGCAACAAAAGGAAGATCAAGATGGTTCAGACCCGGCTGACAGGAAATGCTACAAGTGGCTCGGGTTCGAGGTCGATCACTCAGGGTTCCCCGGGTGTGTCCTCGGCACCTCAACTGAAGAAGCAAAAGGGCGGTTCTATTGTGATGGATTTGACTGTCAACGCCGCCCCCAAGCCCAAGTTCACCATGCCTCCCTGCTTCGTGAAGCGCAATTATTTTGAGGGAACAATGATGGAGGTTCAACGGGCGAACACCTTACATGTCGAGAGCATGGATCTTCCTGCTCGGCAACTGTCACCGGCGCAGGATGCGAGTGCCGTCATGATGGTGGTGACCATGGCTTCGATGTTGGTCGAGGGAGAGGCCGGACATGAGCGAGAAATCAGCCGTTTGAAGGCCCTTCTGGCAACGTCCGAAGAGAATGCCAAGAAGGCTTCCGAGGAAGCGACCAAGTCACTCAAAGACCATGCTGAGGTGATAACTAAGCTTGAGGTGGATAAGAGGAAGGCGTTCGAACAGAATAAAAGGCTGAAAGATGCATTAATGCCTACAAAGGATGAGGACGAGGACACTAAAGGTATGTTGTCTCGGCTGCATTTCTTGGCCAGGTTGGACCAGGATTTGGAAGACCTGCGGGAGTAGACCAAATTAAGCTTTCTAAATGTCGTTGACCAGATCAGGGTACTTAATCCAGAAATGGATTTGGACACTGATCGGATTAACTATTTGTATAAGGTCGAGGACGGTCAGATCGTTGTTCCGGATGATATGATTGTTGGTGATACTCCGCCCGAGGAAATCTCTCAGCTTGTCCAGCCCGAAGTCCAGCCGATTCAGAGCGAGGGTCAGCCTGATGCTCGTGTGGAAGAAGGGAAACAGTCCGGCCTGTGTGCCGTAATGTTGTAATTTTATTTTCTCTTTGTTGTTCGGGGACTTGGTCCCCATTTTATGTAATTTTGAACAAGTCGTCCCCTTGGGGTCGCGATCTTTTAATTAAAGTTTCCGAGCTTGGTGGTCGTTTTATCACCTTTGAAGTATTTTTATCATTATAAGTAATTGCTCGTCCTTCGGAGGACCATTATCTTGAATGCGTAAATTTCGCCAAGTGTTTTATGCTCGACTCTCGTTTGGTCGCAAAACTGATCATAGGAATGCAAGCACTTGCTCGAGTAAGGGGACAATGCTCGTTGAATGGTATGGTTTGTCGGTTAGGGGAACATAATAGATGCGTATAGGCTTGCTCTGATGCGGCGCCCGAGTCAAGATTATGGCTCGGGTCCCGTGGCTTGAATGTCCCATCGTGAGCTGGGGTTCTTCCTGGTCGTGGTACTTAGGCGACGACGGACTCGTTTGAGTATTCGTTCGTGCAACAATTATCTCCCTCGGGCACGAGGGGGGTTCTGATGGTTAAAAGATATTGGACTGTGATGCTTGTACCTAGGCACACAGGTTGGTCGAACCGTCTTCTCCTCGTCTTGAAGTCGAGCAAGGGTGACGTTTGTATTAGCTGTAGTATTGTTTGAGTTTCTCGGTGTTCCACGGCCAAGCGAGCTCTTCCCCTTGTAGATTTTCTAAGTAATAGGATCCATTTTCGGTTTTTTCTCGGACACGATATGGACCTTCCCAATTGGGGGCCAGCTTCCCCTCTTGGGAGTCCTTGTGGTTTCTCCTCAGGACGAGACTGCCAACCTCGAACACTCGTCTAATGACCCTGGCGTCGTGTTGAGTTGCTATTTTTTTCTTGAGGGCAGTTTCTCGAAGAGCAGCCCCCGATCAGATTTCTTCGACCAGGTAGAGCTCTTCGCGAAGTATCTCAGAATTGGTGTCTTGATCCATGGGTGATTCTGTTCGCCTGGACGGGATGTGCATTTCTATGGGTATGACCGCTTCGGTCCCATAAGCCAGAAGGATTGGGGATTCCTCGGTCGTTGAATGGGAAGTGGTTCTGTATGCCCAAAGTACGCTATGCAGCTCTTCGAACCAATGCTTTTTATGCTCGTCCAACCTTCGTTTTAATCCCCTTAAGATCACCTTGTTCGCGGCTTTTGCCTGTTCATTAGTCTGAGGATGTTTGACTGAGGCGAAGTGTTGTTTGGTCCCTACCGAGGTTACGAATTCTTGGAAATGCCTATCAGTGAATTGGATTCCATTGTCTGTCACGATGGCGAGCGGTACTCCGAACCGAGCAAGGATGTTTCGTTTAAAGAAATGTAGAATGTTGAGTGCAGTGATTTTAGCCAAAGCTTCTTCCTCTGTCTATTTGGTGAAGTAGTCGACGCCTACGATGAGGTATTTGTTCTAACCTGAGCCGACAACAAAAGGCCCTAGGATGTCCATCCCCCACCAAGAGAACGACCATGGGGAGGATAGCGACTTCAGCTCGGTAGGTGGTGCTACGTGTATGTCACCGTGTCGTTGTCCTTTATCGCATTTCTTGACATGCTCTTTTGCGTCGTTTTGCATTGTTGGCCAATAATATCCAGCTCGTAGGAATTTTTGTGCTAATGATCTCCCGCCCGGATGTTGGGCGTTGATTCCTTCATGGACCTCTCTCAATATGTGAGGTACGTTTTCTTCTTCAACGCATCTGAGGAGGGGCGTAGATAAACCCCTACAGTACATTTTGCTTCCGACCATGACGTACGAACATGCCCTGCGTCACACGGTACTGGCTGCTTTCGGGTCCATCGATAACTCCTC